>JAWRVZ010000004.1:0-227500 GCA_037043235.1 Rhodeus uyekii | reverse complement strand
TCAATCTCCTCCTCATCATCATCATCATCAGTCAGTGCTGCTGCTCTTGTGGCTCTCTCACTCTCACTCGCTTGAATATAGTTATCTTCAATAAACCCATCGTCATCCTCTTCGATGTTATCAGTATGTGCAGCTGCGCGAGACCCAGGACCACCATGGCTCGAGAATCCCACCTCAAAGTTTGCAGGGTCACACTGACTCGTGGCGTCTATTTCACTGAGCCTGGAGTGTCTGTAGCTTGCCAGATATTTGTGCACGACTTTGCATTTGGCCATCAAAGCAATAAGAACGGAGAGGGTGATAGCCGACACCAGAACAGCTACAAGAACCTTCAAACTCTCTGAAGAGGATTTTGGTGCCTCATCATTATTTGTGCCTGAAATGATTTTTTATTTAGAATGGTTAGCTGTATGCAGGATTTAAAATGTTGGAAATCACAGGTTATAATCTACATTATTTTAAAAAAGAAGAGATTTTGACCATTATCTGTTTTGTTTCGAGGTACTTGCGCTGTAAGTAGTTTTCGAGCAAATGCTTCATGGTTGACATCCTTAGAATATCCTGTCATGAGAAAAATAAATGATATTGAAATTATAGTGTATATACATTTCTAAACCACAAAGAGAAAGAAGAAATGACTAGGGGCACTCAAATAGCTTCCTCTTTTCTGTTCTTTTTTTTGTCCATATTAACATTATTTTCACTAAGAAATGGCCCACTTACAGTAATTTAGTCCAAGATACCTTTAAAATGCAATTCACTTTTAAAAAAATACTGTAAACAGAAACATGTAATCATATTTATAAATTTAAACCATAATAATAACAAAGTTTGATGAATTCAATATATTAAAAAAACAATTTAAATAATGAATAGGATGGTGTAAGGAAGTATGTTATCACGTTTTAGTCATTCAAATAACCTTTCTTTTTTTTTTTCTTTTTTTTTTTATTGTATAAAAGTTTTTATGGTATAAAAGTCATATGAAACCGAAAGGAGAACAAAGAGTATGTTTCTAAGGAATAAACACTAGACAACATATACGTCACTGACCCAAGTAACAAACGAAGTAAGCCATAATATTCATACCATAATTTTGGTCATCCTGTGTCATGCGCTTTGAGTCTCTGATCATCTTTACTCGGTTTCCCACTTCCTTTCTGTTAGTCGGTTCTCTTTCGAGCTGAACAAACTGATTCAATCTCAGGTCTTGAACTGCAGCGGGTGGAATGTTCCCCAGGAAGAGCATCTGTAAGCTGGAGAGGCTGGTCAGAGCGTTTGCCTCCACTGCGGCCAGTTTGCACCTACTCAGGTCTAGTACTTTAAGAGAAGAAAGGCCGTAAAGATGTTCTTTTAACAGTAGGGGGAGGTAGTTGCCTGACAGGTTCAGTGTGACCAAGTGGCTGAAGAGGTTCAGGTGCTTGAAGCTGTCACTGTGGGTTAAGTTTAACAGATTGTCAGACAGATCCAACTCAGTCACGTTCATCCAAATGTGCTGTGGTACCGACATAAGTGTTTTCCCACTGCAGTCAAATGCAGCCTGAAGAAAGAATACAAAATTATATGATTATGAATAATCAATTGTGCAATGAAATAGTATTAGACATTTACATAAAATATAAGTTTGCCCTGTTCTATAAAGGTTTTAAAGCTACAAAAGGGAAGACTACCTTGCCATTTCAAATGAGAAGCAAGACTCTTTTTTTTTTCTTCTCACAAGATAAACCACTTACAGACTGACTAAACCTCTGTTACCGAAAACAGGAAACAAGTGCCTACAAACAGGATACTCCTGATGTAGCAGCACTTGCTCTGGCTCAGGGAACAAAAGAGGCCAGAGTGTGTGTGTTATTTTTCCTCACCGCCTCTCTGTTGACCGTACAAGGGCCCACGGTCTGGAGTGTGTAGCATGATCCTGAGACCCAAAAACACAGGAGCACACACACTGTGTGTGTGGCAGACCTCATGTTTTCCTGCTTCCTGTAGAAATCACAATTAAAGAAAGATGATGAAAAGCAACAACAGAAATGGCGTTTAGTACAGAGAGAGTTTGAGTTCTGTTGCAACTTTACAAATATACAACATCATTATTATTTCATTTTAATGTGTAGTCAAGGTTGATAGTGTGCAAATTTTTGTCTATTCTTAAAATATTAATATTATTATTAATATAAAAAAAAAATATTTTGTGACAATATAAAAATCACCAATAATCAGGAACTCTTACATGCTGACACATTTAACACCCCACCACAACACTCAGCATATACCCTCATATATACTGCAAACAACAACATGATATATATGAGGCGCACAAAGTAAACAAGACAGTATGCATTTTAGCACTATGAAAGGAATAATATATAATCAGTTATGCGAAATAATCCCTGAAAGGGTCAATCAGAACATAAAACTACAATTTTTATCAGCCTTACGTGGTATATTTTTTATATTATTTCACTGTTTAGCAAATAAATAAGTAGATGGAGATTAAATGTTTATATATGTCAGAAAACTGTCATGGTGGTTTATGTTCATCCTGTTTCCCCATTTGCTCCTTTATTAGTTCCAGTGTATTTATACACAGTGTTGTTCCTCAGTCTTTGTCTGTTCTTGTTGTGTCAACATCAGTGTAGTGTAGTATAGTGCTTATGCTGTCTTCATCCCCTGAGTTTGGCCTTAAAAGACTATTTGCTTTGTCTTTGTGGTATTTCCTGACACAATATATATATATATATATATATATATATATATATATATATATATATATATATATATATATATATAATCATTATTATGATTTGTGAAGAAAGTGTGATACCAGGAACATGAAAGGAACACCAGCTATTTAGGAAACTGACTGCATGGGACAATGGTCAACTGTACAGTTTAGTCAACATTATGCAAACATATTTAACCACAGAATGCTGCAACTGTCACATAATATTGTGTAATAAGGCCAATAAAGTGCAAAAAGGACTGTACAAAACAAAGTCAGTGTTGTCACAGTCACCGTCACCAAGGACTCTTATTTTGCCCTTTGTTCACGTTGTTTTGGTTCAGTTCCTTCAGTCACTCATTTGTTTCCATGGCCACAGATCATCACAAATCATTCACAGGTGTTTTGTCTTTTGGTTAATCACTGTCTATGTATTTAGTTCTCCGTGTTCTCCATTCAGTTGTCGGTTCTCGTTTACGTTTACTCTGTGTTTATTGCCCTGCCTGAGTTCCTTGCGATAATAAAACACTATGTTTCTGGTACCGGTGTCTTCGAGTCTGCCTCCGAAACGAAACCGTAACAGAAGAACCGACCACAAAAACGCGATGAGGAGGAACGCGGCGGCAGAGAGAGAGAGGGCGGAGGATCTTCTTCTGCGGATTGTCCGACAAGGAGGGCGGCCGTTAGAGGAGTACGTGGAGGAATTTTTGGAACTGGCTGAGTTGGTGAGTTGGGAGGACACCAAACTCAACATGCGCTTCTGGGCTGGGTTAAATGACAACGCGTGCTATCGGCTGGACCCGGACCAGTGCTGGCAGCCCTTCGAGACGTTTTTAAATCATGTACTCTATGTAAACGGTTCCACCTTCTACGTCGGGGAGGCTGACGCGTCAGTTCCCGGGACTCGTCAACCCGCGTCAGCTCCCGTGCCTCGCCTGCCAGTGCCAGCTCCCGTGCCTCGCCTGCCAGTGCCAGCTCCCGTGCCTCGCCTGCCATCGCCAGCTCCCGCGCCTCGACGCCCGTCATCAGCGCCTGTTCCCGCGCATCGACGCCCGTCATCAGCGCCTGTTCCCGCGCATCGACGCCCGTCATCAGCGCCTGTTCCCGCGCCTCGACGCCCGTCATCAGCGCCTGTTCCCGCGCATCGACGCCCGTCATCAGCGCCTGTTCCCGCGCCTCGACGCCCGTCATCAGCGCCTGTTCCCGCGCCTCGACGCCCGTCATCAGCGCCTGTTCCCGCGCATCGACGCCCGTCATCAGCGCCTGTTCCCGCGCATCGACGCCCGTCATCAGCGCCTGTTCCCGCGCCTCGACGCCCGTCATCAGCGCCTGTTCCCGCGCCTCGACGCCCGTCATCAGCGCCTGTTCCCGCGCCTCGACGCCCGTCATCAGCGCCTGTTCCCGCGCCTCGACGCCCGTCATCAGCGCCTGTTCCCGCGCCTCGACGCCCGTCATCAGCGCCTGTTCCCGCGCCTCGACGCCCGTCATCAGCGCCTGTTCCCGCGCCTCGACGCCCGTCATCAGCGCCTGTTCCCGCGCCTCGACGCCCGTCATCAGCGCCTGTGCCAGAGATCCTCAAGCCCGAGATCCTCAAGCCCGAGATCCTCAAGCCCGAGATCCTCAAGCCCGAGATCCTCAAGCCCGAGATCCTCAAGCCCGAGATCCTCAAGCCCGAGATCCTCAAGCCCGAGATCCTCAAGCCCGAGATCCTCAAGCCCGAGATCCTCAAGCCCGAGATCCTCAAGCCCGAGATCCTCAAGCCCGAGATCCTCAAGCCCGAGATCCTCAAGCCCGAGATCCTCAAGCCCGAGATCCTCAAGCCCGAGATCCTCAAGCCCGAGATCCTCAAGCCCGAGATCCTCAAGCCCGAGATCCTCAAGCCCGAGATCCTCAAGCCCGAGATCCTCAAGCCCGAGATCCTCAAGCCAGAGCCTGAGCTGCCGTGGCCCGACCCGCCAGAGCCTGAGCTGCCGTGGCCCGACCCGCCAGAGCCTGAGCTGCCGTGGCCCGACCCGCCAGAGCCTGAGCTGCCGTGGCCCGACCCGGCCTTCAGCGAACTCCCAGAGCCTCCGCCGGTGCAGCCGCAGCCGGCCCTCCCAGAGCCTCCGCCGGTGCAGCCGCAGCCGGCCCTCCCAGAGCCTCCGCCGGTGCAGCCGCAGCCGGCCCTCCCAGAGCCTCCGCCGGTGCAGCCGCAGCCGGCCCTCCCAGAGCCTCCGCCGGTGCAGCCGCAGCCGGCCCTCCCAGAACCTCCACGGCCAGCACCCCAGCCGGCACTCCAGCCGGCCCTCCCAGAGCCTCCGCCGGTGCAGCCGCAGCCGGCCCTCCCAGAGCCTCCGCCGGCACCCCAGCCGGCACTCCAGCCGGCCCCGCCTGAGCCACCGCCGGCACCCCAGCCGGCCCCGCCTGAGCCACCGCCGGCACCCCAGCCGGCACCCCAGCCGGCCCCGCCTGAGCCACCGCCGGCACCCCAGCCGGCACTCCAGCCGGCCCCGCCTGAGCCACCGCCGGCACTCCAGCCGGCCCCGCCTGAGCCGCCGCCGGCACCCCAGCCGGCACTCCAGCCGGCCCCGCCTGAGCCGCCGCCGGCACCCCAGCCGGCACTCCAGCCGGCCCCGCCTGAGCCACCGCCGGCACCACCCTGGAGGGCGGCGCCACCCTGGGTCCCAGATCCTCCGGCACCACCCTGGAGACCTCCTGGACTCTGGATACCCTGGTCTCTAGGGTGCCCACCCCCCCACCCAGTTTTGAACTCTCGTCGGCGCGAGGTCGCGCCTTCCGGAGGGGGGGTGTAATGTCACAGTCACCGTCACCAAGGACTCTTATTTTGCCCTTTGTTCACGTTGTTTTGGTTCAGTTCCTTCAGTCACTCATTTGTTTCCATGGCCACAGATCATCACAAATCATTCACAGGTGTTTTGTCTTTTGGTTAATCACTGTCTATGTATTTAGTTCTCCGTGTTCTCCATTCAGTTGTCGGTTCTCGTTTACGTTTACTCTGTGTTTATTGCCCTGCCTGAGTTCCTTGCGATAATAAAACACTATGTTTCTGGTACCGGTGTCTTCGAGTCTGCCTCCGAAACGAAACCGTAACAAGTGTGTTCTACTTCAGTGTATTTCAAGGAACTACAGAACCTACAAAATCTAATAATAATTGTTACTACTGTCTCTTAAATAAATATTCCTGGAAATTAAAGATTTTTTAAAACAAAACAAAAATTGTACTGAAGAAGAATAAACAACCCGATTGTCTCGCGTTGGCTGTGTTTATAATCCAGACGAGGAGCAATAACACCACACATGAACCATAAACATAATCTTTAACAAGAGACAATGAACTAAAAAAGACAGAAGACTTAAATACATGAGAAAGGTAATCAACAGAACAGGAACAGTTGAGGACTAAATTGAAACTATGACAACAAATGACTAGAACTCTTTTGTACGATTTTTACGTTTATACGACGATGTACTAAAAAATGGAAACATTTTTCCTTTGCAATTTTCACATACAGACAACAGCAATATCAAAGCCATCCCCATTAACACAAATCCACGAAAAAGTCTAAAAACATGGTATTATGCATACCAGGCCAGTAGTTGGGGATGTAAAGTAGCTGGTGTTTTTGTAGTTTACACGGAATTGACAACGTTATCATTTTTAAAAACTGTTGAACAGGCAAAATGCACAAAAACAAAGAGAAACATGACCGATCTCATTAGAAACCATGACTATTTTTTTACAAGATGCTTGTTTTATAAGAATCCGTAAAATGTGATTCATAAGGAAACATACTAATTTTAGAAACAAATAAGCATGAATGTCCAACCTTAATCTCTCTTAGTGGGGCATAAGCAGATTGTACAAAAATATACAAATGAGAACATACGAGTAAGCCACCAATTTAACAAAACGTTAAAATTGTGAATTATATATAACGTATATATATATATATACACACATACACACGCACACAATGCATAGTATACATATGTATGGAATGAAGAATGCTTGTATAGGTTCCACCTCACAGGCTTAAGCATTTCCTGCTTATCTCCTTGCGATTTTCGCAGCGGCTGCTTTTCATAGAAGGTCCAATAATTTTTTTTATAGGGGCCCTTCCTCTCACTCCCTTACTCTCCCACTATTCATTTCAGCACTGCTGGCAGTAAACACTCCTCAGGAGCTGCTTTTATCTCTTCCTTTCTCAGGACGCCCCCATAACAGCATACATGCAGGATCTAAGAGCCAGCCAAGCGTCTGCATGTGCAAATCATTTCAAATATAAAAACAATACCATCAGAAAAGGTGTAGTAGGAACTGCTTGTATCTTGAGTTGTCCTTTAACTTTTCATGCTACTTGTAAGTTAACAGTCCCCAGATGCTTTCCCAGACCTCACTGTGTGGGTCCAAACACAAATACGCCACAAAAATGAGTCTTTCATTTGACCTCCACAAGGACGTCTACACTACATACACACCGGTACCTTAGTCCTGCGTTTTTTGTTACTGATTACATTGGCGCTGAGGACTTTGCGTTGTTGTCGCATTTAAAATAAGCTGAAAGTTCCTGGAAAAGTTTTCTTTGAGTTTTCCTGTGATACTTTATTGTAAAGTCTTTAGCCAGTCGGTTTAGCAAGTACTGTGGGTGCTTTTAACTATACTGATTTTCATAATAGTCCACCTTACCTTCTAGTTAGCATGTTGTGGTTGACAACAGAATATAAAATGACATGAGGGTTGACAGGTAGGAATACGTGACCATTAAACATTGAACTAGCAACCGAAAATGATGTATTAAGATATTTACATCAGTAAATATTACATCCCCCTGATCATATACGGCAAATAGATTTGGCACATATGGAACTTTAAAATGCTAATGTCATGTTACAAGCTATATAACAAACTTATACATACATAGTGATGAACGTAAGCACTAGAATTCAGTAAAAAAAAGTTCGTAGTGAGGCAACTTACCTGAGATCCGGTTCTTCCAGTTAATAAGAATATGTCAAAACTGATGTTGTTGTTTTTCCTTTTCAGACGTTACATTTTATTATGGACAGGTTGATGTTTGTTAGCCATTTTCAAGATTGAGGAAATGGCAGGTAGGTTGTGCAAAGGTTGTGGGAGGTGTGTCTTTAACATGCCATTCTCAAAGAAAGTTAATTTGTAACTGAATTTTGAATGGACCACTGCTTCTTCTCTTTCACCTTGAAATTAACATTTGAACTGATGGCACAAATAAAATATATGTTCAGATAATTCAGTTCTTAGACACTGTGGAACTTCATATCAAATTTATATTGAAAGAATGTTTTTAATGCACTCCATGATTTGTACAGTGTACAACATTTCACGGACTGCATTGTTGTTGACAAACCCCATGTGAATATCAAAGTATCTGTTTATCATGTATAAAACAGACATAGAATTATTTACATCATGCCGTTACTTTATCTTATTACATAATAATTTTCAAAGTAATATATATTTCATGCAAATTAAGCACACATTTTAATTATATTTATATTTTTATATTTATATAATACTAATATTTACAACATTTGAATTATGTTCCTTAAAAGGATTATAATAATTTTTAATGTAATAATTTTTAAATAAGTATACAGTACTATAAATTGTTAAAGCTCTGAACTTTGTTACAATTATGAAAATTTGGCATGTGTTTAAAAAAAAACTTAAGTGGAAAGGGAGAATAAAGAAACACAGCACTCTACAAGTACATGAACAGCTGTAATGGCTTCACTCTGTTTAACAGGAAAAAAACAACCTGAGCACCACAACAATGGGCAGTTTGTCTTATAGGAGACACAAATGGTCAAGGTGTCCGTGTTTGGCACTTAAACTGCTGTTATTGCTGTTTGTATGAGAGCATCTGTCAGCATCCGGCATTAAAACTCCCCCCCCCCCCCCCCCCCCCCTACAGGCCTCTTACAAATCTAACCTTTCATTGAACTGCAAGAATTGAGAATAGGGAAATATCTCTTTATAAAAAATATATTTTCTCCAATACACATTAATGGCACCCTTGTATGTATTTAATACTTTTTTCAAGCACCTTTTGCCAAGATTAGTTTTCTCTGAACTAAAATACATTTTAGAATAAAATAACTCTAAAATAATGCCTGATGAGTTGGACAAGAGACCATTCCTCCATACAGAATCTCTCCAGGTCCTTCAAATTCCCAAATTCCCATGTGTTGGTGAACTCTCCTCTTCCATTTCCTATAGGGTTCAGAACTGCGATATTTGACACTGACACATTTTGTGTTGATTTTGTACATATTAAGATATGTTGCAGAGGATGTCAGGTTTAGATTTTTTTTCTGTTGGTATTTGATAGAATCCAGCTGCAGTCCAAGACCTCTGGCAGAAAAAGCATCAAGACAATATAGATACATGTTCTCTTCGAGACGGATTCGTAACATTTCCAGTTGATCAGGACTTCTTAATTACTTTCCTGATGGTGGAAATTGGAATTTTCAATGCATTAACTATTTTCTTACAACCAATGCTTTTTAATGCTTTAACTTGTTTTCTTAATTCTACTATTTTGTTAATCTCAACAATCTTACGCTGCACATTAGAATTATGTTATTTGTTTTACTCATTGTAATGAATGATTAAGGGAATTTGGCCTTTGTGTTTACTCATATATTTCATAAAAGCTGGCTGTTATTTGGGGGGGTTGAGGTGCTGTAGCGCCACTGTATAAACAACCTGTTAAGCCCAGCATGGTTCCTCAGTGGTTCTTCAGTGGTTCTTTGGGGTGGTTAAGGTCTACATAGCACCACGGCCTTACAAATAATATGTTAAGCCCTTGTATAGTTCTTTAAATCTTCTCAAATTCTCTCTTAGACTCTTAATTTAGTTGGGGAAAGGACTAAAAAGCAACATTAAAATACAGTCTATTTCCTGAAGATTATGTGGTTCTGAACCTTTTTGCCCTCAAGACCCCCCTATAGGTGTGCGGGTGTGAGCGATCCTCAAAGAAAACATTAGAAAAAGGTGTAGTTGAAAAAACAATGTATGACTCTACACACCTTTGACAAAGGGGCTGTATAACACCTTTAAAGATATAGCAATTAAAGTGGTTTGTCTATGATTACAAGCCAATGAACCACCATTTTTGTTTAGAATGTATCATTTTACTTCATTTTTATCTGAATGAAAGGTTAGATTTTTGTGAATTATTTGAATGAAAGCTCAAAAGGATAAACAATGCAGATTTATTTTCACAGCCATCTTTGATCATATTTACCAAGGGTGCCAATAATTCTGATCATGACTTTAAGTTGCTTTGGTTAAAAGCATCTGTCAAGTTTGAATGCATTTGTTTTTCTCCTATACATTTGTTAACCTCTATAATTTCCCCCGAATCCACCCCAAACATCCCGTGTCATGGACCTATTGTTTAGCTGGGTAAATCTTTTAGGTGGTCTCCCAATCCTGGCATCTGAAAACCCACTCATTTCCTTTGGTAATGGGAGCTGAAACCCCAGTTCCCTGCAAAAGAAAATTAAATGGTCCTAATGCTGTGTTAATCAAGGACATTATCACTTCATTTTATCAAGTGTTTTGCTTGGCCATACATTTGGTTGAACACACACTCTTCTACTTCTTCTGTGTGAGCTGTACATATTCATCACTACACTTTTAACAATAGACCTTTTCAACCTTTCCCCTTAAAATGTTCAACAGCAGTTATGTGTTGTATTTTGCAGTGGAAATTTGAAATTTGAAATTTGAAAACAAGAGGTTTGACAAAAAATAACTGTTGCTCTTTGCCATAAAATTGTTCTTCAGAATCTTCCAACTTAAATACAATCATAACAATGTTCAGATTCTATTGTCAGTGCAAATTCCTTGCAATAATTTTTGGGGGGAATGAACCTACATGCCAGACAACAGGGGACATTCTTATTTATACATACTACTGCTGTGAATACTGCTTTGTGAAGTTTTAAAGTACCTGTGTCAAACTTACACTCAAGCATAAATCTGATGGCAATTGCCATCAATACAGTTCATTCATTAAAATCACCATTAGGACTCCTGTGATTGATTTTGTGATTTTAGTAGCCTTTGGGACATCATTAAAAGCCCTAGCACAGAAGTGTTCTTTAGGACTGACTAAATGCTCACCACTGTACCAGAAGGAACTCCAAAATTAATTTTTTAGTTCAGGTTCGGACCCAGTGCATGCTGGTTTAGAGGCGAGTGTCCATTACTCTTGTTGTTTTCCAGTGGGTCTCATGGGAATCTGATGGTGGGCTGAGCAAACACTCAGCAGACAGGAGACTAGTGGTTCTTCCTGTTTCTGCATGCTTTCTGTTTGATTCCTGCCAGTTTCCTGGTCACATATCAGCTCCTGCAGAACTGCTTCCTGTCACAGAGTCTCCACTGACTGTTGCTGTTAAACACGCTCTGTGTGATGTTCATGCACACTTCTTACTCTTTTCATTGTATCGTCTTATGTCTTTCTTCAACACTCATGTCTTTGGTCGGTCATACTGAGCAGAATGTTTTATGTTCTCATCATATATGCCTTTTTCCAGGCTTAAACTGCTCCAAGCCATTCCTGAAACTTTGTATTGTGAGCACTGTTGTGTACTTTTGCCTCTTTAGGACAAATCGCTTTCTATATTCCTCAAGTTGTAAGTCACTTCGCAAAAGGAATCTGCTAAATGAATAAATGTAAATGTCTTAACATATTAGAATCTATTATAGGAATGAAGACATTAAATGTTTATTTTACAGTAAATATATAGCAGAAAGTTTTAAATCTAATAATTAGATAAACTATTAAACTACTTAAAACCTCACAACTTTCTGTTATACATGTAATGCATAGTTCACTTCAAACTTTTAAATAATTTCACTATTTAGGTTTGTCCTATTTTCCAGATATCACTTTACAAGCTTTTAATTAAAGAGACATCATTTTTTGTGGGGAAAACAACAGAACAAACATCAGTAATGAATTGTATACACTGTTTGAGTCTAAAATATCTGATAAAATGATCAGATTATTATTACAGATTAAATTATTTACAGTAAATATTTAAAATAGGAGTTATGTTAGCAGTTCTGTTCTTTTTTTCAAGTTAAAATTCAGGATAATTCAATTAAAACATAACTTGCACTTTGGGTGACTTGAGTTAATGTCTGCAATCAAGTCCTACTTGTGGTCCTTTTGGATAAGAGCAGAGAAAGGAATGAACGAATGGACAACAATGCATGCACTTTTTTTTAAGATACAGAATAACATGAATGGCTCATCTTTTACTCAATTGCTACAATTTAAAGGTCAAACTGAAAAGTATAGTAACATTATCTCTCTCCCCTTTCACCTCTCTCTCTCTCTCTCTCTCTGATTGTGTGTGTGTGTGTACAGGTTTTATTACATTGGGGGTACCAAATGTCCCTACAAGGATAATAAAATCTGAGATTGCCTATATTGGGGGGACCAGCCAACAGCCCACTCCAAGGAAATTAAAGAAGAAACATGCTAAATGATGTAGTCTTTTTTTAATATAAAAATGCAGAAAGTTTTCTGTGAAGGTTTAGGGTTAGGGTTAATGTTAATGTTAGGTCCTGTTTTGATTATCACTTCCTCACCTTTGATCTGAATTCACGACACTGGATTCTGTACTGATTGAGGAAAATGGGTCAGATGTATTCACCTATCAACCAAACATTTCCAAACTTGTACACATAATTTTCAGCTGGGGTCATATCCATTTGTTGATGGTGAACATAACAGAGTCACATTTTGGCTGCCTCTGTGATTTTGCACTTTAAGCGTTTGCCAGCAGCAGTCTAAATCATTAAATTACACATTGTTAAGAATGACATTAGTGTAACTGATCTAACAGCAACAGAATTATAGGAAGCACCGCTTCTTTCATCCACTCTCTCCAACATGCTCTCCAAATTCAGTCTGTGTTGTGACACCTCACTGACCTTCGCTGACTCTCTCCATACCATGTTATACATGGATCTGAAAGGCACTGAAAGAGCAGGACCCATGGAGAGATGCCCTGCTGTGTGCGGAACATGGATTTCCACTGTACTATCACACCCTGCCAACATGGAAATGAGAGGCTAGACTGATGTTTATTGCTTTTAGATAAGGTCTTATATATTAATAATTCAAATGACAATGCTAACCATGTAAATAATACTGTATATAAATGCCAGTGTCATTAAGAATTATGAGTTCAAATTCAAGGTTTTATGTGGAAATAGAAAATCTGTTGATAAATAAAAATTGCTTCTTGTGATTTCAAAATGTATTGATTTTATTCACAAAAAAAATGCTGTTTAACATTACTGAATCAACCTAAATATATTAGATTATACCAACAACAACAAAATGTATTATCATTATCAGAGCTGCTCAACATTTTGTGAAAATATTGCAATGTTGTGTCATGAAACTTAACTCTTCTTAACTCAATTTGTAGTGATCATGTCATTATCTATATTGGTTGCTGTGGTATCAATAAGCTTGCTGCTCAAACATTCAAATACTTGCCATTGTTTCTTGTTAGCAGTCTTCAGCTTTCAGAAAACCTCCACCTTCCCCAGCTCCACCTGCATGGATCTGCTACAGAGGTTATTTAGTGTATGCCATATGTGCAGCAGCAACATGTAGGTGAATGTATTGGGAGTAGCAATCTCTGTATTTGCACTGCATTATATCACAGTCTTGTCACTGCCCAAGTCTTGTCAGCTGTTATTAATCCCATGTTTACCTATAAATGTCCTCCTGTGTTCCCATGTCTTTTTCTCTTGTTGACAGTGCTACCTGGATGTTTCTCGTGTGTGGATGTCAGTCTCTGTGTTCCCTGGATTCCCGAGTTTTGCACTCTTATTATTACTCGTATTAGTTGGTTTCTGTTTTTTGTTTCCGAGTTTATTAATAAAGTAAGTTTAAGTTTGGAACCTGCATCTCCTCGCCTTGTCTCTGCATCGCACACGCTCCACGCAAAGCTGACACGTTAACATTGCCACATCCATTACCTTGCCAATTTCTCCAAGCAGTGTCATGACAGAACAGCATTTATTTGAAACAGAACATATTTGTAAAAAAAAAAAAATGACCCCAAATGTTTGAACAGTATAGTGTACATATTTTATTTGCATAAATAACCTTTTCTTTTTTTAGACAATTTTATGTTACATTTATATCATGATTTTATACAAGTACTGTTAATGCTAATTATCAATCAATCATTCTGAATTCATTTAAATGTAACTAAATCACACTTAATTAAAATTATTTCACCCAGTCTCTCAATGAATATGAAATATTTTAATAATCTCCTAGCCAATCTAAGTTCTTATAAGAAACGTATTGAAAAGTAAAGTTAGAGAATGCTTGATATGGATGTTCAGTGGTTAAGGAGGTTTACAAGAACGTTTAGGTTGCTTGTGTAAGAGCGAAAGGAAATATGAATTGAGGGTGAAGATGTCTCTGCCTGCACACACACACTCTTGAGACAAAAGCTGAGGAGCGGATGTGCCCTCTCACCTCTTTTCCCTTTCCTTTGTCTTTTGTTTTTTACTCTCTCTCTCTCTTTCTCTCTCTCTCTCTCTCTCATACTTACACCCTCCACATCCTCCTATTTCAGCTTTCCCATCCTTGACCCTATCTGTGAACCACTTATTTCCATCGCTAATCATCTGGCTGACTAGGTAAAAACACAAAGACATCTTCTTTCCTTCAAACCACTGTGTTTATTATCTCATGGATTTGAATGGTTAATTCATTCAAGATGGAAATTTGTACATGACTGTTCCATCAGACCTATGGTGAATTTACATGAGCTTTTGCCAAACATCACTTCAAGAAGTGTGGGAATAGATGACAGATTTTTAAAGACAGGATTTGTGGTTGATTCTGTAATTTTCCGCATAAGGATTTCCGACAGTGACCTAAGGGTATAATGGAGCACCTATAACAGTAAGGGTCCCATGGTGAGCTTCCTCCACAAGGCTGGATGCCCATGAGACCAGCTTCTGTATTACCAGCTCACACTCTCACACTTCCACATTCAATGCTACAGTGCTCAAAGAGTGAGTAAGTGCGTGTGGAGTCCTGCCAGCTCCCATCACAATGGGTGGAAATGGGAATTTGATACAAACTTTCTCACATAGCCACAATGCATCTAATAACACTCACAGCTGTCCCCTCCCTACTCAATAACACTTATGATTTAGTTATTCTTATGTGTGAGATTCCCACAACTGAATTTGCTTAAAGCGATAGTCCACCTGAAAATACAAATTCTGCCATTATTTACACACTCTCACGTTGTTCCAAACAAAACAAAAAAAGTTTCTGGGGAATTAATTTTGAAGAATATTGGTAATTTTTGCCAGTCAATGAGAACTGAAACGGTTTGTTAATCAACCTATCTTCATTTAAAGAGATTGTTCACCCAAAAATAAAACAATCTGTCATTAATTACTTACCCTCATGTCGTTCCAAACCGTAAGAATTTTGTTCATCTTCGAAACACATTTTATTAAAAAGCTCTTCATTTGTGTTCCGAAGATTAACAAAAGTCCTACCGATTTGGGATGACAGGAAGGTGAGTAATTGATTTTTGGGTGAACTATCCCTTTAAAATAAATGATAGACTTATTTTATTAATTAGTAGGAATGCTAAAGAATGTATCACTGTTATTGCAAGTACTCTTACTTGGATATGTTTTGACTTATAGTAAAAAAACATATAGCAATACCACAGCAACCACCCAGAACACCCTAGCAACGTCCTAGCAACCACCCAATACAATGTAGCAACCAGTTTAGTACAGGAAAAACTTCTGAACAGTTAAGTTACATAAAGACTTTTGATTCATTTACATGTCTACTGGCCGGCAGTGTGTGCATCGTCTTTTTACCTCAGGGTGGAAAACGTGGGAGGACAAATTCTTTGAGTCTTTGTCCGTCGACAAGAGAAAATAATCAGCATTCATCATCAGTTGCATAATAAAAAGAAGGTATAAAGCAATTACCACTGGACTACAAAAGGTGTCTGGGACAATAGGCGGCAGTCTGGGAGGAGTGTGGTGGTTAAATCTAGTCCCTCTAAGTACCTTGTTCTTGTGAGTGTTTCTCTCCATCCTGGCTCCATACAACCACAGAATATGTTGACACAGTGTCCACTACTTTCCTGTGCGGCTTCCTCATCCAAACACTTTCAGCTTGTTATCAGCCAGTTTGTATACACAAACACACATACGCCCCAATACAAAAACACACACACACATTCTAGCCAAAACACAACATTAGGATACAAAGAACTACAAAAGCAACAATACAAATCATATTATTGTACTGTTGAAGAATATTGTTCTTTCTACTATTAATATAAATACTGATACCGTTAAATTATGCCATGTCAGTGGCATACATAAATGTCTATATTGAATTTAACCATTATGACAAAAAAAATTGATGAATAATGTACAGGTTTTCCACTTCTGTGAGCAAATGGGCAGAATGTGAGTGTGACCTGTAAAGGTGATCTGCTATTTGTGGCTGATACTGTGTACCAAAGGTGACAATGCACACAAAAACAAGAAGACCTCCGTCTCAGACAGCACTTCTAAAAACAGTAACACATTCGATATGTCTGGTCTAAATCAGCACTAACAAATCAACAACTAAACCCTGTTTTATTATCTACGTGCAAATAATTATCTGTCCTTTGCTCTTAGAGTGGAAAACAGGAAAGTCAGAACAATGTCAATCTGAGTCAGCTTCGATTGTGTGATGTTATCAAGAAACAGACAGAAAACATATATGCGCTCATTTCAAAGACCATCCATCCACAAATTACTGAAGTGTGCAATGACTGTGTAAATGGGACGTGCAGCGGTGGGCTTTTCCTCAGCAATTAAACTCGAATTGACTGAACATTTAGACAAAACATACAGGGATTGTTTCTCGTTTCCTGGCTGTGCCTGATGTGAGTAGTTTCATTCAGTGGGCAAATATGACCATGAGTATGACAGTAATCTCTGTTTTATGATGGTTTGGTGGTAATTTAAGAGATGAGGAATATTAAAACACTACGGACTGGTTTCACAGACAGGGGTTAGATTAAGCCAGGATTAGACCTTAGTTCAGTTAGAACATTTAAGTGGCTCTTTAAAATGTGCCTTAGAAAAAAAACATTATTGGTGGATTGTGAGACAAAACAATGGCACTGACATTGTTTTAAGATCTGTTAGTGCAAGTTGCTCCAAAACATGGAGGTTAGTCTGGGGCTAGTCTTAAACCGTGTCTGTGAAACAGGGGGAATATATTCACACTGTTCCCTCAGCTAAATAAGAACAGTTGACAGGGAACATCTGAATTTGTCACTTTACGTGAAATTAACTGACTTCTACATCAGTCCACATTTAACTGAGCATGCTGACATAAACTGTACTTTGGGAGCCCTTTCCTTCTTAACCAATTCGTATACAAAATGGTATAGTAATCCCTCGCCACTTTACGGTTCAAGTTTCGCGACCTCAGTGCATCACGGATTTTTCAAAAATATTTATTGAAAAATAAAAATTCAAAAATACAGCCATATCGGCAGACATATTGCGGAAAGCAGCGTTGTTTTATCGTGATGCGCGAGAGAAACGGTTTCCCAGGATGCCAGACAAAGAGAGAAACACTCTCA
The DNA here is from genome assembly GCA_037043235.1 of Rhodeus uyekii. Classification (NCBI taxonomy): domain Eukaryota; kingdom Metazoa; phylum Chordata; class Actinopteri; order Cypriniformes; family Acheilognathidae; genus Rhodeus; species Rhodeus uyekii. Next base: position 210,060 of record JAWRVZ010000004.1, on the reverse strand, counting down.
GAGACTTTGTACACACCCACGAGCACTCAGACAAGACACATGATTGGTTCCCAGCGCAAGATTGACGAATGAGAGCACGAGTGGATGTATCTCGTGAGCTGATTGGCCGATCCTACTTTGCGGATTTTCACCTATTGCGGGGGGTTCCAGTCCATATGAACCACAATAAACGTATGTATGTTTGTTTATGCTCTGTATGAGCATTTAAAACTCTTGACACTGTCATGGTAACCATGTGGGATAATAATTTTTAATAACTACAACAACAACAACAAATGCACCTTTAGTTTAGTAATGGTACTATAACAGCAAGTAATAGAGAAAACTGCCAAATAGAATGAAATGAATGTTACATGTATGTTCTGTTTTGATTCCGTTTTCATTCTCTTTCTGTGTGCTGTTATTTTCATGAATTAGTTCTGTCATCCTCTGTTCCCTGCCGGTTTCCTCGGCTACAGATTGATAAGTCCTCAGTTCAGGTGTGTCTAGTTTCTCCCTGTAGTTGCTCTATGTATTTAAGACCTCTGTTTCAGACTGTCCCTTGCATTGCATTGTTGTCTATGTTGAAGCTGTTGTTTTATTCCGTGTCTCCAAGCTTGTCTCCTGTTTGTTTCTTTATTTGAATTTACAATTAAAATAATATTTTGTTTACTCCTTCATCATGTACTCTTTATAGCCTCTCAACCCTTGACAGTTGCATATTCATTTGCAAAATTGACAGTTTTTCTGTTCATCCTATGTTGTCTTAAAATGTTTGCTATATATGCAGGGATATACTTGAAGAGCAACCCTGGTTTTGATGCATCGACACATGGAGTATTGTGTAGCCTATGTGAAAATACAGTCGGCTATGTGCAGTTAGTAGAAGTAGAAGCTCTCTCTCTCTCTCTCTCATCCTTTACGCCTCTTCCTTCCTTTCCCACCCAGCGTATGACCGTGGAGTAATCAGAAGAGTTTTCAGCATGTGAACAGCACAGATTTCCACGCGTGGAGTGAATCAGTGCGCGTACATTCGCAGTTATCGTAGAAATGCGCAATAACGCGGCGATAAGCCTGGCGAGCTGGAAGATCCCATTGGAATGACAGGTCCTGTACATGGATAATTTCTAACGGATTATCTGAGAGAGAACACAAGACTACAGTCATGCTACATTTGGTCTTCCTCTTGTGCGTCGTCGACATGTCTGGTGAGTCCCGTATAGCTGTGTATGTTTACGCTCTACACCAAAAAAGTTTCCTCTTCTACTTTTGGGTTCTCTTACAATCACAAAGTTATAAAATGACTGTAATAAAACAGTTTCCCTTTAAGATGCCATATACTGTAGATCACTTTTTGTAAAACTATAATTATTTAATTATTTTAGATATTTCTAATTATTCAGATATTTTTCTTATTAGTTTATCGATATGATATATGACTCAATGCTGACTGAATCCAAATTGCCACAATTATAGGCCTAATACATGCAACTTGTTTTGGTCATCATGGGAAGTCTTGGTGATTAGTTAGACAACAAAAATTTGATGCCATTACAATAGTAAAATGGTTATGGTAATGTTATTTATTGAAATTCCTTCACTTGGTATAGTTCTGTTTTGCATAATGATGGTTTGTACAGCTTATCCATATGAAGGAATATAAGCATTAGCAGAGTAATTATTTCTAAAAAAAAAAAAAACGTTTCATGTACCTTGCTGATTTCAAAATAAATTGATTAATTGGTATGAAAAAACATAGGGCTCATTGTCAAAAGGGCAATCTCACAGGACCTATCTAACTGAGATTTTGAGTCAAAATTTAAATTATGCCATTATCAAAAAAATTGGTTATGACCTATACAACTATTACAATAATTGTTTCCAATTCTACACTGACACACTCAAAAAATTATACATTTATAATTTTTTTATAATCCTGTGCTCACAATACAACACACACACCACATAAACATACATTGTGTTTTCATGTTTTATGGGGACAGTCCACATTCTATATACTGTACATCTGTATCTCTGCACTAACCCTTCCCCTAAACCTTCCCATCGCAAAAAGCTTCTTCTTTTTTTTGTCCCCATAAGAACACGGATTTTGGATATTGCTTTTTGGATATTGCTCTTTGTGGGGACATTTTGTCCCCATAATGAAGGGTTTACCTGGGCACACACACACAGACACTCACACACAATAAAACTACACTGATATATGGGAAGGTTCAACTATTGTATATAATGATGTAGATTTGTCTGAAAGTTTTTTATTTCTTCTGTGCATATTTTAATTGTTTTGCACATGAGATCTAATTGTATTCATGGTGGAATGGCAGCTCTGGATCTTCTTTGTTTCCTGATATTGTTCTTGTGTTGAGAAGGGCACAGGATGGCAGAAAGCCAAGGGAAATGTGTCAAAATAGGAATGTGGATGTTCCACTATATAGTGGCTGCATTGTTGGTGTTATTTTGTAATCTTAATGTTTAAAATGTAGGAAACTGTACTGAAAAAGTATAGTTTTCCTTCTTGAGTGTTCATACTTGAGTGTTGTACATAATAAAGTGATCTTAATCTAGCAATTGTTTCCCATTTTTATTAATTTGTATTAATCTATATGAAATGTGTCCTCCACCAGATGCAGTTATGGATCTCACCATGATCTCCAATGGAGCTACATCTTCTCCTCATTTCCAACTCACCTGCATTTCTGGAGAGCGTGACATTGACGACATTCAACTAACCATCAAAAAGGACAACAGCATTGTCCTTCGTGCAGATCTTCCTAACTTTATTGTGGAGAGGCCACAGACTAAGGAAGTGGTGGCTACAGGATTTACAGGCTTTGACCACAGTGGGATTTTCTACTGTCACTCAAAAAAGGGCTCTGACCAACCTGCCAATGTTACGCTCATTAACAACTACAGTAAAGGTATGGCGACTAGAGTAAAAAGATATCTAACTTAAAGGGATAGTTCATCCAAAAATAAAAATCCTGTCAAAAGATAATACAAAATAATGTTGTTGTTTTTTTTCGCCTTAATTGAGCTGATTAACTGAACATGCTCCTACTAATTTGGTTGATCCTCCTCATGAAATTTGTTAATAAAATATCATAATATGGATAATGACATTTTGAATGAACTGTCCCTTTAACAGTTTGTCAAAATCAATCAGAATGAAGAAAAGTTTAAAAAAAATGTGATGTCATATCAGAGTTCTGTTATTATTTTTATTATTATTATGTCTTATTAGGTCACTTTAGACCTGTGAGGATCACTCTGACAGCCAATAAAGGAGACACAGTGTTTCTAATCATGGACGTCATTCGGAAGGAAAGACGAGACATTGCTTGGCGATTCAATGGTTAGTATATGCTTAATCTTAATTTAGACTCTTTTTCAAAGAGTATGTTTGCTGCATTTTATGCATATTTGTAAATCAATGGGTGAGAATATGTTTTAAATGTTATACACATGCACACAATGAGATATTATGTGGAAAAACAAAAAGATTACAGCAACAATTTTTTTTTTTTGAGCAATAAAAAATTGTTTTTGCTATTTGGTAAATGGATGAGTAATTTACTGGAAAGTGTATTCTGATTTATTTTAGGCAACTACCTTTATATGACTCCTATTGCTGATGTTGAGAACCGCACAGCAGTTCTGGATCTGAAGAAAGTTGATGAAAGCAATGCAGGAATTTACAGTGCCAGCTATGTTGGGGACAGTGCTCTTTATAGTACTTGGATGCGCCTCATCGTTCGTGGTATATTAGTCAGCATCATATCACGATTTAAATATGCTCAGAACTTTGGATTTTATATCCTAAAGCTTGATTGTTTTTACCGAATATTTTTCCAGAATGCCCAAAGAACAAATGGGGCTCTGAATGTAACAAAGACTGTCCCGAATGCTTGAATGGAGGCGTATGCCACGACAAAGATGGAGATTGTGTTTGCCCTCCAGGGTTTATGGGAATGCGCTGTGAAACAGGTAAATGAAAACCATTTCTATGCAACTGATCATTCTTGTCTGCAGTGGCTGTCTGTTTAAGAACTTAAACAAATCCATTTTTGTGATTTTGGTCTTGCAGCCTGTCGTGAAGGAATGTTTGGTCGGAACTGCCAGGAATCCTGTAAGGATGGATGCCAGGGCTTGAGTTTCTGTCTCATTGATCCTTACGGCTGTTCTTGTGCCAGCGGCTGGCATGGAGAACGCTGTCGTAAACGTGAGTTTAACATGAGATCCTTTTATATAATGACTCTTCCCTCCATGTATCATCTGGACCCTGCAGAAAGGATTCAGTTCTGCATTAAAGTTTAAACAGGTGCTGCTGGAATCTGCCAGTAAAAATTCAGCTTTCATCAAACTTACCAAGATAAATATTTCTTACTGCTCTGTGCAATTTTTTTTGTCTTTGAGTTTCGAGTAAAAGAAAAGTGAGTGCGATAAAGTTTAGAATAACAAATAAAGTCACTGTGAACATATTAAATAGCAAATCACAATAGAGCATTGTATCAGATTTAATCTGATATAAAAGCAGACTGTGTGATCGTCACATTGTAAAATAAAAAAAGAATGTTTCAATTGTGAAAAATAAAGTCGCAATTAAGAGAAGTTGCATTAACATAATATAAAGTGAGATATAAAGTTGCAGTTATGACAAATAAGGTTGCAATAATAATTAAAAAAATTGTAAAAAATAATGTTGTAGTTATATGTCTCGATTGCAGAATTTTTTTTTTCCAAACACTTACTCTTAAATTGCTTGAGGTCAGAGCTCAGGCATTAAAACATGCCTTATTGAATCCTTTTAATAATGTCTGTTTCTATGTTTAATTGATTCAATGCTCTTATTTTCATAGCCTGTCTTGAAGGAATGTATGGTGCTGACTGTCTTTTAAGTTGCAACTGCAAGAACAAAGGCAAATGCAATCGATTCAGTGGCTGCCAATGTCCTACAGGCTGGAGAGGGCAATACTGTGAGAAATCGGGTCAGTCTTCAAGACTATTTTTCCATCTGCTCTAAAATCTATAGCATTTGTTCCTCTTGGCACCGTTTGTCTAAACTTATCCCTCTTTCAGATCGTGCACCAGAGATTTTGGACATGGCCAGTAACCTGGAGGGAAACTTGAACTCCAGCCATAAGATCACATGCTCTGCAACAGGCCATCCGCTGCCTAGCCATATGAGTATTGAGCTGCGCAAGCTGGAAAGCACCGTTCTTAAGGTGAAAGAGTCTTAACGTGTAATGCATTATAAAAGTATTCATAATGAAAATTATAATGCATTATATATTTTCATAAATAATTGTGACCAAAGTTAAAATCCATTATAAAATTTACATAAGATTGATTGTTACATCTGAAATTGCTTGTTTTAATGCATTTGTTCTAAAGATGACATAAATGTAAATATTATGACGTTGTCAGGTTTGCTGAAGGGGATGAGGTAAGGACTCAATGCTAAAGAAAAGGGTCTTTATTAAAATAAAAACAAAACACAACAAAAACAACCCTGTCGGAGATAAGACTCGACTAGAAGACTAGACTGGACACTAGACTGGAACAGAGAGACACAACAAAACAGCACAAGACAGCAAACATGAAGGGATTAAATAAACACAGGAGAGAGGATAATTGAGTTGGAAACAGCTGGAACAAATCAAGTGGTAACAGGGGAACAAGATGAGCGTGTTAAACAATGACAAGACACAAAAACACAGCCAATGCGAACGCACATCGGCGTGTGTTCACATGAAACAAAGACAACGCGCAGCTGGTGAAAACCAAACTGCGCGCGACACGAAAACACAACATGAAAGCCAATGTAAACACAAGCGAGCTCCAACAATGCACAAAGACACAAGAGTACGCAGTTCAGTTTATGTGCCCACCCACATAACGTAGAGCGTGCTAGAACTAGCAACCACTTGTCTCGCGCTCTCACGGCAAGGAAGAACACACGGGTCATGAATTTCCGAAACCCAACACAAAACCGAAACTGAACAAGATCTCGGGATCAGACATCATAATCAAGGTGTTACACAGACAAGAGCGTGCTCGACTCAAACACTCGAAGCCGCGTGCATACACACAAAACACGAGACACTATGGTAGTGTCAGAGCTCTGAACAACACCAAGAAATGACTAGACCAGGGGTGGGCAAACTACGGCCCGCGGGCCATATCCGGCCCGTTGGGTTTTTTAATCCGGCCCGCCGAATTTGCAGAACCTGTATTAAACCTTCTTCATTTTACATTTCCCTGTAATGTCACTCTGTCGCGGACTCGCGGCTGCAAGCGGCAGTGGCGCTTAAGCTGTGGTGGAGAGTAGGCGTGTGTCGCAAACCCCTCTACACCCCCTTTATGGCGTTAGTTCCGTGCTAAAAAGGAACGAGCGCAAAACTGATGTTTGCGCGCGCGTAAATTACATCCGCGAGCGGAAAACAGAGCTATACGTAAATACGGGTACCCGTGAGCTCATTTTAATCACTCGCGCACGCGTGACATCTAATCTGCGCACGCCCGAACATTCGCCTGCTTTTGACTGCTGTTTTTGCTCGCGCAAGCACTTTTATTTTTGTCAGTCGTGGGGCGAGGCTTGCTCTTGTAATAGTAACATCAAACGTCATTGGTTAGTTCCCTTTTTTCCAGAGGTCAGTTGTGATTGGACGCCTGTGATTGTCAATCTAGAGCTGAGGCAAATATATGATTCAGTCACATTGCATATTATGGTTTTTCTGTCGATTAAATTTTATTAATATTGTTTTGTTGTAATTTCACGTGTCCCAGTCGAGTCATTTAAGACAAAACTATACTTTATACAGGTTTTCTAGGATTTCTTATTAGTAAATGCACAGGTACGACCTTCACCCCGGCCCCTCTGTCAATTTTATGAACCCAATGTGGCCCGCGAGACAAATAGTTTGCCCACCCCTGGACTAGACTGAATGTGGCAGAACCCTGACAGATGTATTATAACTGTGGTTAAAATTTTTCACATAATTAATGCATTAAAAATACTTTCATATATAATACTTTTATTATGCATTATATATGAAGTAAAGTTTTGCCAGAAGGGTAATCAAAAGTTGCATATGTTGTTTAAAGAAAGTGAAAAGATTGTCTTTTTGATCGTCTACTTTTTTGCTAATTCTTCAGGCATCCCACACTACCATGAACTCCAAAAAAAGCACAGCTCATTTTGAGATCCCCCGGCTGTCTGTAGAGCATAGTGGTTTGTGGGAATGTCGAGTCTCCACCAATGGTGGGCAGGATTCTTTCAAGTTTACCTTAACTGTCAAAGGTGAGATTCATTTTAGGAATCGGTTTCTTCCAATGATGTTCTCTCTACCTGAAAGACTCTTACATTTCCACTATCCTGTTAACTAGAGCCACCCTACCCAACCACCGCTCCTACACTGCTGTCGAGAAGTAGCAAACAACTGGTTGTGAAGCCAGTGAACATTTATATGGGTGACGGTCCCATTATTTCCACTAAACTGCTTTACAAACCAGTGGATACAGAGGACTCCTGGTCCTCCATCATAGGTGGGAAATTGTAAATTACTTCTGTTAAGTTCAACCACATGTTGAATCACAATAATATACTAGATAAGTCATAGGCATACAGTATATTTTTTTTTTTTATTAAGTGTATGGCAGCGATCAAATCACACTACCAAACCTGAAGCCCTCAACCAGATACCATGTCCGCGTACAACTCACTCGTCCAGGAGACGGAGGAGAGGGTCCTTTAGGTCCAGAGGCAATCATGGAGACTGACTGTCCAGGTGAGAATCAATCACACTAAACATAAAAATGACTTGGCAAGGAAAGATGGGGGAAATGCATCCCTCAAAAACATATTTACAGATGAGTTTAGTATGTACAGGATGACAATGTACAGGGCCACTATTTAGGTAAGAATGCCCCCTACCTGTGGCATTCAAAAGAAACCTCAAGTAAACCTGTCCCAACTATAAATGTAAAAGACATCTGATACAGATAAAATACATGATTAATGTAAATGTAATTAATATATTTATAATAATTATTATGTGAAATAATATAATCTTACCCCAGAGGTAATGATCCCATTGTTATTATATTTAAATACAATCACTGTATTTATTAATATTTTGAATCAGCTTTTATTTTGTTACATTTTTTGTAATTTTGTTACATGCTTTTGTCATATTTATTTGTTTTTTAAATATTTCCTTATAGTTTTAACTTAGCTTAGATTCTATATATCTTTAATTTTATAAAGATTTTGTACTTCAACTTAGTACATATTTGAGTTAGATGCCAAGGCAAAAAAATTTGTATAACTATAACCACTATTTTCCAATGAAAACAATTAGATAATTTCAAATCAAAACTGTTCAAATTGAATTAATGAGTGTCTAAACATTAAATAATGTGTTTCGATGAGATTAAGTGACTTATATGGTCAAGAGAATAAATAAAGTTAGGGGCCTCTTTACTCTTCTTAACCTATAATGAGAAGAACAGTGGGATTCTTTGAGGTGACGATGGATGTTTGGATGATGTTGACATGGATGGACCAAAATCTGGAGAAACAGACTGGAAATATAGTGCAGTATAGTTTTTACGTAGGTCAGCTGCGGCACACAGCTTCTGATTGCGTATTCTGTGTCGCTAGAGCCCACAGCCAGGCCGGAGATTGATTCCAACTCTTTGGAGGGCCGTAATGCCACCATCAGGTGGTCCTTGATTGGCAGGTACCACAAGGCCACTGGCTTTTTAGTGCAGCTCTACGGACCACATGGAGAGAAGCTGTGGGAGGAAACCACCTTGCTTAATGTGCTTTCCATCAAGCTCTACAATCTGGAGTACCACAGAGACTACCAAGTGGTCGTCCGGCTGATAAACTGCGGCAGCCATGGGCCCCCTTCAAAGCCACACCATATTCACATCTATAAGCAGGGTAACAGAAATCTTGCATGTCCCCCAAGTAGGCGCAAGTAGGTGATGAATGTTAGACACTAGATAGGGTGTGGTAGAAAGGAACAAACTCATTAGTGTGACGGTGAAAGGATATTGAAAAGGCAAAATTGCATATGATCTCTCTCCAGGCCCTTCTTCCCCACGGAACGTTCAGGCAGATGCCCTGTCTATCAATGCAGTCAGGCTTCACTGGCAGCCCCCCGAGGACCCCAATGGAGGCATAGTGAAATACAGCATTGAGTATCAGCCAGTGGGCCATGGCAGCTTGCACCCTTGGGTGGACACAGACGATGGCAACAAAACCACAAAGGATGTGACATCTCTCAATGGGAGCACATTGTACCAGTTTAGGGTGAGGGCTTTCTCCAAGGCACCAGGGGAGTGGAGCAAGTTCGTACAAGCCAGGACACGTGAAGACGGTAAGACTCCAGAAAGAATTAATGGGAGAAAGCCTACTGTCAATGCTTTTCTAAAATGTTCTCTCTCATAAAAAGGCATTTTACTTTATTTTATATCATTCAGGATTCTCCAGTTTTATTCCCACCACTCAGCATGTTGGGCGGGCAATGACTGAGGATCATCAGCTTCTTTGGGCTGTGGTTGGGTCAGTAGGTGTAACCTGTGTGACCATTCTTCTGGCCCTCGTGGCTCTCTTCTGCATTCGCAAATCTGTCCTTAAACGAAGACGGACATTCACCTATCAGTCTGGATCAGTGAGTGGACACTTTATTTTACTTTTTTTACTCTTATGCTTGTTGTGAATTTAAATGGACAGCAGACAAATGGACAGTTTTGGACACAATTCAAATCCAATAAATGTTGAAATTCTGCGTTGACATAAATTTGCTGTCTTAATGCTTCATTGCAGTGTGATAGTTGCAACAACAACAAAATTGTATTACCACTTTTATTTAGCAAATATGCATTCAACTGATCAAGACAGAAAGTAAAGACTTTTACATTGTAAAATAATTACTGTTCATTTGAACTTTCTATGTAATGTATCATGGTTTCCACAAAAATATTAAGCTGTAAGCATCATCCCCACCCTGATTTCAATTGAGGGGAACCCTTGTAATGCCAAGGTCATGGGTTCGATAAGAACTGATTAGAATGTCAATTTGTTCCTTGAATGCGAAGTAAGTCGTTTTGTATGAAAGCGTCTATAAAATGAAAATTTCATGTCAATTTGTTATATTTAATGACTTAAAGTGGATTTGACTATAAGTACTATAACAATGATAAGTACAAAAGCAAAAACTTTTAAATCTCTTATAAATGTCAACACGTGCAATTTCAGGGAGAAGAGACTATCTTACAGTTCAACTCAGGGACTCTCACACTGACCCGACGACCAAAGCCTTCCCCAGAGCCCCTCACCTATCCCATACTGGAGTGGGAGGACATTAGGTTTGAGGATGTCATAGGAGAAGGAAACTTTGGTCAGGTCATCAAGGCCATGGTCAAAAGAGATGGCATAAAAACGAGTGCTGCCATAAAAATGCTTAAGGGTAAGACAAAGGCCAAAACAGCACTGTTAGGCAAGGTCTGTTTGTACATGATTGTGATTTTGTGTGTCTGCTTTGTGCACCTGCAGAGTTCGCCTCAGAGAATGACCATCGAGACTTTGCCGGTGAATTAGAAGTGCTGTGTAAATTGGGACAGCATCCAAACATAATTAATCTCATTGGTGCCTGTGAGAACAGAGGTGTGTGCGCCACCTTCTGGCATTAAATAGAATTATGGTCAGATGCTAAAAAAGTGCCTCAGAGTTGATTCTAAAAATTTTGATCATGTTTATGAGGCTTCATATCACTTTTGTCAGAGTACTTTATTTGGTGAAAACCCTTACGTATGAATTTTCCTCTAGTGCAGATATATGACAGTTTCTGTTATCCACAGGTTATCTTTACATTGCAATTGAATATGCACCTTTTGGGAATCTTTTGGACTTCCTAAGGAAGAGTCGTGTCCTCGAGACCGATCCTGCCTTTGCCAAGGAGCACGGAACTGCCTCCACACTCACCTCCCAGCAGCTCTTGCAGTTTGCTGCTGATGTAGCAACTGGCATGCATTACCTTAGTGACAAACAGGTACAAAAGGTTTCATATTCAGGAGATGCATATTTAAGAATACAGATGTTGATGGGCAAAATTAATTAAGGAATTTCATTGTTTTTTGCCTGCAATGTTGCCGCATGTTTAATTAGTAGTTTTTAATTTAAATAATTCTCTAAATTATTCATTATTATTATTAATTAGTAGTTTTTTTAATGTGTCATTCAATTTAATGTGACTGTTGTCGATTTTTATGTCACTTTTTCCCTTTTTTGTTATGTGTTACGTCCTAATTCTGTCTGGTTTTCTTGTTTGTGTGTAAATAGTTCATCCACAGAGATTTGGCAGCAAGAAATGTACTTGTGGGTGAAAACCTAGTTGCAAAAATCGCAGATTTTGGCCTCTCACGTGGTGAGGAGGTTTATGTCAAAAAGACCATGGTGAGGAGTATGTCTATGAAATGGTTAAGCTCATATGTGCTTTCTTACTCAGCTTTTGAGTGCATAGTGTATCCACCCTTTATATTATTATTCAAATTCACTGAAATAATGTTCTGTTGGACTTCAATATAAAATAATATGACTGAAATGCAAAAGACTTCTCATAAAACTGGTTGAAAGTTGGCTTCTTTGATTCAGGGAAGACTGCCTGTTCGATGGATGGCCATCGAGTCTCTAAACTACAGTGTCTACACCACAAAGAGTGATGTGTAAGTGCAATGAAAAATATGTGTGATTTTTGCAGAGATAAACATCATTATGAACTTATCAGGCCTTATTATGACATTTTAAATGTCAGTGTCTGGCCCTTAAATTTCTACTTGAAAATGAAAAGAAAAATGTGAGATAAATAAATTAATTGTCTCTTAAATATTAGAACACCACTTGCTATGCCATCTCCAAGTTTCAATCCAAATTAGCATGCCTTTATTTTTTAAAATGTTTAATGGGTAACTGATAAATAAGCAGGAAGGAACTGATAACATAAACCAGGAAGCTCAAATTTAGACTAGCGTGTTCTACAAGACCACAATGCCTCTGTCAAAACAACCTATTTTTGCCCACTTAAAAACATTGCGCACTAAACATATCGAAAACAACGTGACCAACATGACATACAAACATATTTTTCTCCATTAAATTGGTTTGTTATCGATTTCACACAAAGCCTGGGGTTTGATTGCCATAGATCAATGGTTCCCAAACTGTAGAATGAGCAAAAAGTTTTTCCATTTACTTAATTCTACGCCGCGTTAAAATAACAGAACCGATCATGTATAGTCTTTCAGTGTAACATCTTCACTTCCGAAGATGCACAACTTTGACGCTACATTACTGCCATTGTCCACATTGTACCCTTGTAAAAGTAGGGTTTTAGTGCGATGATACAAGCAAGAATAGATAATATCAAGAATGCAAAAGATAATATCAAACACAGTTTTGTCAATATTGTTTGCTCTGTTTTGCAACTAAACAATAATTTTACAATTAATGCAATTTTAAGAATTCAACATAAAACATGAGATGTTTAAAAAACTTTGCATTTATGAAGGTATAAAATGCCCCTGAATATCAATTTCTTCAATATATAAAGTTTCTTTTAAGATATCACATCACCAGCTAACTTTTTAATAATACACATATTGCATTGCCATTGTCTTTTTCCACTTTTACCACGGTTTTACAGATTGTTGCTTATTGAATCTTCTTAAGTTTGATTTTCTTCTTGGGCTTTCAGGTGGTCTTTTGGAGTTCTTCTGTGGGAAATTGTAAGTTTAGGTAAGTTCATTGATGATAGTTTTAACAGCCTCGATTCTTTATAAAGATGTTTCAGCAAGATGAAGGCTACGAATCTGTTTTCCTCAAGGTGGGACTCCGTACTGTGGGATGACCTGTGCTGAGCTCTATGAGAAGCTTCCTCAGGGCTACAGAATGGAGCAGCCTAGGAACTGTGATGATGAAGTGTAAGCACAGATGTTCATGTATTATTGTAGTTTCTTTCTATAGTGATCAACTGTATTAATAATTTTAATTAGATTTCCTGATATAAAATGATCCATTAACAGGTATGAACTTATGAGGCAGTGCTGGCGAGATAGACCATATGAGCGACCGCCATTTTCACAAATATCTGTCCAGCTTAATCGGATGCAAGAGGCACGGAAGGTAAGGAAAAACACAATGATGCTTGCATATGTAAAACTCACCAACATGAGGAGTTTTTGTGAATGATTACCAGGGCATGGCTGTGTGGTTACAGGTGGTTGCTAGGTAGTTTCAATCACAAAATTAATACCACAATTAATACCACAACTATCCTCATTGACATACATTACTACTGTCTAAATTATTTTGGTTCGGTACGATTTTGTAATGTTTTTTAAAACTCTCTTTTGCTCACCAAGGCTGCATTTAACTGATCAAAAACTATAATATTGTGAAACATGATTTAATTTAAAGTAATCTTTACTATTTTAATATATTTTAAAATGTAATTTATTCCAGCTAAATTTTTGGCAGCCATTACTCGTATTCAGTATCTAACAAATCAGACTGATGACAGTGTGGTGGCAAAATCTTTTTATCAATTCAGAATAAGAGACAAATATACCAATTGTCTTTATAAAGATTTATTTTCTTGCAAGAGAAGGTCAACAGTCATACAGAAATCGAATCTACCCTGCAGAGTGTGACCAAGGAGGGGAGGCTTGCTCCAGCATTTTTATATCTAGTCAAGGTTAAAGGCTCAATTGTAATTTTCCATTCCTTATCAGGAACACATTACTCTCTCTATACTTCAAATGTATTTCTTCCCCTCCCGTAATGGTCATTACATTTTTATGGATCATTGTGGATCATTTTTATGTATCAATTATGGATCAAATAATTATAAACATAATCTTGTTTAATGTTATAATGAAAAAAAATGAATAAATCTTGTAAATTTAATGAATAAAAATGTCTTTCACAACAAGCTCAGACATTTCAAAATGATCAAACCAACATTTGTTGTGCAATGAAATTGGCCCGCTGGTTAGTCCAGTTATCCAATCACATCCACTGTTGAGGCAGCCACAAGAGTTTTTTGTTCCACATTGAGGGATTTATTCTGTAAATGTGCTTCAAAAAATGTGATATCCCAAAATGCATATAAAATATGTGGCACAGATATGATGTCAACAATTCAGATCCAGTTGTATCTGTATGTGTTTGTTGTATGTGCATGTAGCCATGAACCAGCCTCTAACCCTTGTCTTTCATCCAGACCTATGTCAACATGGCTCTCTTTGAGAACTTCACTTATGCTGGAATAGATGCTACAGCCGAAGAGGCCTGACTACCAGCCCCCCCAGACCCAAGAAGGGTTCACAGCCCAAGGGAGGATCATCACAGTAGGGCTTTGCGCTACTGTCACTCCCCTGTGGCCAGGTTCCATCGTTCAAAAAGACACTCCACCAAGACCACATGGCTATAGAGAACAGACTGTGAAAGGACACTCTTAGGAGCAGGGACTCTAGATTCTAGAAAGATTCTGATCTCAGGACATGTTGGCCTTGGATTACTCAAGAGGAACCTACAAGATAAGCTACAAATGTAGCAGGCTGGGTCTGTGGGGATCTGGACTATGCATTGAACTCTTTTCCCATTTTTTTTATTGGGAGAATCTTAGTGTGAGGTTGTTGACATACATCAAATGCAGTTCATTCCAAGGACAAAAGCGCCAGTATTCTTTGTAGCACTTGAGAAATTGATGTATTGTCCTTGCTGAAACTCATTTGTTCACTTTGAGTGAGTTCTGTACATAATGTTCATGCTGTTTATCAGACCGTAAAATGCCACTAAAAGATTTTTAAGCTCTTTTTTATGATGTTATTTACATATGATGTATATGTATGACAGTCTATATCCATCCTATGACCATTTAAAAAGTTAAAGAATGTTTACTTCCAAAAAAAATAAACCATCATTATGGTGACAGGACTCAAAACGCATTTGGAGACAACCGTAGACAATCCACTGATAGGAACAGAAAGTACTCACTCTTTCTTTCACTCTCTTCAAGTAGTGGGGTTGAGGTCAGGCCCCCTTCCCTGCTGCAGCTTGCTGATCTGTCAAGGGTATTTCCTCCTATTCTGCCACAGGCCCAAGAACTGTCATTCAGGGTATGTCAACTCAGTTTCCTTCAACTCACACACTCAAAACAAAAAACTAACCTACTTAAAATTTACAGTTAAGTATTGCATTTAATAGTAATTTATCTAACTATTTAGCAAATCATTTTTGGTGGTCACCAAACTTTTAATTTGGCACACATGCCTATATATTTGTCCAATGTTTAGACAAAAAACGCAGGCATGGCGTTTTTTAACTTCTGAATCCCACAAAAAATGCCCTTGGTAGGAACATAGGATGACATATATTTGAGTCAAAGGCAACAGTTGGCTACATGTTCACAATATTTAGATATATAAGAAAAAGGGAACTCCAGATTATATTTTGTCAGATGCCTGATGTCTCGCACCTAGGGTGTCAAATATATAGTGTGATCTCTTCAATTGGTCTATACCCTTCTACACATTTTATCTTTAATATAACATAATATAATATTATTATATTATAATCATTTACAATAATAATATATAATTTAATAAAAAAATTAAATTAAAGAATGATAAATAATTAGTGATAAATATTAATATAATGAACTTAAACTTAATATAAGAATATTAAGAGAGCATAGAGTTTTTAGCATAAAGTGCCAGAGCTTGAGTATATATGTGCGTGTGAAGGAGGCACTTTGTCAGACCGGGTGCCTGCCTCAATCCCCAGTCCAACCACTTCCTATTGCATTGGGCCCCGTCAGATGACCACCTACCAACCTCCCCGCCCTCTCCTAAAAGCATTAAGTCCTTAACACAAACATATCTACACAGTTTTTTAAAAAGTGTATATGGACCCCCTGTGTACATAATGGATCTGGTGAGCACGTGGTGGATTCTCCTTTCCTGTCTAATCAATCAAGTGCATTTAGAGTTTCACCTATCAAAGCAAGGTAAGACAAAAAAGTGAGTTGGTCAGATTTTGTTTGAGTTATTTTTCACTTATATATTTTATATTGAGTAAATTTAGCTAAGGGGTTGTTTCAGCGGTTCTAGTTGTGTTTTAGCTATGAAAAACAAGTGTTAATTAAAAACATGAATGTTCCTAAAATGCTACATGCATTGGCTTCGAAACTATGCACTTTATGAATACTGTAGCGTTTGGTTTTCTCCTTTTTATTAGAGTTTGCTCTCTTGGCAATGGATAAAGATCCAAAATGCTTCACCAGGACGCAAGAAGACTTCACTTGTTTTTGGGAAGCACCTGTAGGAAAGTCCTATTATTTTCTCTACATAATTGATGAGTAAGTGTTCTAAGTATTTTCATCCAAACTTAAATTCAAATTAACATATATGTACAATATATATATTTGCATGTATGTATACATGTATATGTGTGTGCGTTTGTACATTTTAAATGTGGGAATTTATATATATATAGATAGATAGATAGATTCCCACATTTAAAATCACAAACACACACACACACATATATATATAACATATATACACAAACACCCCCCCCCCGCATTTTCCGCGCCATAAGGCGCATCGGATTATAAGGCGCACGGACGATTTTTGAGAAAATTTACGTCTTTTAGGTGCACCTTATAGTGCGGAAAATACGGGGTGTATATATATATATATATATATATATATATATATGTGTGTGTGTGCCAATTTTAAAATGTGGGGACTTTCTATGGTGGTTGTGGACCTGCTTCAAGCTTCATGTTTGTATCAAACAGAACAACAGGAGAAAAAAGATGTGATGTGAAACAACAAATTTATGAGGAGGCGAAAGGTCTGTATATTTGCACATTCCCTTCAAGTGATGTCTTTGTGCATGTCAACATCGGCCTCAGAGTCATAGACGGAGACACCAACACAACTGTCTACAGTCGCAATGTCAGTGTGGAGAATCACCGTAAGTGCTACAGAAGCTCTTATGAATTTACTTTGCAGTTTTCATTCTTGCATAGATTACATAGATATGCTTATGTCTTCCTCCAAGATCTACTGGATCCTCCATCAAATATATCCCTTCATCCGACGGGTGAAGTGGGCCAATTGTTAGTCAAATGGAAAAGACCAAACAATTTAGCATTTGGCTCACAGTATGAAATTCGTTACAGCTCCAAAAACACATCAAGCAGAGTTGGACAGGTGATTTTGACTATTGAAATATTACTGTATGAGCAGTATGTATAGAAGTTCATTTACTAATGCAATCTACATTCACTCCTCATAGGTGTCAAAACACCTCCATAAGCTAGTTTCTCTGGTCGCAGGGGAAAACTGCACAGTGCAAATAAGAG
Organism: Rhodeus uyekii; assembly: GCA_037043235.1. Classification (NCBI taxonomy): domain Eukaryota; kingdom Metazoa; phylum Chordata; class Actinopteri; order Cypriniformes; family Acheilognathidae; genus Rhodeus; species Rhodeus uyekii. Next base: position 192,619 of record JAWRVZ010000004.1, on the reverse strand, counting down.
TCAAGCCTAGAGATGAATCGTTTTGGAGTGATTGGTCAAGTCCTGTAACAGCTATGGTGCCACAAACAGCAGGTGAGAGACGAAAAGAGCAAGTGGGATGTGAGCGACCGCAAAATCGAAAAAAAAGTGTGAATTTTGTGCATTAGTTGGCAAAAAGATAACTTCTGTTTTCTCTGCCATTTTTAAAATTACTTTTAATCAACTTTCCCAAACATAAATAACCCAAAAATAACTTTTATATTTTTAGGTTATTGTTTGCATGTTAACTAAGCTTCCAGTGAAAATGTTGCCAATGTTTTTGTCTAATGACTATAGAGAACTCTGGAATTAGTTGAATACAGCATTTAATAACATGTATAAATAATCAAAAAGCATAACAATGATCAGATAAATCTTAACAAACTTTATAGCTAAAATATTAAGCCAAGATTAAGCGTATTGTGAAAAGCACAGAAATCATATATACGTGAGTATACATACCAAAAACTAATGTTATAGTTCGGTTCAGAAAACTTTCAGCTAACCAAAAAAAAAAAAACTTTACTAAAGAACGTTCTGGGAACCAAAAGTTATTAGCTTGGAATTTTGAGACCAAATCAGAAAAGACAGTTCTGCTCATTGTCATCTAGTTTAATTGTTACTGCATGACAAATTTAATGCGACTAAGCTTGAAATCTTTACTAAATCCAGTCGTGAGTTCTTCCTCAAAAGTGTCAGTCTGGGAGTCTTCCTGTTCACACACAGAATGTGTTTTAACAGAACACTGCATTGTGAACATGCACTAATATAACGTCTTTGGTGTTGTGCCTCTTCTCACTTCTTTTTCAGCATCTCTTGTGTGAGGGTAAAAGTTTAAATTTATTCAGAAACCTAAACCCATCTCGAGAGGATGACAGGTTGTTTTTTTAACTGCAGCCTGCAACTTATTCCCAGGCAGACTTCTTTTCTTTTTCTTTTTTAAACCACATTAAAAGCAATGCTATGTTGACTAAAATGCTGTAACCTATGCAAATTCAGGACGTTAGGGCAGGCAATTTTTAGAGGGACTAACGATAACAAGTTAGCTTTGAAAGTATAAGATCTCACCCTCCCTTCAGAACACTCTAGTCACACCATTTTCAAAGCATTCGAACCGAATTCCATAATTGGACAAACATTTTATGGTCCTACACCTTCCACAGATATAACACCGGTATGTTACATACATAAAACGTAGCGATTGTTATCAGGATGTGACTTTCAACCAGCATAAAAAAATATATATATCTGGAACAAATTGTCTACCCTGCCTTTAAAAGACAAAATAAACGAATAGATGTGAATGGATACTGGAAGACTATTTCAAAGTTTGTAGCTATAGCAAATTTGGGCCTGTGACCAGAAAGCAATCCTAATTTCCAGATCTAAGCAGACTTTGACTTGTTTGGACAGTCAAAACAGCTTAAGAAATTTAAAAACGAATTATTTAAAAACAATGCTAGCATTTTTAACTTCACTCAAAATTGAACTGGCATCCAAGGAAATCAGGTGATGTGGTTTTCAAATTTTGTTACATATTAGGTTAAATAAACAAAAAATTACCAACATTAAAAGTCACTTGGTCCAAGCGAATCACTTTGGTTTTACCTGAAAATTAATGTTTTGATATTTTGTTTTAAACTGCAATGACTACATTTTTAAGCATAATTTAAGTATCAATACTTTTTGTTGACACTGTCGGATATACAATCATTTTAATAATTGCCTGGTCTTAAACAAACTTTAATTTCTTTCCTTAATTCAAATCTTAAAGGTATAGTTCACATCAAAATGAACATGCTTTCATCTCACTCTCACCTGATTAAAAACCTGTTCGACTTTGTTTCTTGGATGAGTTTTTGGCACTCAGTCACTTTTGTCATCTTTTTCCCTTGTAAGAAAGGCAAATGATGACTGAGCTTCTTTTATGTTCCATTGAAGAAAGAAAGTCATGCAGGTTTGAAACAGGAGAGCAAGTAAATTAGGACAGAATGTCATTTTCAAGTGAACTATCCCTTTAACAATTACAAGCACAGAAACTAACCTTACTAAAATAACAGTAAACATCCAATCACCTTACAGTATCTGGCTAATTTTCAGGAGACATAGAATTGCATTGCCACACTCCTGATCTGAGTCAAGCATTATGCAAATGGGGAGGAGAATTATATGATGATGGCAGATACAACTTCTACTACAGACAAGTCAACAGGTGATGTGTTTTTTAATGTCCTCTCTTACAGAAACCAATGGAAAGCTGTTAGTTTGATTCATTAATAACAGTCCTTATTGTCTGGTGTTTCAGAAGTTCATTGGGCATTTGGAAGTTGTGTCCCAAAGACAACAACACTGTCCACCAGTGTGTCCTGAATGGCCAGGAGTCCAGTGTGTATCAGTTTTATCTCAGTGCCGATATGCAACCATACGGTCGAACTTTTTATGCAGAGACGTTCAGTATGAAAAGCAACAGTAAGTTGTCCAAATACTCTCGATCTGCAATATTTCTAAAACATATCCTGTATACTTAGTGTGAAGTACTGACCTTTGGTATTGACCATCAGTCCATGCTGTTAATTAAATGGTGATATTTGTTGATTTAAAAAAATAATAACCATATATGTACACAATTTAAACTGATGTTCATGTTTTCAAGTACTTTCGGGGAAGTCGTAACCATGAGGCGGGGCCCAATGCGAATTAGAGGAAGTGGGGCCCCCCTCGGGCGGTCCGGGTGGTTTGGGGGTTGGACGTGGGTCCCTCCTTGGTCTGTTTGCATTTTACCTCAAGGCTCCCTAAACCCCGGGTCCCAGTGCAGTCGCACCAGTTGCACCATTTTTCTCAATGTAACTTTAACTGGTATCATATACATATTGGAAAATTATATCAGAAGTTTCAGACACGTGACTAAAAATAACAGGGTTGCAGAAACTAAAGCAAAAAGTGTTGCAATCATCCCTTGGTCTCCTCTATATTAGAGTTCTTTGGCATCTAAAACAGGACCAGCATTAAACCACAATGCTCTTTGTATGGGTAAAATTAAAAAAATTCTTCTTGAAGAACTACTGACATCAATATGTCATAATGGTTGTTGTTGTTTTTTTGCTGTTTTTGACAGTCAAGACGAAGCCTCCAGGTGGTCTGAAAGCAAAACCTGATGAAGGAAGGCTATGTTTGACATGGGATCCACCCTTGTTGAATATCTCTCAGTATCTAAAGTACCAGGTCCGTTATCAGCGAAAAGGAGACAGTGAGTGGAAGGTGAGTTGTATTTAAATTGTATTGAAAGTGGATAGAAAACATTTATAGCAGTTAAATGCTGAAACCAAATTCTGTGGTAGGATTTTACAGTGACCAGTTCAAAGACCAGCACTTGTATGGATGTGCAGCGAGGAAGCCAATACACCATCCAGGTCCGAGCCCAACCCAATGGATCTGTGTACAGCGGAGACTGGAGTGACTGGTCAAAATCTCTCAGTGTCCTCTTACCTTTAGATAATGGTAGACATTTCTGACTCAGTCATGAACACAATACATTACAACTTTGGTCAAATTTGTCACATTAAACTGTTTTAAACTGTTTCTTTTAACATTACAGAATGGATATTTATTGTTTGTATACCAGTGACTCTCCTGATCATTACTGCTGCAATGATCGCTTTCTTCTCCAGATACTTCCGGTATTCTAATTCTCTGTTGATTATTTTAGAATACTAGTTTTACAAAACCTATGACAAAAAAATATTTATAAAGAATGCACATAAAGAAATGTAAAATATATGGTATATTTTCTGCTTTAGTAAGGTCAAGAAGTCACTGTGGCCATCAGTCCCAAACCTTAACAAGGTGCTGGAAAGCTTTCTGACTGATATCAATGGATCGCATTGGGTAATTGAAATCAGCTTTGATAATAATTTTGAATTTTAGAATATTTTAAATGACTGCTTTTAAATGTATCGTTATTTATTTATCATCTGCATTTATATATAACTTTTGGTAACACTTTACAATAAGGTCTCATTTGTTAACATTGTCATTACCGTAACTAACTATTAACTAATATTAGTCAATAAAAATGTTCATGGTCGTGTAACAGTGCATTAACTAATGTTACCAAATACAACTTTTCTTTTTAATAATGTATTCATAAATGCTGAAATGAACATTAACTAAGATTAATAAATGCAGTAGAAGTGTTGTTCACTCTAAGTTCATGTGAACTAACGTAGTTTACTAATTTTCACTAATAAAACCTTATTGCAAAGTGTTAACTAACTTTTTTTGTGACTATTTGAAAAATTACAAGTGAAAACTTCTCATATTACGGTCATGCTATCTTCAATTCAGGAGCCAACGTTCAACATTAAGCAATGTGGTGACGACACTGCAACATCAGTGGTGGAGATTCTACCTGAGAGGGAAGCTTCAGTAAAACACTGTAAGAAGTCAACCTGTCTTTCGCTCTCTGAATGTGACTCCCTATCTGGTGAAAAAAATGGGGAGAATCTCAGAGAGAATCTTTTGGAGATGGCTCAAGATTATGTGATTTTGAGCAATGATAAAATCCCATGCATTACAGGGAATGACTATGTATACAGAGATGTTGCTTTATCTCATGTGGCTAATGAAAAACTACACTGCTGCCCCAGTACCTGTTCTACCACCTTCCCAGAATACACCACAAACATTCTCAACCATTCCTATCTCCTTCTGGCAAAACAGTCTGAGCTTGAAGATTATCACTCAGCCTGTCGCCAGTACACAAATATGGAGATCACGGCTATACCGTGTGTAGTAAAGGTGGAGTGAGGTTTCATGTTTGATAAATTAAACTCAGAAAAATGTATATATTAAAAGGGTTTTGGATGTAGCTTTACTTACATATTCAAAAGCACCTCAGCTTGTGAGACCTTCAGGAATAGACAGGGTTTGCTATACAGAGCAATTGTTGAAGTTATCATAGGTCAAAAGTCAAGCATGCAAAGTGGAGATTTGTATAAACTTTAACCATCAATAAGATATGCTCAATAAGCAAGACTGAAGATGTTTAATGCACAAACCATAACCTTCAATAAGTACATTTCATCATACTACAAACTACAAAATTCAGGAACAACAAACTGATTGATTCTTCAGTAAAATGTCTGATATTTAAGCTTTAACTTTAAAAAAAAATATTCAGGGGTGGAGTTTGTTACGGATAGAATATCTTTTTTCTTGGAGTCTTTAAATGGACACCATACAAATGTGACCAGGTTTATGTAGTAAAGTCAAAGGTTTGCTTTGCACACAAAGTTGGTAAGCATATTTAACACCAGTTTCATCCTAACATGATGGGTAAGTCTTATGGCTACACTTTAGAAAAATTGTAGAGACCATATTTTGCTGTCTGTAATTTAATATGAACAATATTTTACATAGAGCTTAAGCACCATTTAACCCTGAATTTACTTTCAATGGTATGGTTATATATTTAGGCTGTATTTGTTATAAACATTCTTTATGTATATTTGTAATGCTGTACAGAATACAACACAAAAAGCAATTAACGTCTTATCTGGTTTGCTTTATTGTATCAAGACATGTAAAATCTAACAAATATTCAACATTTTGATGCTTCGTATGAAAATTGTACATTTTAACATGACAGTCATTAAATGTCTAACAAGAAATGTGTGAGCATTACTCTCCCCACACTAAAATACATAAAACCATTTGCACAAACTTTCTAAAGACATTAAAGAATGAACATGATTTGAAGCAAAAAGGTATAATTAGAATACATCAAAAAAATGCACATTTAAAACATACTTCTTGAACATGTATAATTTTAAGCATTAAAATAGATCATTTAACCAAAACATTCAATGTGAACTCAATTTAGCTCATAAGAGTCAGCTGTGATGCTCCAGGCAAGATGTCATTCAAAATCTGTTCATTAAGTGGTCAGACAATGTGGGGATCCACACTGGTTGCCAGTTGGAGCACAAGACACAGTAGGGCAGAGTTTTAGTCAGCCTTCAAGGCATAAAGTACATCATCCTGACTAACATTGAGTCTGATACGGAGCAGCAGGTCCAGGCGGCTTGCCTCCAGGAGAAGCAGGCGACAGGAACCCAGCCTCTGACAGACCGCCAGCCCTTCAGATACACTCACAGGCTGCAAACCCTCAACACGACATAGAGCCTGGTGCTGAACAAACACCTGTTGGAAACAAAATACCATCTTACAGAATCAATTTGTATTTAGCATGTAAGTTAATGGGCAACACTTTACAATAAGCTCTAATTTGTTAATGTAATAACTAACAATGAACAACATACTCTCATAGTATTTCTTACCCTTTGTTAATGTTAGCTAATACAAATTATGTTATTTTACGGTACATTAACTGATGCTAACAGATACATGTTGAAATTAACTTTTTACTAAGACTAATAAATAACTTAATAGTTAAATAATGTTGTTAATTTAAGTTAAGAAGTGAAACCTTATTGTAAAGTATAGTTATCCCTCGCCACTTTGCGGTTCAAGTTTCACGGCCATAGTGCATCGCTGATTTAAAAAAAATATTCATCGAAAAATAAATTCTAAAATACCACCATATCGGCAGCTGTATTGCAGAGTGCGAGAGAAACGGTTTACCAGGATGCCAGACAAAGAGAGAAACTCTCTTAGAGGCTTTATACACATCCACGGGCACTCAGACAAGACACATGATTGGATCCTGGCGCGAGATTGACGAATGAGAGCACGAGTGAAGTGGGAGCCTCTTCGCCTCTCTCAGAAGCAAATGTTGACGATCCAGCACCGATATCTGACGATGAAGCGCTTCCCGAACCGATTTAAAGGCCTCATTACACCAGTGCAGCAACACCATCATCATTCATCGAACCGCACAGGTCTGTCATCGTCGTCATTACTGGAGTCAAGTCTCAAGATACTACTGTCATTGATGAGTGTAGAGCACCATAATGCGTATCGTATGAGAGAAAATATATATTTAATTAAAATATACATTTTAAACATTCTGGTACCTACACACACATATATACGGAAATTCCTAGGGGGGGCCAATCCTACTTCACGGATTTTCACCTATCGCGGGGGTTCCGGTCCCCATTAACCGCGATAAACGAAGGATCACTGCATTACCGGATCATAATTTGAATAAGAGCTGTTATAAATGAGTTCATTTATCAGTTTACTCACCTGTTGAAAAGTGGCCTCTTCCAGACCGAGTCGGCGAAACTCTGCAATAACGGCTCTCAAAAAAAGCTGCTCCTGAAGAGATGCACACCTACAATAACAACATTGAAAAAGGCAGAATAAAATCAGTCTTATTTATCGGCAAAACATTTGAGCAGAATAAATGCGTTTCTGTAACTTTTTTTTTTTTTTTTTTTTATTATCTTTTTTTTATAGATTAAGGAATTCTAGGCATAACTGGTGAACTGGATATTCTTCCACTTTTATTTTTACCTGATGGCTGCAATGTAGGAAGAAGAGAACATCTCATCCAAAGCCTCCATCACATGACTCATCCCAACCAAACCACTGCTACTTCCAGAGTGCTCACAAATCTCTGTGGCCCGTCGGCAGATATCAAGGCAACGTCGTGCATCTCCTGAAAGCGCTGCCACCTAGTAGACCACAAATACCCAGAAAAATCATTTATTCATAACAGTGATATGCGATGACCACATGTACATTTAAATTTGCTGCTTTGCAATAAACCTGTTAGCCAAATAATAGTACAGAAACTACTAGAGCAGGGGTCGGCAACCTTTAATGTTGAAAGAGCCATATTTAACAAAAAAATTTTTTTTCAAATATGTCTGGAGCCGCAATCTAAGGTTTATATATGAAGCGATACGGAGCGATCATTCTGTTGAGGGAGGAGGGTGCTCCGCCCACTCCTTTCTTCCGTGGGCGGAGCGATAGCGGACCGATCGCGGATAGCGGGTGTAGCGAAGGCTGATTTGGGGCCAGGTGTGTCGGTCAGAACACGACAGAGAAGGAAGAAATTGTCTCAAAGTGATTTATTCGATTAAACCGGTCAAAGAGGGGAGCCAACCATTAATATGAGCTTCAATAATGTCCTGTAATGCTGAAGGAGATTGAGATGTGGGAGCACAAGAAGCACATGTGATCAAAGATCTCAGTAATGTCCTTGCTCCAATGGATGAGCTTAGATTGAAGAGAGTGGAAAGGAGTGTGCTGTGTGTGTGTGGTTTTCCTGTGACAGATAAAACAAGATTCTAGTAACAGAATTACACATATATACAAACTATTGGCTTCTCCCCTCATACATGAACACAATTACCGTCATTAATTATTATTACTTTATCTGAACATAGCAGATAAAAATGTAAACACAGAAAATGAAGCACAGCTAAATTAGCATCGAGCTATAACACTTCAATAACTGCGTCATAACAAAGACGAGTATGTACATAAGCAAACATAGTGGTAATTGTGAACTCACTCTCCTAAGACGCACAAAACACACAACAGGCACTCGTTCCGAGGCTGTTAACCAAGTTATTGGCTTTTCTCCAGCGCTCATGTGTAATAGTGAACTGATATCTGCCGCGGTGGGTGATATATGATTCACTCTGAACTGAACTGCTTAACTTTCTGAACTAATGCGCGTCGTAGTTTCAGAATAAAAGTCCCCTGAAACAGCGCTCTTATTCCTCTCATATGGCCTTTTTCACAGCGGGACCGCTGCTACAACTTACGTATAGGGGATGAAAGAGCCGCAGCACAGGGGTGAAAGAGCCGCATGCGGCTCCGGAGCCGCGGGTTGCCGACCCCTGTACTAGAGCAATTAAGTGGTAACCCACAACACCTCAGTGACCTGTGCCTACGATAACATGGCTTTCACAAGTGCGTGCCCCTACCTTTCTTGAGACCAGCTGGAGAGCATCTTCTTCGAAAGCCCTTACTCTGTTCAGCCTTGACGTGATGATCTGTTGTAGCTGTTTAAAGGTATATGGCTGGAAGGACATTCTTGTCAGTCCCTGAAAGTGAACAAACAACATTTGAGTTTTATTCCATTATTTCCACTGGCCATCGTAATTTCAATCCCAATTTAATTATAACGATATAATAATTCATTGTCAGACAAGTCTGAAACTTTTCCCCTCACATGACAGCATCAGTTTACAACAATTAACATCCAATACATCAACATCCACACAATGGTGTCTTAATGTTGTGAAATGGATTTACCAGTCGACTGGCAACCCGGTTAATCATGATTCTCTCAGGCAGGTCCATAGTGTTCGCGATAGTAAGAACCACCAGACGAGCGTTGCGCCTTGTCGGCCAATCAAACAAGTTATACATCACATTCTGTTTACGGGTCCACAAGAGGTCAAGCTGGAAAAAAAGAAAGATATAAGAGAGATAAAAACAGATATTCTTTCAGACAGAGGATTGGAAATATATTATTTCTGGATGTACAAATTAACCAGTTATTGACATGAAATAAAAACCAAGTATATATCCAATAGTACTTTGGAGAAAATAACTTCAAGTTGAGAGCCACTCGTTTGTGGATGATAATGTCCCTGGGAAAGACTCACCTCATCTACTAGAAGCACAGTTGTCTCTTTTTTTGGTGCATGAGCACTGAAGCGTTTCTCCAGTAGCGCGGCTGCATGATCAGGTGTTGCTTTTTGATCAGTCAGTTTCTACAATAGAACCAGAGCGTAAATTGAGAGAAAATATTATACAAAGCCAAAGATGAAAGGAGTAAAAAACTATAGTGGAGGCAGCATTCAGACCTGCAGTATTTGTACATAAGCCTGATGTGGGTCTGTCATTTTCATGCCATTGATTTCAATGAAGTGGAAGTGAGGGATCTCGTCTTGTTCAGCGGATTGCTGAAGGGACCGGACAACCTCTTGAACAGTAGCAGTTTTACCAGTACCAGGAACTCCTGATATATACATACACCTGCAAAAGAAAAATTAATGGTATTACTTTTTCTTTTTTCTTTTTTTTTTCCTTCTCTCTTTACAGATACAAGTTTGTTAAACCTGAATGACATAACCTTACCCTCCAGTGCCATCAATGACCTTACTCTCCACAAAGTTGTAGATGTCCTGGAACTCTTGTTCTCGACAAGGCAAAGACTCAGGGACAGAGGAAACATGCAACCTGTCGCAAATAAAACGTACATTTAAAGTGTGTGGTCGTAAGATTTTTTTAATCCTTTTGAAGAAAGTTTCTTATGCTCACAAACGCTAAATTTATTTTATCAAAATACTGTGATGGCAAAGCCGAATTTTCTAGAACGTCTCCAGTGTCACATGATCTTTCAGAAATCATTCTAATATGCTGATTTGGTGCTCAAACATTTCTTATCATCAGTGTTGAAAACAATTATGCTACTTAATGTTTTTATGGAAAACATGACTTTTCCAGAAATTCTTTGATGAATAGACAGTTCAAAAGAAGAGCATTAATTTAAAACTGAATTGTAGTTTCTCTCTGCTGGTTAAACTGTCTGTGCTGATGCCTACCGTGCCCGTGCTTCTTCCAGAACATTCCCTGGCTTCTTGGCTGGAGTGCTCCTGCTGGGAATGATGGGAGTGGCATGACGTGGTGTACGTGGGGTGGCCGGAGCAGTCTGGAGTTAAAAATAAGATCAATTACTTGCCACAATCAATGTTATTATGTGAAATGCAGTTTAGATTCTGTGAAAGCACATTATCTGCTAACGAGAAAACTAAGAAAAACCAACAACTTCTTTTCACCTTCTTGCTGGGCGTTTTACGAGGGGTCCTAGAAGAAACACGGGTTTTCTCTGTAGACCGGGGTGTTCGGGAGCCTCTACGTTTCTTCACTACAAGCTCATCTTCACTGTCGATCTTTTCCTCCTCTTCCTCATCGCTGCTACTCTGCAGGTCAATCTTTGAAGGTACGAAGTGGTCGTCATCACTGCCATCCTCACCATCAGACTGCAGGTCAATCTTGTTTGCCATCAAATTTCTTTAAAAACAGACAATAACATATCTCTTTAAAGTAGTCACTTACAAAATCACCTAGATATATTTCCTACAAATGTATTATTTAATACAAATTATAAATGTATATAGTACTTTAATAGATTAAGTGTAAAACAATATTCAGAGTAAAACAATGAAACCAGAATGCAAATAGGCATCCCGTGTGAACAGTCCGACACTGCAAAATAGATAGCTGTGAACTGTAAACCTACATATCTTCATTTTGGCAGCTTTTCTCAGCAAATATTGATTATTAAATATTTTTAATAATTTGATTAATCAGCATTATTTAGATTATTTTAATTGACCAACAGCCCTAGTCAATGAAGTCAAATACATACAGCTGCTTTCTGATGCGTGAGGACACAAGCTGGGCAGACTTCCTCTTAGAGCGAGGAGTGGTAGCAGTCTGGAAGGGTGAATCTTCATGTTCCTCTTCAGCTCTATCAGTTTATTCACACGAATAAGAAAAAGGAGAGAAACAAAATGTAGTATGTATGCATGTATATCAGGTTTAACCACAGTCTGTCCTTGCTCGCTACTGTAAGTTCATGCAAGATGTGCTTGGTCTGGATAATTGAAAGCGTTCAATTAAAAAAATTTCAGCGTTCAAATGGTGCTATAGGAAACTTAAAGACCAAAGCAGGTCACAGTTTCATATACTCCACAGTACATGCCTCTTATTCACTTCAGGTCACAAGGTAATACTAATCTTTACCCAGGAGCAAGTGCACTGTGCAACAGATCAAGCAGAATGGTGAAATCTAGCAGAAAAAAATCAGTGTGAATTCATAGCATTTTTAAATGTGGTTCTTGAAGAAATGTGTCAGGTTGCCAGTTCATGTTTAAGCACCATTGATTTACTGTATAACACAATCTTAAGTGTTATATTCTGCCCCCTGCTGATCAAAAATGTAATCGAAAGGCAAAGTGAAAAGTGATCAACAATAAAGTAACTTTGTGAGTTATGAAAATAACAGTATATAAATTTAAACTATGTGAGTGTATCAACTGAATAATTACTTGTTTCTCAACTGGCTGAATAAGGTTTAGCATTGTATTTTTAGAGCTGCTTAAAGGCACAATTGAATTCAGTTTGCTTCATTATGTTCCCGTTTATCACACTAAAGCTGCTTTGAAACCATTTGTATAGTATAAAGAGGTATATGAATAAAGGTGACTTGACTTAAATACATGTATACCTCTCAAAAAGATGTTATTTCCCCACATGTAATAACACCTGTGCAAAAAATGAAAAAAGCTAAAACTAAAATTCCAACACTTACAAAGCAGTCAGTGCTGGTTCTCTGAGAGCAGTTGAATCTTTCCTGGATGGAGTTTTTGCTCTGATATGAAAAGAGAGACACATTATGGTTACTCTATGGATCATTATAAACTCACATCAAACATCAAAATATGAAGAAAGTTCTATGCTTAAACAGTGCATCAAGCATGAATATAGCCTCATAATGCTTTAGCACTTAATAGAGACAGCCAAACCCCATCCAAAAAGCAATTAATCTAAAGCCCCTCTGTGCAGGGATAGAGCAACATGACTTGCCTTAAACTTGCTCTTCTGGGGGTTGCTTCTCTTTTCCGGGGAGTTCTGCCTGTGCTTATTAGTGACTCCGGATCATCACCCCTAAGTGGCTGCACCCCAAGAAAGGCACTAGGAGGGCATATAAGAAGTTTTCAGTTATATAGGACAACAATGAAAATCATCTTCAACATACAATAATAAATTATTTAGCTTATTTCCTACTAAAACGATATTCCCAGACATAATGTATTAAGCCTACAGAGCATAAAGAACCAAGTAATTTCAAATGTAAATGGATGTACCTAGTTGTATCGTCTTTGTCATATGCAGTCAGTCTGGGTTTATCAGGGCTCTGTGATGATGGAGGAGAGATATGCTTCTCATTATAATTAAGTGGGGTCAGCCTAATAGAAATGGAGATGCGGCCAGTTGGAGAGGTGTTCAACTTAGACGTCAGCGTTTTCTCTATAGCTGTGGGTTCATCAAGAATCTCCCCCAGAACATCATCTCGGGACTTGTTTTCATTTGGACCTACCATAACATAAATAAACCATTTTACTTCAGTTTAGTGCTATTAAAACAATTGAAGGCATAATGTATGTGGATGCATGGCACTCACTGCACAAGTCCAGCTTCTTGCGAACATGTGGACCAGAGGAAGCTCTGCTTCTCCTCGTTGCACTAAGAGCTTTAGCTGCAGAGAGTTTGGAGGCAGAGTGAAGCGACTCCGCCTCACTGGTGCTGATTTTGCCTGTGCTCATACTACCACGGGTGAGGGTGCCTGACATGGCCCGTTTCAAAATTGAGGGGTCTGGGGTTGGAAGAGCACGAGTCTGAGGGCCCCGGGAAGAGGGTGGGGGAGATTTAGGGCTCTGATGGGGCTGCATGAGCTCAGGATTCAAAGCACTGAAGGACTTGGTATCCCACGAGAGCTTGACAAATAATGTGTCTTTGCTCTTGTCTTCTGGGAAAGGATCATCAGTTGGGACATACTCAATCTAGAATCAAAGTTGTCATCAATTATTATTGAATATATATATATATATTACTATTAATTTTTTTTTTATACCATTTTTAATTAAATAAACGTCACTTTAGATTTGAATGTCTTTTACTTACCAAGGCTGAAATTATTTGGTCAAAAGTATAGTAAAAAAAACTAACATTGTGAGATATTACAATAATCATTCTTATATGCTCATTTAGTTCTTAAATATGATCAATTATTATTGGTGCTACACTACAAAAAATTTTTTTAATCAATGTTCATATCAATGATGAAAATTATTTTTGCTTTTGCCGATTCACTGATGAATAGAAATTCAAATGAATAGCATTTATTTTAAATATACGTCTTTTGTAACATTTTAAACGTCACAAAAAGTTTATAATATGGTATTACTTGTTATCACTACTATGAACTAACAGCGAGCAATGTATTTCTTACAACATTAAAGTTAGTTAATAAGAACACAATTATTGATTGATAATGTTAGTTCATAGTGCATTAATGTATTATTAAATGAAGACAGCTTTAGGTGGTTAATTTTTACATTAAAGCGTTTTCATTTCAAAAGGCTCCCTTGTCCACACTAGCGTTCTCCAAATGTTGCTCATCCCCAGTGGAAATGCTTACATATTAAAGCAGACATTATAACGTTCTCAAGTTATTCTTCTGGTACGATCAATTAATTCGCAAAATATCCCACTACTCAGAGTTCCACTCAAAAATGTCATTTTAAAATGTAACTGCCATCATGTTTTGCCACAGGACAACAATTGGAGGTAAATGTTCAGTCATATCTGCATTTATGCAAAAAGAAAACTATAGAAAAGAACATTTCTCCATTGAAAACACTACGAAAGTATATAGCAGGCATAACAATGCTAGTCTAGTCTAACCATAGATATCAATGGTACGATATGAATCCCGATTAAACAGAGTCATCGTTTTCAAATGTCATCATTTCACAACACAAACACTAACACACAGTCTCTGTTGACAAAAATGATATCTAAATGTGGACGGAAGGCCTAAACGAAAACATTAGTGTGGACAAGACCTAAAATTAATCAATTCTGTATTGTTAATTGTTAGTTCATGATAATGAAGACAGTTATGTTACCATATGAAACCTTATTTTAAAGTGTTACCTAAAGGAATAAAAATATCGGAACCCAAACTTTCTTTTAATAGGTAGTGTATCGCAGCTTCCAAAAACAATATATTAAGTACCACACCTGTTTACAATAATGACAATAAGAAATGTTTCTTGAGCAACAAATCAGCATATTAGAATGACTTATGAAGAATCATGTGACACTGAAGACTGGAGTAATGATGCTGAAATATACATTTTAAAATATATTCAAATAGAAAACAGTTATTTCAATAGAAATATTTCACAATTTTACAGTTTTTTTACTCCGATAAATGCAGCCCTGGGGAGCATAAGTGGCTACTTTCAAAAACAAAACAAAAAACTTGACCATGAGGACTAAAACAACTATACAAGCACTTCTTGTCTGTACTGGTGTGATGCATATTCTTTGTGTAAAAATATGCCTTTATAATTAGAAATGTACAACCCTACCAAGCATACCTGTACTGCTGTAAGAATGGCCTCTCCATCCACCTCATTTTCACAAGAGCTGTCCTGATAGAAAAATATCTCCTGTGGATGGGGGTCTCTGCCCAAGAGTTTGCGTTTATTCTGAGGTATTTCACACATACGCACAAACCACTGCACTACAGCTGTCTTTTGCTTTCCTGAATCTGGGTACAAATATTACATCAACACACAAAATTATTGTCAGAAAGCATGCTAATATACACATTTTTGATAAAGACCGGACATGTTCCTACCATCAGTGTACAGTTTGAGAAGTTGCGCCACAAAGGGACTGTCGTCTTTATCACTCTCAATTAAAATGTACTGGCCTAAAGACACTGTTGAATCTTTAGTCTTTCCCTCCACAGATATGGACATAGATCTGTGTGAGGATCAAGGCAAGCATTATTGCAGTTACATCCTGGAATAGATCATCTTTTAACCAATTAATTTCCATGACTTTGCGTACGATGACAGGAAAATAATTTATGGAGAATGCACTAATAATTGGTATTACTCAGAGAAACCAATTTCTATCCAAGTAGACATTTTACAATTGAGCATAACTCATACAGTGGAGTTTGGTCATGTCGACGACCTTCGGGGGTTGCAAAAAAGCGTTGAGATAACCGTTTAGCGAGATAACCAACACCCAATATGGCGATTTATTTTATGAAGCGATCGGCATGCTATAAAAATGTACACACTGTATATGTTTGCTAACAACAAAAGGCATATGTGCACCAACTTACAGCAGAGATTTACCAGTATACAATAAAAAACACCTTCGATTCTCGATACAAACCTTTAATCATATTCTCCAACATTGCAAACACAATTTCGCTCACAGCATAAACAGTCATAACATATCCGTGAGGTCATCACGCTTTACTAGATTTAATACTTTCTTGCTTTCTGCTTGCCTAATGTGCTTTCTCAAGAAGTATGCCAGCGTATCATCACCAATAAACTGCTTTAACCTGCCTTGGAATTCAGGGTTTGATTCACACTCCTTCCTGTATTTTTGGGTGAACAGTTTTGACTGAGACATGATAAGCAAGCCAGCTAGTTAGCTTTTGTCACAGACAGGCGCGCGCACACACAGTGGATGAGAGTATGTGACTGAGGCTGTGTCAAACAAATGCAGCGATTTATATTTGTGCAGTGATTCAATTATTTTTTAGACAAAGAACATTTGACATTCTGTACTGCCAACGCGTAATCAGCCAGCAGCGGCTTCCCGCACATGCACGATTCATTTGCACGTGGAGGAGTGAACATCTCTGCTCTGCCTGCATCTGCTGCACGAGGATCGGGCCGCCCGTGAGTGCTTTGGGATGGGGATGCGGCAGCTCTCGCTGCTCCTTGAGAAGAGTAAGAACAATATGTGCTTTCACTTCAGAGAGTCTCCAAAAGTCTCCAATAACTCCAGATAAAGTCGTTAAGGGCCAGTCACACAGCCGATCACGCATGAATCACTCACAAATCACGCACGTATGCGCCCGACGCATGAATCACAGACGCTCCGCGTCCAAACACGCCCGCTTGGCGTAACGTTCCACGTACAAGCACTTTCAGAATCCATATTGTCAGTGGATGTCAGTGGAATGAATGTGATACGTGCGTGGTTCATGCGTAATATGAAGGTGGGGCGTCAGTGGACGGACGTGCGCGGTTTCGAACCAGTTCCGACCGTTCAAAACTCAAAATCACGCACAAACCGCCTTCGACGCACACCCACTTACAATCATTGACGGTCCATGTTCGTTCCACCGACGAATTACGGATATGACGCATGCTCCGCGCAGAAATGAAAATCTGTGCGTAATTCGTGCGTGATTCAT
Organism: Rhodeus uyekii; assembly: GCA_037043235.1. Lineage (NCBI taxonomy): Eukaryota > Metazoa > Chordata > Actinopteri > Cypriniformes > Acheilognathidae > Rhodeus > Rhodeus uyekii. The sequence goes on along the minus strand of JAWRVZ010000004.1, from coordinate 175,587 downwards.
GCGTTTTCACTGTGTGACTGGCCCTTTAGATTTGTCGCTAGTCGCTTTTTTGAAAACTTGTGCTAGAGTGCTCTGAAAACTCGTTAAATATAGCGACAAAGGCACCAAGTTGGCAACAATGACCGCGATCCACATGCAACGCGAACTCAGCGCATGCGCAGTCAACTCTCAGTCACGAGATAACCATGTGAAGTGGCGTATATGTCCCTCCTTTGTGCTCGAGATACTAGGATTCGGCGACATTAAGGAATCGACGTAACCGATGAGAAAATAATTAGACAAATAGGGAGTTTGGCGGTTCCACTTCAAAAACATCTACATAATAGGATTGGCGAGTTAACCATGACCCGAGATACGTGAACTCCACTGTATATTTCAAATACGCATACAAATTTACTTTTGCAGGCCTTACAATCAAATCACAATCTTAATTTTTGAAATTTCTCAGGTTTTCAATTAAATTATTGTGTATCGCTGTTTTAGCGATGATGAAAACGTGATAAGTGCACATACTCATAGTATTGCCTTTTCAGCTTCCGGTCTTCAGCGACTGGTCTCCCGTTCCATTTGTATGTTCTTCTCTTTTTCAGTCTTGTGATGTAGCGGCTCATGGTGCAAATCTGATACGAAGTCGGTGAAGAACAGAGACGGTTAATGTTTATTATATTAATTAATAACCAAAAACAGTATGCTACATAGTAACATACGTTACTATGTAGCATATTGCCGTTTATATACATATGTTATATACATATGTTACTATTTAACATTGTACCTGTATATGTATTACTATGACATAGATATATATGCACTAATACATTTACACACACACACAAATTATATATATATATATATATATATATACACACACACACACACACATCAATGTATGCGTGTCTGTTATTAAAGTATCAAGGTTGCTTAAATCATATTCACAATGCAAGTAAACCATTATAAAATTGTAGAATTTCTAACCATTGTGACATTAAATATAGTCATTTAAATTGAAATATTTTCTCACAAATGTCTGAGATCAAGAAAACAACTTCACTTTTCTTCTGGGTATTGGCCAACTAAAAATGTTTGACTGTAGTTTCCAGATGCAAAGATAAACTAATCGTTTTTCGTTTTTCTTTGAACGGCAAAATACATGCATTCACTTGGAAAAGTTAAGAATACATTACTTCCTTATTTTAAAGTATCAAATAGCAAACTCGTTTAAGTACACGTCTTTAAATCCCCAGCACCCCTTTCTCACTCACCAGCTGATGTTTTCAACACTATCAAAGGTGCTTTTTAAACGTAGAAGTTAAAACACTACTGCGCACAATTTATATTCTCACTTAGAAACTAAAAAGTTTATAGATTAAAAAGTAAATATGTATGAAGTTAAACAACTTTACAACACCGCGTACAGAGAACACACTCATACAGCTCATTCGACTTTTTCGCGCGCAGATGACGTATGACGAGTTTTTGATTGGATGGCAAACAATCGCGTGACCTTAGGGAAGTGACGCATGCTTTGTTCCGGAAGAAGTCGTGTTTCAATAGTTCTCCATGGCATTTTAGTGTTCCATTTACTCGTTTATAATTCTAAGTGATCATGGCTAATAGAACGGTAAAAGATGCCAATAGTATACATGGAACAAATCCCCAGTATCTCGTCGAGAAGATCATACGGACACGTATATATGAGTCCAAGTACTGGAAAGAGGAGTGTTTTGGACTTACAGGTGAGGGAAAGTGTGCTGGAACACATACTTTATCTGTTAATATGGTATTGCAAACAACAGTAGCTATTTACAAAATGATCTTGAAGTCTACTTACTAATTTCCTCTTCATTATTATTAATTTCATTATATTTTACAGCTGACGTGCTGTTTTTCATTGTCTGTGACGGAATTCACAGTAGAAGTGATCGACTTGTATGATTATCACTATAAAGCCTGGCATATAAATGATAGTTAAAAATGCTAGTCAGAAAAATCTTTTTTTCCATTAGTTTGTTTTATAACGTTTGCATATTTCTTTTATTTTTATATCATATAACATTTTAATCATCTTATCGAATCTATTCACCATATATAATATGAGCCATATGTGTATGAATATGATATACAAAGAAATATACAAAAATAATTTGAGAGACCCAAACATGCAAGTTGGTGCATATGTTATTTATATGAGCAAAAAGGAAGATGCAATTCTGATAAATCAATTTGATGTTTAATATAACCGTATAGCAGAGTGCATTTATATTTTAAATGAAATGAATATAGATATCAGTATTCTATATCTCTGGTATTTAAATGCTTAGTTTTATGATCAAAGCACTGCAGTTTTGTCTAAGGTTATGTACTTTAAAGCCTGTTGTATGATATTTGATCCCATTTTAACATGTTTTTTATAAAGAATTGTGTATGGATAATCAAGTGAACCTAAGTTTGTTCAGTCCAGTAGATATCTTGAAATTATTACTAACATTATTAAAAGGGTAATCTTATGTTTACTTAATAAAATCATGAAAAGTTTCACATAAATAAAAAATAAAAAACCGTGTACAACAACCTGTAGGTGGACATTTTTAGGTGTTTACCTACTAAAACATTTGAACTGTCAATCAGAGGGAAGAAGGAGATTGTGTACAATTGTTCAGCAAAGATTTGATCATACTGAAGATTGAGACCTTGAAAGTTCATGCATCAAGTATGATGCAGTAGGCTTTATTGATGTATGTTAATGTTACTGTTATGTAACATTTACCTGACATTTATCTCACTGTTATTGCCCCCCTGTAGCTGAGCTTGTCGTTGACAAAGCAATGGAGCTGAAGTTTGTGGGTGGTGTATATGGAGGAAACATCAAACCTACTCCATTCTTATGTCTGACACTAAAGATGCTGCAGATTCAACCCGAAAAGGACATCATTGTGGAATTCATCAAGAATGAGGACTTCAAGTTAGTGTGCAGTTTACTACTCTATCTGTATTAAGTTTGTCATTTTACCATTTACACTGTACATGAAAGTTTAGAGGTTTTGTCTTACTGTATTGTTTTTTTCCCACTACAGGTATGTCCGTTTGCTTGGAGCGATGTATATGCGCCTGACTGGAACTTCTGTGGATTGCTACAAGTATTTAGAACCATTATACAATGACTACAGAAAAATCAAAAGCCAGAATAGAAATGGAGGTGATCACTTTACTTGATAGATAAATCTCAATATTCATTATGTAAAGGCATTGAAAGCAGAAATAAATGCTTAAATAAAAAATAAATGTTTCTTTTTTACATAGAGTTTGAGTTGATGCATGTAGATGAGTTCATAGATGAGCTTCTTCATGCGGAGCGGATGTGTGACATCATCCTCCCCAGACTTCAGGTTGGTTATATTTGTTACATGTAGTGCTGTGTGTGTGTGTGTTTCTTGTCTATATGTATGCATGTGTGTGTGTGTGTATATATATATATATATATATATATATATATATATATATATATATATATATATATATATATATATATATATATATATATATATATATATATATATGTATATGTGTGTGACTTAGTATACGAGCAAACAAGTATGGAAAGTCAAATCGGTGTACGAGCATTGTATCGGTGTGCGAGAATTTTTCCCTCACCCACACGCATTTTTGTGTGGAAAAGTCCTAACGCTCAGCATCTTCGCGTGCATTTTTACTGGAAATATCACCCCTTAACTCGTTTATTCTCTCAGCGTCGCTCAGTTTAGTGTCCTTTCTTTTTCACACGACTGTATTATATACTGTATACAGCGTTTAATTTGGGTTATTTGGTGTAATGTGAATTTCAGAGAATACAGTCAAATGTGTCATAAAATAATCACTTGTTTTTTTACAGAAGAGACAGGTTTTGGAGGAAGCTGAGCTACTGGATGCTCGTATTAGTGCCCTGGAAGAAGACTTGGATGAGGTGGAGACCAGTGAAGAGGAGGATGAGGAAGAAGAGAAGGTAAAAGGGAACTCACAATATCTGCCATTAATTGATCGTATCTTGTGAATATAATGGTACAACCTGTACTGCAGCCAGAGAGAGTGCAGACTCCAGAGCCACACAGAAGAAGTTACAGGGATATGGACCGGCCACGCAGGTCTCCATCTCCACGCTACAGACGCAGCCGCTCACCCAGAAGGTTAGCGATGGTGCTAATTGTCATTTAAATCATTATTTCAGATTATCTGAACAGACAAATAATTCATTTTCTGATCATCTATTTTTAGACGGAGCAGATCACCTAAAAGACGAAGGTAATGAAATTACAATTCAAATCTTGGCAATGGATTTTAGACTCGTTGTTGGTTGGTTATATAGTTGAATACATTTGTTTAATTATTTTATATGTAATTTATTCAGCCCATCACCCAGACGTGATCGAGAACGGGACCGACATCGCAGCAAAAGTCCCCGTAGACACCGTAGCAGATCCAGGGACAGAAGGCATCGCTCCAAATCTCCAGGTACAGTCAAGCTGGTTTGAAGTATACAAGTAAAATAAAATAACACAATGCGATATTTTAAAATATTTAGAGTAAATGGCAAAACTGGTCATTTGGAAATAACAGTATTTTTCTTTTTAGGTCACCACAGAAGTCACCGGCATCGCAGTCACTCCAAATCCCCAGAAAGGTAATGTTCAATGCATGTCTTCATTATTACTTTTTCATTTTTCCCATTGCTTCTTGTTTCATGCTGTATTTGTCTCTTTCTGTTCTAGTCGGTCGAAGAAGAGTCACAAGAGAAGTCGAAGAGGAAACGAGTGATATCTGTTTTTCTGTTGTTGTATTTTCTTTTTTTATATATTGATATTTTTTGTGCTCTGAATTAGAAAAACAGAGAGGAACAGAGCAATGTTTGTGCTAAAAAGCTTGGCTTCTGTGTAAACCACCCTAGCCAAGTTTAGTCCCTAGAGGTTTTTGATGCTGTTTTATACTTTTAATTGAAGTTGGCAACCATAAATGTTTTTTTCCCACTCTGAATTAACTGTACTGTGTAAAAATAAACATTTGATGTATTGTAGTTTCAATTTCTCCTCTTATAAAGACAACAGTTGAAACGGTTTAGAAGAAAGCGTTTTGTTTTCACTGTTATTAATTTTACATATGATTTCAGTCTCTGAATTTGGTGAATTCTCTATACATACATTTGATTCTACAACTGAATTGAACACCTAAAGCCCAGACATAACCACTCTTATGTTGTTTTAGTGCTTTGGGATAGAAGCTGGTTAAACTAATTTCAGCAGAGATTTAAATATTTATTTTATATTTATTAATAGTAATCAGCAAAAATAAGTCAGTCTTTTCAAAATAAAATACATGCAGAAGCGCACAAAGGGTAACTAATTCATACAAGTGTTTATGAATATATGATCATATTTTTTTATATGAGCAGTGACTAAAATGATGAGTTTTTCTATCCTAATAAATACTGTATGTGATTATTGGTAGAATTTAAAGTTTAAAAAAATCATTTGGCAATGATGTTGATGTAGGACAAATCTTCATTTTAATTGGTTTCATTGACACCTACACTAGGAAAGGCAACATTTCGAAGAAAAAAATGTTTAAATACAAATTTAAAATCTCTTTGTTGCAATTTAGACTTTTATTTTGACGTGTATTTTTTTAAAGGACAGTGAACAGGAAGTAAGTACGTCACCGTTATGAGAAAATATTCGAATAATTTTTTATGAATCTGGATAGGTTTAGTGGATACATTTCTTAATTCTATTCCTACACGGTAGGTATCTGAACCAATAATATATATATATATATATTTTTTTTTAAATACATCCCTGACAATCCTCATGATACGTCAGATGGGACAATAGTTGATCTGATTTTGTAGAGAGAAATGCAGCATATTCAACGTGCTCTTCGTCTTGTCATTCAACCTCACAGGTTTTATTGTCGAAGAATGGTACGTTAACCAAATATCTGTGTTATTCACTGCACTAACTAGAAAATCTGGAGAGCAAACTGATGTAGAATAATGGCTGGGTGTGTGCCAGTAATGAATTCTTTGGAATTTAAATGATTCCACTTCTCAATGCAAAGATTCAATCAAATTCTTATCCATTTTCTGACATTTGCGAACCTAAAGCATACGCTTTCCCCACCACATTGCAGTGCAGGGTGAATAACAGGATTTACATCCTGCTAGACCTGCTCTGGAAGTCAGCTGATAAGTCAGCAGGTTACACTTCCTTTCATTCTGACTCTGAATTTTTGAGCACTGAACAGCATGCATTCATTCATCCTACATCTTCTGCAGCTTTTCTAACTACTCTCTGAGTGTTTAGGGATTGGATTGATTTACTAGTACACTAGGATTCATTCAAAAGGTTAATATAATAGTCTTTTCTATGCTTTCTTCTGTTTGCACACTGTTCATATTGTGTTCTTTGTTTTTCTGAAGGCACACAGGATGAGTATGAATGACTTTGCTGTCCTCAACACTGGGCGAAAGATGCCTCTTGTGGGACTTGGGACATGGAAGAGTGAACCTGGACAGGTGAGTTTTATGTTGTGCATCAGCTAAACTTTAATCATGGTGACGGTATTTGAGTCTTTATGAAACTTCATAAGCGTTTTCTATAAATATGTTGCCATCTGCAGGTAAAACAAGCAGTCATTTGGGCGCTGGAATCTGGCTATAGGCACATTGACTGTGCTCCCATTTATGGGAATGAGCCAGAGATCGGTGAAGCTTTCCATGAAATGATGGGGCCTGAAAAAGTAGGTCAACCAAGTTGAATACATATATGAAATATATCCACACACTTATATATAAGGGAATAATGTGTCCTTTACAACCTCTGTCCTCTTTTAGGGAATAAGGCGAGAGGATGTATTTGTGACCTCCAAACTGTGGAACAACAAACACCACCCAGATGACGTAGAGCCATCTCTATTAAAGACGTTGAAAGACCTAAAGCTGGAGTATCTGGACCTCTACCTCATCCATTGGCCATATGCCTTCCAGTAAGCCCTCAGTTGTGCTGTGCATATATAATTAAAGATGATAATAAATGAATTCTTAAAAGAGATTGTAAGGGTGCAAGATGTGATCGTCTACTGTTGTCTTATCTAGGGTGTCTGGTTTATTGGCAGCATAAACATGTGACATTTCCTTTATCTCCTTTAGGCAATGAACTATGAAGTGCTCTCGAAGGGATAGTGAAAATTATTTACACAACTTGTATGACTTTCTTGACACAAAAGAAGATATTTTGAAGAACCAAACAGTTACGGTTTCCATTGACTTCTATTGTAATGTGTTGTCAAGAAATATAATGGAAGTCAATGGGAACTGAAACTGTTGATAAACATGACAACATTCTTCAAAATATCTACTTTTTGAAAATGATAATAGAATTGTCATTTTTGGGTTGACTGTGCCTTTAATGTCAGATTTTTCAGATAACAGTGAAGCGTTCCTCTTATTTTTGTCCAGACGAGGTGATACCTCTTTTCCTAGGAAGGAGGATGGAACTTTGCTGTATGATGATATAGACTACAAGCTTACATGGGCTGCTATGGAAAAACTCGTAGGAAAGGGGCTTGTCAGGGCCATTGGACTCTCAAACTTCAACAGCAGGCAGATTGATGACATCTTATCAGTTGCAAGCATCAAACCCACCGTTTTGCAGGTCAGAAGGAAGTGTCATGTCCTAATTTATTTGATCTATTATATCAGTTGGTAGAGTAACAGTAGTGTTTTGCAGGTGGAGTCCCATCCATACCTTGCACAGGTTGAGCTGTTGGCTCACTGCCGTGATCGGAGTTTGGTCATGACTGCCTACAGTCCACTGGGATCTCCTGACCGAGCCTGGAAGCATGCAGAGGAGCCTGTGCTGCTGGACGAACCAGCCATTGCTGCACTAGCCAAGAAATACAACAAGAGTCCTGCACAAATTATCATCAGGTAAATTCATGCCTTTGAACTTGTTGTGGTTCATATTTCTTCACCAATTATTATAGCATGTCTTCATTGATATTTTGGCAGGTGGCAAACTCAACGAGGAGTTGTGACTATCCCAAAGAGCATTACACAGTCTCGGATCAAAGAGAATATCCAGGTTTCTGCATGTTTTTCTTGATTCTTCCATCGCTTTGTTTATTGCTATGTACTGTAACAATGCAATGCGTTTACTCTGCTCTTTTACAGGTGTTTGATTTTACTCTTGAACCTGAGGAAATGAGTCAAGTGACAGCATTACACAGAGGCTGGCGTTACATTGTGCCAACCATTACTGTAAGTTACATTACTGTAATACACAGCATATCACTAAATTTCACAGTAACAAAGAGGTTACTTCAAAAATAGACTTGGACTTACGAACATACACCAATATCACTCGTGCTATGCATTGCTGGCAAATTAACATCTGTGTACACATCAGGAAGGTGTTATGGTGTTTTTGTGTTGTCCAGTCAAAAGTTTGTTATTGCTGTGTTTTGTTCTAGTTTTCAACTCTTTATAGTTTTTCTCCTTCAATGTAAATATTTGCACCTACCAATAAACACGATTTTTAGATTATGCATTCATATTTTGTTCAGCACGTCATTTCCTTTTTCCACTCACTCCAACTGGTTGGCCTTCCTACACAATGTATGTTTTTGTATCTATTTTTAAGTCGAATTGAGTGTTGATGTGTCTTCTTACATTTTTTTAGGTTGATGATAAGCCTGTACCCCGGGATGCAGGACATCCTCACTACCCTTTTAATGACCCGTATTAATCACACTTCTGCAAGATTCTGTGCCTTGACACCAATGTCCATTCACTTCTGTGTACATATAAACACAATAAAAATTTGTTACATATTGAAATGTGCTCGTTTGTCTGTTTTTTTTTTTACTTCTAAAACAACACATTTATATTTTGCTTAATGAAAATAATACACACACACACACATCCATAGACCTTTAAGGTTATTTATTTGCATTTAGAAAATGTCAGATTCTGGTTACCACAGTGCAAAATAAAAAGCATGCTACTTATCATTACTGCGATGTGAAATCATTGCTAATATGTCAAGGTAGTATATGAACCACCTTCGTTTTATACCTATACAGAGAATAATGGAAATTAAAATAATAAACATAATAAAAAAGACTTTGTAAAGGAAGTGTAATCATCAGTATGTGTGTGTGTTTATATATATGCATATATATATATATATATATATATATATATATTATATGCATATATATGTAGGTATATGCATGCATATGTATACATATATATACATATATGTGTGTGTGTGTGTGTGTGTGTGTGTGTGTGTGTGTGTGTGTGTAAAATCTTATTGGATTGAAAAAATCTATATCACATATACCTATATGTATATAGGTATATGTGTATATATGCACATATCAATACACACACACACACACACACACACACACACATATGTACATATATATGTATGCATGTATATATGTACACATATATACACACATACACACACACACATATATATATATATATATATATATATATATATATATATATATATATATATATATATATATATACACATACATGTGTGTGTGTGTGTGTGTGTGTGTGTAAAATCTTATTGGATTGAAAAAATCTAGCGACAGAGTAATACGGTTACTTGCCCTTTAAATATATTCTCCCGCGTTTTTGTTACAGGGTCGTAGTTCAGCGGAAGTACAGCTTGTATCCGTATTTAAAGGCGCCAACAAAGACTAATTCACGAGCAGCTTCACATACATCATCCAGTGGTCCACTACGGCTTAGTTTAGTCAACGCATTAAAATGCCCGAGGAAACAGCAGCTGCTTCAACTGCCGAAAGGTAAAGTGTAATTTTCAAGTTAAGAGCGTTCCCAAGCCTGGAAATTAACCAGCTAAGTTAAAGGAAGTCGAAGTGAGATGTTTTGGCTCGTTTCGTTTGATAACAAAGCTGCATTCTCGTCGGGAGAAATGTCTCGAGCTCGTTCTTCAGTTCGCTGTTCTCCCGCGCCCGGACAGCGTCCCACGCGACGGGATGGCATCACCGTTGATTCCCGGTGCCGTGTTGTGTTTGGCTGATTTCTGTTGGCGGGAGGAGGATTAATACGAACTGTTAGCTTACTTATACATCCTAAATGAGGAAATCCCCGCGTTGTTCACGCACGGTCGTGAATGGCCCGTCGGTGAGCTTGGCGCGGCACTGAAATGGACGCGCTAAAGTCCAGCCATAAGTTTGAAAGGTAGCGATATCAACGCAAATGACTCTTTAAATTGCCCACTTTGGCTATGCTAACACTAAACTCGGACGTTATGTTATTCTTATCCGCATGTAGATGTTAGCTCTCTTGATAAATGCCAGTCGTAGCATTACGCTAACCTCGGTCCTCCGCGTGTGAACTCTTGCCTTTCTCAAAACTACAACAAATCCCCTTAAATTAACTTTACTAAAACCTTAACTTAACTTTAATAGTTGTATGACTCTTGTACTGATTTCCTTTGCAGTATGCAGGAGAAACCTTGCTCCTCAAGCGCTGGAGACAGGTGAGTTGTTGTCTGGAATAAGCCATTTTATTAAATTGCTTATTTCTTTAAAGTAACTACTGAGATTCGCTATGATCGCATTCGTTAACTTTGCAGCTCCGTCGACGTTTCTGAGGAAGCAAAGAAGCTGATTGGCACAGGCAAACGGCACTTGGTGATGGGTGATGTTGTGTCTGCAGTCAGTGTGTTTCAGGAGGCTTGTGCCATGCTGTGAGTAGAAAAAGGAAATACATTTACAATGTTGGCTTGAGTGTCATCCTTTTCAGGGTATACTAGATGCTTTTTATAAAGGTGAAATTATGGTGTGTATATTTCCTTCCCACCCCAGAGCTGAGAAGTATGGAGACACTGCAGATGAATGTGGGGAAGCTTTTTTCTTGTGTGGGAAGGCCCTTCTGGAGCTTGCCAGGTATCTGAAATAATTAGGGTTTATTGTAATATTTTCCGTTCCCCCCAGCCTATCTTAATTTTTTTTTCTCTCTCTTAATAGGATGGAGAATACTGTGCTCGGTAATGCTTTAGAAGGAGTCCCAGAAGATTCCTCTGAAGAGGGCGAGAAACTGAATGACTCCAAGGTTGAAAGTGCTGATAACTTGGATGGTTTGTATCTGAAAAGCTTTGTTGGTTAAAACTGATAACTTTTTGTTCTTTTCATGCATGCTCAAGGCTAGAACCTCAAATGGATGGTTGTCGGTCTTCTGCTCAAGCCAGCATGTGTTGATAGAATAAAGCATAATTGAAAATGATTATTCCAATTAAAAGTAATGTTAGCTGTAACCTAGAAGTTTCCCTCCATTTTTATCGTGATGCAGAGAAAACAAGAGATGAGCTTCGAGCACAGGTTTATGATGCCATGTCAGAGGACAACACAACTCTGTCAAAGGTAGAAAACAAGGTGGATGAAGTGGAGCAGAAGAACGAAGAAGATAAGATTCAGAAGGAAGTTGAAGTGCCAAAGGATGGAGATGCAGCATCACCTAAAGCTGAAAAGCCATCTGAACACCAGACAAAGCCTGCTGAAAAAGAGGATAAACTAGCTGAAGTCCTGGTGAAGCCTGCTGAAAAAGAGGATAAACTAGCTGAAGTCCAGTTAAAGCCTGCTGAAAGTGAGGATAAACTAGCTGAAGACCAGGTGAAGCCTGCTGAAAGTGAGGAACCTGAGAAGTCAAATGCTGTAAATGAAGCTGCTACTAAAAAGGAAGACGTCACGGTCTCAGATGAAGTAACGGAAAAGACTGAAAAGGACAAGGAAGGAAATGAAGATTCTGAAGAACCCATGGAAGAGGATGGTGGAGGTAGTGAAGTCTGGTAGTCTGGGGAGCACAAGATTTCAATGTTAATGACATTCACCTGGTGAATCTACTTATAAATGCTAGCAGATCCACAGAATAGGTTGCTTAAGATGCAGCGCTACTGATGGTGTGCATGGTGATGGGTTTCTCACTGTTTGAGTTAAGTCTTTATTTAATTTCTTCTTTCAGAGGACGACGATGATGAGGATGACAATGATGCTGAGGGTGACACAAAGGATAAGGTTTGTTATGCTGCTTCCTCTCTCCCCCGCCTCCCTCCACACTTCATTTATTTTTGTCCTTCTGCTTTAAGGAAAGTGATGAGGATGAAGTTGGAAACCTGCAGTTGGCCTGGGAGATGCTTGAGGTTGCAAAGGTGATTTATAAAAGGTATGTCTAGCTGCAGTGATTAATTGCACTTTATCAAGCTCCTTTCAAATCATTGGTTTTTATTCTGTTTTTAGAAAAGACGGTAAAGAAGATCAGCTAATGGCTGCACAAATTTACCTGAAACTTGGAGAAGTTGGAGCTGAATCAGGTGTGCATGTAGAGCGAGCAGATGACTGTCTCTCAAGGACCCTTTTGGATGCCACAAGTCACCATTAAAGTTAGAAAAACTACTCTAGTCAATCATCTTTCACAAACTAGTCTCTCCTTTTTCATGTAGGCAACTACAGCCAGGCTCTAGAGGACTTCAATGAGTGTTTAACCTTGCAGCTGAAACACCTTCCCTCACATAGTCGTCTTTTGGCTGAGACTCATTACCAGTTGGGCACAACCTACAGCTACACAGCCCAATACAGCCAAGCCATCGAGCACTTCTCCAACTCTATCAAAGTCATCGAGAGCCGTCTTGGTAGTAACATTTGTGTTGAGCTTTTGCTCATCTTTCTTGTTGGCTGAAAACTGCTGCCGTGAACAAGCATGGTGCACTCAATTGACTACCACATCCATGTTCCTCCAGCTATGCTTCAGGAGGTGATAGACAAGGCAGAAGGTGCAGAAGCAGCAAAGGAGGAGAAGGGCGAGCTTGAGGAGTTGAAACTGTTACTGCCAGAAATTACTGAGAAGATTGAAGATGCCAAGGAGAGCCAGAGGACGGCTGCTGCAGCTTCTGAGGCCATCCATCAGACCCTTGTGAGTTGCTTCATCCACTTGTTATTGCTATAATGCATATAGTTCAATGGCTAATTAATGTCTGATGGTGAATCCAAAATCCACTTGTTTTGTACACTTGCCTAGTACTGATTGTTTAACTAACTTTTTTTTTCTCTCTTTTCGTCACAGGCAGGGGCATCCTCATCTGCTTTCCCTGCTGAAAATGGTGGCCCGTCTTCATCTACTAGTAGTCAGGTGTGTATGAATATTGCTTAAAGTAATTTCTGAGGGTTCTGTAGATCGTAAAGACTGGAACCACCAGTGCACTTGAGTCTAAGATTGTGAGCATTGGGAATAATTCTCTCAAACGTCAGGCAACGCTAATAATACAAAAATAATTTCAGAGTCAGAATTCACCTATTAGTTTTCATTCCCTCCTCTAAGTGGACTATATTAGGGTTATTTCAAACTCCACTCCTGTGCACGCAGGAGTGGTGTTTGAAGTCCCCCTAATATAGTCCACTTTAAAGGGGGAATGAAAACTAATTCTGGGTCTGCTGCTCTTGCATGCTTGGTTTAAAAATTACTTGGCAAACTAGCGGCTCAAAGTCTTCACTACTAATGTATAAACCTAATTAATGTGTAAACCTTAATCCAATTAAAAATGAGTTTATCACTGTACCTACATTAAATCCCTTTGGTACATATCGAAGAATTTGATATGCTGTTTAATTAAAAGCTAGTTTTTGAACTTATTGGCTGATATCAGCCAACCACTAATATTGCAGTCCCTGAAAGTGTTTTTTTTTTTCTTTAGGTTTCTGTTGGGCCAGCCGCTGGTGCGTCTTCCTCAAAATCTGCATCTGATATTTCTCATCTTGTCCGCAAAAAGGTTGGTAAATATCCACTGAAATCTGACTTTAGCCTTTTGCAGTGGCAACTAGCATGCTTAAAGTGCATTGTAACTGGATTGCATGAGGATAGTCTGCTCCTGAAGGAACACCTGCATTACTATCTTCCCTTAGCTGATCGTAATTATGCATGCTGGGGCATGAGCTGAATCTGCCAACTAGACAAGATTTGGTGTTGCTTGGTGCTTCTGTGGTGACTGTGCTTCAATATTGTGGCTTGACATTGTAGCTGTGGCGTGGTGCTGAAGTGGCCGTGTGTGCTTGAGTAGCATGTAGAGAATAGGTGTTTAGCTCAATAAAAATAAAGTACGTGTTCTGTCCTGCTTTGTTCCTGCACAGAGGAAACCAGAGGAGGAGAGTCCAAAAAAGGACAGTGACGCTAAAAAGACAAAACAGGAGACCTCAGTTAATGGCAGCGACGACTCCGCCCACAACGGCAATGGAGTCCAGAAGAAAATGGAGCAGGAGGCGAGTTGATAGACTTGCGTTTTCTCTAGTTGGATACTGGGCTTGACTATAAGGACAGTTGTGACGGCCTGGGGCCAGCATGAAGGATGTTCTGTATAGTGAAAACTCTTTCGTACTCCGCCTAATGGTTTGTGCACATGCACAATGAACCATGTTTTATTTTGCATCTTGTGCACTGCTCTTGACTGGCTAGTGTACCTCTTTTAGAGTCTGCGGAGACATGCTGTGTTTATTGTACAATGTGTATAACTTCTGTAGCAGGCCACTTATATCACTCCCAACCTAGAATTTATTGCAACGTTAGTCTCATTTGTACTAATGAATTTGCTTGTAACCTGATTTTTGATCTTGCTTATTACTCTTAACATTTTTGTTAGGTAGGCAAGTATGTTTTTGATGTGGAATCAATTGGAGTTTTGACAAGGTTACAAGAGCTGAAAGCAAAATTTCACATGGGTGCATATTTACGTGTGTGTGTAAGTCCTGACCGTGAGGATGTATCGCTCTAAATCTTGAAATTGAGTGTTGGTTGGAAACTTGTCTAGCTTTGTCCAGAATCAATTTAATGTCTAAATTTCTTTTTGCGACTTGTAGTAATGCTTTTTATTTTCTCTTGTAGTCAGCCAGTTCTTCCTCTGTGGAGACCTCAGCATGATGGACACTCTGATTGACCACTTACCTTCCAACCAGCAGAGCATGCTTGCCTCATACTCTCATGAACAACTTTTGTCTTTGTTCTGTAAATAACCAGTTTTCTTTGTCCAATTTTTGTATAACTGTAGTAAACCTTCAATAAAGGATATTTGCATATGTGAACACGTGGGGCATTAATACTTTACTGTGTATGGATATTTCACTTGTTACAACTTGGGGTTTAAGTGTTAGAAAGGCACATTTCAGTGCTCTTAAATTTATGACTGTAAATTACTGTTTGTGGATGCTGTTCTAATTAAATGGAAAGTAGTTATCTAACCACTTCCATAAGTATACCTCTAAATTTACAAAAATATGTCTAGTTTCTCTTTTTGCCCAAAAGTCTTGAGAATGGGTTGAGAAATGGCATCCTTAACTGTACGGTTCTGGAGTTATGCGTAAGACAGTAATCCAGGTCATAGAAAACGTGTTAATTTTAAAGGTGGTGTTTCTCTCAATGTGCTACCCTCGTTACGTGTTGTAGCTTTTGTAAGGTTTGAGGCTTCTTTTAGTGGAAGGGTTCTGGTAGTGATGCCATGCAAAGTGATGCACATAATTTAGAAGATATTAACAAAGAACAATTTATGACCCATAACCCACCAAATTGGCCAGTGTTGAAATGTATTGTTCACGACACTGGCTTTTCACCCACGTTTGGTTGGCAAGTCCAATGGTTACACAATGAAATTGAAATATAGTTTGAGATTTCACGCCTACATATGCATGGCCTGATGTTACATTCCACCAGTAAGAGCAGTTTGAAGGTTGAATTAGCACATCTGTACAGAACATACGGCAAGCCACACAATTTAATCGAAGATTATATTGAGATAGAGGCTTAAGACCTAAACTATTGCATCAGGGGCTTGGGCTGCAATATCATGGTAATATTCCCTACCATGCTTGATGGGTGTCATTGACAAAAACTACCAAACCATTTTGGAGGACTATGTGCACCTAATGGTTCATTATCAGCATGATAGTGCACAAATATACATAAAACTTGTGACATAGTTTGAACATGAAAGTGAAGTTGAACATCTCCCACGTTCTGCACAGTCACCAAATCTAAATATTTTTGAGCTGCTTTGAAAATGCTTTCTTTCCACCAATATCACAGTGACCTGACCACTGTTCTGCAAGAGGAATGGTTTAAAATCCATCTGGCCACTATGATGGACGTGTATTTGTCATTTCCAAGATTAATTGATTGTTGTATTGGCTGCAAAAGGTGGCTCTGCACCATACTAATAAATTATTGTGGTCAAATACCAGGTGTTTCATTGTCCATCCCCATTATATAAAAAAAACAAACAAACAAATGAACTAGTAATGAGAGTGATCTAAAAATACAATAGTTCATAATAGATGTGATGTGTTTATAGTTACTTGAAATACAGTTTGTGGATTTACAGCAGGCTTTATTTGTACAGTAATCAAATTCAGGTTGAATCATTTAGTCATTCAAATGTAATTGGACTCCACATGATCTGTCTGTGGCAGTGATGAAGGTAATGGACTGGAAGAAGGTTGTAATGTGTGAGATGGTACTTGGGATGCCACGATTGCAGATGTGTTTGAGACCACCTAAACAAGACACATTTATTAAGCTGTAAGCTCAAACTCTGTCCTGGAGAACTATTGTCCTGCAGAGTTTAGCAGCAAACACACCAGACTGAAAGTTTCAAGTATGCCTAGTAAGGATGGCCAAACACTTGAAGATTTTAAGCCAGATTTTGGGCCCGATTTGTAACCCCCAATGATCTCACACCAGGAGAACCAGCTAACGAAGTCAATCGTCCTCCATTTGTTTTTCTTCTCAAGTCACGTTTGGTCTCGCAAGTTTTCTTTTGATTTCGTCTCACTGTGAAAATGTTACTACAATTGACAGGTGTGTGGTCTTGAGGTTCGGACAAATCTTCTAGTGTGTTCATCTGGAGGATTATAATGCTAAAACTTGTTTGAATGTCTCATTCCTGTGGCTCCCCACGGTTTTAAAATTGATTAAGATTTGAAAATCATCTAATGTGTCCCAGGCCTAAGACATTGATTAGATGTCCCGGTGTGTTTAACTGGAGTTGAAGCTGAAGTCTGCAGAACACCATCCAGGAGCCTGATTGAACATTCCTGCTGCATAGCTTCATCAAAACCTTTGTAAGCTTTGGTATTAAATAATTTCTTTAGATAGGAAATATCTTGATACATATTTGGCATACCATTGATGGGTACTTGTATTGGCTGGTGTTGTTGATGTCAATCTTTTCAAGAGTCTGTACATCTCCATGACATCCGTTTGCTACCCGAAGACAAAGTTCCATGTTACCCAGCTTAGAAAGAAACAAACAGTTTAGTTTGAGTTAATAGAGCAAATTAAAGCTTCATGGGCATTTAACCTAGACTATAGACTTCAACCCCTGGTTTCACAGACTAGGCTTAGGCTAGTCCTAGTCTAAAACACATAGCAAAATGCAGTGCAACTTGTATTGACAGAAAAAATATGTCAATTGTTTGTCTCAATGTGTGTCAGTAATGTTTTTTTCTCAGGCACATTTATTAAACTACCTAAATCTCCTAATTGAACTAAGGCCTAATCCTGGCTTAGTCTAAGCCCTGTCTGTGAAACTGGGCCTAAAAGTCTAATGAGGCTCTTAAGCTTTTAGTATTTGCTGAACGAACATACTTGTGGCAAAGAATTCAGCTGAACTAGACTTAGGGATGCTTGAACTGGGAGTGAGCGGAAGGGAAGCCTCCAGTGACCACTGTGAACCTGGTTTTGCTGGTCAAAAAGTTCAAGTTTGGCCCAACCACAAGTAACCAAGTCCTTTGTTTCATGGTTGTTCAAATGGAGACCTTCAGAGGTCTGGATCTCCAAGACCAAAGAGAGATTTGGAGATGGCTGTACTCTGAAATGAAGCACATTTTCAATAATGTAAACATGTTTTTTCTCTGTGTGTCCATACTTATGTCTGAACCAAACTACCTTAGCACAGGCTGCTTAACAGCCAGTATGGCATAGTTTCCAGGACTCTTGGTGGATAGTAATGGTTGGCACTGGACAGGTGGCATTGAGGTGGTCTGTCCCATCTTCTGCCCATTGCAATATAACCCTTCCAACAAACGTACTGATCTCAAATTAGCTTCTAAACCCATCACCAGGTCATAGAAGATCACAAAGCCAGCCCTGTACACACACATTTAGACAATAGCTAGATTTAAATCATATCATAATGCGTTTAGTGTGACATACATTCAACTATAGGGATTAAGTGGAAAAAAAGGAAGGTAACTTGAGTGAGAATTTGTCTTACACAGGATCATAAGGAGCAGGACCAAGAACTTCCATCGGATCAGTTACATGGGTATCCATTAATGAAGGCTGTTTTGAACTTCGATCCTGCAATATCGGTAAAAACAAAATATATATGCACTACCGTTCAAAAATGTGGGGTCTGTAAGATTTTTAAGGGATGCAAGGATGCATTAAATTGATTTAAAAAGAATACAGTAAAGAAAGACATTTATATTGTTTCAAAATATTTCAATTTTAAAGAAATGCTGTTCTTTTGACATTTCTATTGATCAAATAATCATGAAAAACAAATTGATCGTGGTGTCAAAAATACATTTTTAGTTGAATTGCTTCTGAAGGAACATGTGACACTGAAGATATTCAGCTTTGCCACAAGAATAAACTACACACTATAATATACACTAATATAATAACTAGATATACACTACATTAATATATTAAAATAGAAAATTTCACAATGTTACAGTTTTTACTATACTTTTGATCAAATAAATGCAGCCATGATGAGCATAAGAGTTTTTTGTTTTTCATGATTTGTTTTTCATGATTATTTGATCAATAGAAATGTCAAAAGAACAGCATTTCTTTAAAATTGAAATATTTAATAAACAAAAAATCTACTGATCCCAAACTTTTGAAGGGTAATTATCATTCTAAAAGAAGAATATCTTGGTACCCAATTGGTTTTTGGCTGATATGAGAATTTTTGTGTTGTTATTATTGGATATTAGATATTATGCCATCATTTACCACTCACCTAAAGTTCATTTTTAAAATAATAATATTTTAATAACATTGCTAAATGTAATCTTTTGCAAATTTCAAAATGAATATTATATTTTACATACATTAATACATTTTACATACATTACATTACATTGTAATGTAATATTACATTATAATGAATTATACATTTGTACCTAAATTTACTTGCACCATTGAAAACAGCTAATTTACTTATTTAGATTTATTTGATACATCATACAATTTTTATATCAGCCATTTGTTGGCTATACACAGCATTAAAATAATATCAAACAGAATTCTGTGTATTCTTAAATATCACATAACTCACATACATTACATTAGCGCTCAGTAACAATTAATGAAGCTTTGTCTAAATGTCAACCCACCAGTGTCAGAGCAGAGTGTGTTAGGGCCATAGAAGATCCAGGAAAAATAGGCAGGGGAGTTTGAGGATGGGGCGCTCTTCTGTCTCGCCCCTTCTCTATTTCTCTTTTTAGAAAGGCGATCTCAGCTTGGAGACTAGCCATTTGATGAATGTGGTCCTTCTGGATATCAGTGAGCCCTGATCCAAATAATATCAAATCAAGTATTCAAATAATATATTTAAGTATTCAGATATTTTGAAAATGTTCATGCAAATTAAACAGAACGCATACAAAATTAACATGTTTTCAATTAATAGCTTCACATCACTTTAATAATTTTTTTTTAACATGTGATGCTCAGATCTTAGAGGAAGAGAGATACCGTGTTCTCCTTTGTGCCTCTCCCTGGCCAGCTGGATTCTCAAGATTTCCTCCTCAAGCCTTTGGTTCTCCTGCTCCACAGCAAGAACTTCAGTGTCCAACACTCTGTGAGGAGACTTCATCCCTGTTTGGGACAGAAACAAGAAATTACCAAGGGGCTTGAAAGAATAGTGTACTGTACAATGAACCCAAAAATGTACGCAGACACTTAAACAAATCTATTAATGTAATATTGGTTATAAAATATAATACATTGTTCAAAATTAAGACTATTTGGACACTTTACAGTTGACAAACCAACATTGCCATTCAAAGGTTTGCTGTTGAAAGTAGTCTCTTACTGAGACTTTACTAAGACTGCATTTATTTGATCAAAAATACAGTATAATAATCATATTGTGAAATATTATTACAATTTAACAGAACTATGTTCTATTTTAATATTTTTAAATGTAATTTACTCCTGTGATAGAAGAAAAAAAACTTGTGGCTGCCATTACTCGAGTTTTCAGGCACATGATATTCAGAAATCACTCTAATATGCTGATTTGGTTCTCCGGAAACATTTCATATTCCTATCAATGTTAAAAACAGATGTGCAGCTTAACATTTTTGTGGAAACAGCGATACATTTTTTTAAAGATTCTTTGATGAAAAGAAAGTTCAAAAACAATTTTTGAAATAGAAATATTTTATAACATATGTAAATGTATTTACTTTCACAACTGATCAATTCAATGCATCCTTGCTTATGTATCAAAAAACACAATTTTGAACGGTAGTGATTATTGCAACGCTCTTCTAGCTGGCCTTCCTTCAAGTGCAATCAAACCTCTACAACTGATCCAGAACTCTGCAGTACATCTGGTTTTCAACTAACCCAAAAAGGGCTTGTGTCACACCTCTCTTTTTCTCTCTGCACTGGCTCCCACTTACTGCTCACGTCAAATTCAGATCATCGACACTTGATCATCACCTCCTACTTTCACTCGCTACTACGAGTCTACACACCTACCAGAAACCTACGATCGGATAATAAGCAATGACTTGTGGTACCATCACAAAGAGGCACAAAGTCTCTCTCAGAACATTTTCATTCACTGTTCCTTGCTATTGGAACAATCTCCCTGCCTTCATACACAATCCCTATTAATATTCAAAATACTCTACCGTGAGCACTTAACATTAAAAAAAAAAATTCTTTCCCTTCCTAGTTTATACTACTTCAAGAACTGTCTGAAACATTGTATTGTGAGCACCTCTTGTGTTCATCTGCTTCTTCACGACTTTCTGTATTCCTCAGTTGCAAGTCACTTTGGATAAAAGCATCTGTTAAATGAATAAATGTAGTAAAATTACTACAGCCACAGTTCAATGTCTTTACTCACTTCTTCCCTTTGTCTTGCCGTCAGCTCTAGGTCTGGCCTGCTCCAGTGTAAGAGCCTCTGCTTGAAGGTCATGCATGTTGGCCAGAACCTCTGGATCAGAACCACCAGACTGCATGTACGCCAGACGTAAAGCTCTGTGACAAAAACAAATGCACCACTTACTAGTATGTACAGAATGGTTGCTTAGGTGGGACTAAATGGTTGCATTTGGAGACTACTAGGCAGTTACTAAGCGATTTCTAGGTTGTTTGGGGCTTTTAGGTGCTTCTAGGTAGACCCCTCCCCTCCCAAGACTTAATGATATTACTGTCCCTATATATGGTTTGCATACTACTTTCAGTGTAAATACATGCTTTTCTCACTTCTTTGTCATGCAACATTTTTTAAGTTTAAGATAAAGACCTTATCTGAGCAGAGAGGGGCCCGTCTACAGAATAGATCAAGACCTGTGTCTTCTTTTCCTCTGGTGGATTACTTCGGACATCATTTGGATTAAACCTACAACATCAGCACAAAACATGCATGAAGTGATTGACAGATTCTTGGAGCACTTTGTTTCCTCTCCCCTCTCTCTCTCTCTCTCTCTCTCTCTCTCTCTCTCTCTCTCTCTCTCTCTCTCTCTCTCTCTCTCTCTCTCACTCACTCACTCACTCACTCACTCACTCACTCACTCACTCACTCACTCACTCACTCACTCACTCACTCACTCACTCACTCACTCACTCACTCACTCACTCACTCACCCCTTCATTGAGTTGATATGAGAGCTGAGCTGATGCAGCACCTCCTCATTCCTCTGTTCCTGAAACCTCAGCTCTTGCAGCACTTCCTCTAGATGAGACGTCCTCTCTCGCCCTCCCAGCTCGGCGAGCCTCTGTTCAATATCTGGTATAAACGCATCATCAATAGAGAAGTGCAGAAAACTGTTTTCTATTTTTAAAATGGAATTTATTCTTGTCATGGCAAAGCTCTATTTGGTGTTCAAGGAACATTTCTTATTATTATCACAGAGAGTGTTGTTGAACAAATTAACAATAGGTGTGTTCGACAGACCAATCGGTGTATGACATCGTAGTACCGCGAATCGACCTTTCCTTTCGCAGTACTTTGATGTCATTCACCGATCGATTTGTGCAACTGATTAACATGTTCCTTCTCCTTTAAAGTACATGAGTTGTTTCGACCAATCACAGCATGACTTTGTAGTTGCTAAGTGAAACAGTGTGACATACTTTTGTGACATAAATCTCTTTTTAAACACTTTTTACACAACTAAGTTTATTTAGCTCTTTTTTTCTGTTAGCAATATCAAAGCACAACAGTAATTCTTTGCTTTTTGTTCTCAAACAAACCATTTTTAGAGCAGTGGTTCTTAACCTGCGTTCGATCGAACCCCAGGGGTTCGGTGAGTCAGTCTTAGGGGTTCGGCGGAGGATAAGACACACCTGACTCATATGATTCGTGATGACATGCTCATACTCCCAAAAACAAAGAAAAGGAACAGACTTTGTTGTGAAAATGACATGAGAGTGGCACATTTTATTTTTCCAATTAAGAAGGGTTCGGTGAATGCGCATATGCAACTGGTGGGGTTCAGTACCTCCAACAAGGTTAAGAACCACTGTTCTAGAGCATTCTGTAGTGGAAATGATATTTGAAAAATTTTTTGGAACAAAATGGCTGACTATAAGTGCAAAGCAAATGTATGCTGCTTTGTTGGGTTTTGTGTAACATTATTACATACTTCCCAACATTCCACAGTCATTTAAGAGAAACTTACCCTCTCTCTCCTTCTCCAGCTGATGGTTGCGTGCCCTGATCTCAGCAAGTCTCTGCTCATGATCTTTATATAAGTCAAGAGTCCTCTGCTCATCCGCTTTCTGCTGTTCCTCAGGGGACTGAAGAACACTTACACAATGTCCAATACAGATAATAAAACATACAAACAGTGCTGGGTAGTATGTAATCTGGATTATACAATCAGGCTCCTAAAATTAAGTACTTGTAATTAGATTATATTACGTAATCAGACTACAGTGACTTTCTTTTATTATGTGATTACATATTATTATTCATACAACGGCAGTAAGTCAGTCATAATTTATTGATTCTGTTTCATATTTTAACATTTCCTTTCTAGATAAACCCACATTGATTATATACATTCAGAAAGTCTTCTAGTTTTGTGAAATTGCACACACACCAGACACTTGTCAGGTGTCTATAATTAACACATGGAAAACTGGGAGGCAACAAAGCATTTGATCACTGGATGTACATAAATAATTTAAACATTGTTATCAAATAAACATTATTATTTTAATTATCACTCAGTAAGTCATTTAACTGTGTATTGTTATGTTTTTTGGAGAGCTTTTTTTTAAACACATTTTTATTATGATTTCTATTATTTCAATAATTTTTTTTTATTCTTAGCTTTTCATTAAACTCTCACCCCCCTGCAGTTCTTTCATGATCCCTACTCTGGGAAAACCTAGTGATATTCAATGCACTTCATCTTGCTGAGAAGATATAGATTAATAGATTAATATTTATCACAATATTTTGTATCTTTATATTTTTATATCAATTTGGTACAAGATATTAGTATTTAATTCAATGTGATAAATGAATTAGGTCAAACGTGATCTAAAATGAATCAAAAAGTAGTCCGATTATATTACCTCAAATGTGTAATGTGATGGATTACATTTAAAAAATTGTTTTCATTTAATTCGGAATCAATTACATATTAAAATTGTGTAAACAATCTGCCCTTCACTGCAAACAAACACACTATTCACAATATAAACAGACTTTAAGAACTAAACACATGAAACTGACCTCTGTCTGTCTTTTGGGCAGGTTTTGTTCAAATGAGATCCTGAATTTTTGAAACTAAAACAGAAGATTATCAGATACTGCGTAAAAACCTCTTTGAACTTGAGATTTATTATCTTTTTATGTGGTCCTGTACCTCATCAGTGAGTTTGTTTAGAGCAGCATTATCCTGTGAACTATCTCTCTGATCCACTTGACAGTTTCCCCGTTCTTTCATCTGGCCATTGGAACAAACAAAGAGACAGTATTACTTACTAAAGTTCAATTTTTACTTTTTTTTGGACAATATTTACAGCGTAAATTAATCCTGTAATGGCAGTGCTCAATGATCAGTGTCATATGATTCTTCAGAAATCATTTTAATATGCTAATTTGATGCTCAAGAAAAATGTCTCGTCAGTCTTGGAAACTGACCATTTTTGTGAAAACTGATTTTTGATGAACTGAAAGTTCAAAAGAACAGCATTTATTACAGTTGAATGCATCCTTCCTAAATAAAAGTATTGAAAACTTTTGAACGCAGTGCATAAAGGGAACAATCAAATGGAAAACAATATAGAATTGTTTAATCAAATTGTATAATGCATAATACGTTTTAATAATAAATGGTTTAACTGCATTTTTTGGGGGTGGGGGGAATAATAAAGTAATATTTAATCACTTACAGTAATCAAATCAGGTGTTCTTGTCCTTGTGGGATGCACCGTCTTCACAGCTGCATTTTCTGTTCGCGTAAATCTCCTTTGCGCTCTCCATAAAGCTATCGGCTCTTTCAGGTCTGAGCCAATGCAAAATTTGGCCTTGTGTTTATCCAAGAGTCCAGCAGAATGGAATGCCATGTTACAATTCGGACAAATTAACTCCCCCAAAACTTCCATTTCTCCACCATTTACTTCCTATTTAAACTTGACCCTAAGCAGAAATAGAAAATAAAGGAAAATACTGCTATACTTTTGCTGGAACGTCTGCCTCAAGTTAAATGTACTGCATTTGTTGACTGAAGTTTTGTTTGTTGGTTACAATCACCTTGGTGAAAGGGAGTGGCAGAAACGAGAGGAATCACACCCTTGAATATTTGAATGCTTATTTTTATCTTCTCCATGCATATTTTAAATATTACCATTATCACTCTTAAAGCATGAAACATGTTTCCCAAGTGATTCAGTAGAAAACGAAAGGCTGGACATGTTTGGCAAACTGATGCAAAATATTTATTACAATTCTTTTTCTCTGATCTTTTCATTGTGATGCAGTAGTTTATGCCTGCTTCGTCTCATACAGATAAACCCATACAGGACACCTTTTATCTTCTCAAATCTGTAAATAATGTTATCAAAATAATCTTAATCTTCCAAAACTCACAATTTTTTATTCTTATATTTTTTTTACAATCCACCCTGAATATCAAGGCTGCAGAAACAATATAATGCAAACAAAAGAAGAAGAAAAAAACTATTTATGTGGGAATTTTTACAGCTGTACCAAAATTAAAAAAGAAACTTAAATATGTGATAAAGCAATTTGTATACCCTATCAGCAAAAACAAGGTACAAAAAAAAGGAGATGCACAATTTACACCAGCAGTCCCTCATGAAATACAGAACTTTTATAGATGGGATCTCTACTTCACTGCCAGCAGCAGGGAAAGAACTCAGCGCCCAAAATGAACTGTTTAAGGAACAACATAGCAGAACAAAGCGTAACTGCATCGCTCAAACAAAGTTCACAGTCATTACAAACCATAGACATCGGATCATTTCCCGCAGTATAAACATTACAAGACCAATAATGTTTAATGCTCTCTATTCCATTGAGCAGATTTTATTTGGGATTTGTGAGGGAATAAGTTCAAACCTGTCCTGTGTTTATTGAACACCCCTTCCCATCCACATGGAATGAATGTAAAGCTTTTGAAAATGATTGCCACAGCATTATTTCTGTAAGCACGAGAAAATGTCCAGGATTTCAAAATGCTTTAAATCAAACAGGTTTCAGGTTATTGAGAAGAAGAAAGGAAGAAAGAAGACAGTCTGTTTATGATTTTTGAACTTCAATTTTTCCTAAACAGAACCCAACCTCAGTGTACTGTACAGCTGCATGTTCGTCTGGATTACCAGAACGCAACATAAAACATAAGACTCTTCCGTCCAAACTTGACCTTTATTCAAAAACCAGTTCCCGACAAACTCTTCTGCAAGCTAACTTTTAAACGTCCTTTACGGTTCTCTCACATGTGCACTTGGCAGACATATGAAATCGGTATATTAGTATGACGCTGCAGAATGAAAACAGTGAAAATGAGCAAGGATTGCTGGAACTGAAGCCAGAATTGAACTTGACAGTCCATTCAGTGTTGCTTTAGTTCTTCCTTGCTGCAGGGAGGACTGGCTTGAGTTCATTTCTATGAGGGACTGGCAGCAACATCGCAGTCAGCGGCTCACAATGATTGTTTCATCTTAACACTAATGCTACGAATTGTTTTCGCGAAAAGGAAAAAAAAATCTTTTAGAAAGGTGTCAAAGCCATTTTATAGAACATTCAGAATGATGTCATTTCACTTTAAATCACGGTTATAATTGGTGTTATTATTATGAATTAGTCTTTTTCCCCAAGCAAAACAAAAAAGATCTGGTGGAAGGGTGCGTGTGGCTTTCTTTGACATTTCTAGTTCAGGATAAAGAACAAAAAGCAGACAAGGAGGGGGAGAGAGAGAGAGGGGGGGGGTGGAATCAAGATGAAAGACATTGCCTATGAGGTGACAAGTGAATTATTTTTCTCTCCGCCTGGGATATGAACAATGTTCCTTGTCCATGAAAATAATATTTTCTCTCTTCTTTTAATTATGAAATAAATGGATGTGATGGAGACAGATCAAGAGTAAGGGAAATGTGGGAGTGGTGTTTAAAGTCACATTAGGTATCATCATCATCGGAGGTCTGGCTGCTACTACTCGTCTCGGATTCAGAGCCCTCTTCCAGGCCAGGGTTTGGGGTGTTCCTCCAGGTTAGCAGGGCCACATTACGCGGCTTCAAGAGCACACCGTTACGCCCAAGACCAATCTTCTTCATCTGACACAAAACCCACATATAAATAGTAAGATATTAACTCTCAGTGTCCATGAGGCGCTTCACTTTAAACAAAGAATAAACTAAAAATAAAATGGACATTATATGCATGCTTTTTCCATACCCGTTCAGTTTTAGCTTGAAACTCTCTGAGTTCGTCTTCAGTAAGGGGCTGGAAGTTGTCATCATTTTCTGGGTATTCTTGCCATCCCATAGCCTTCAGCAACCTGCCAGAAAAGATGCGCGTGTGAGCATGTGGATTATGGAAGCTGTCTTTGTGGGCAGATCAATGCGTGGCTCTATTTAAAAACCTAGTGTTCTGTTTATGGAGGTTGCATTACATCTTGAATGTGCTTCCAAAGTATCAAAGATACATAGTTAAAAAAATAAGGTGGTATTGCAAGTATCCTTTATGAAGAAATCAAACTAAGATGGACTGCAATGAAATTCATTTTTAAATAAAATCTACATGCAATAAATGTAAAGCTTTTGAAAATGATAGACAGCATTGTTTCTTTAAGCATGAGAATGCTTTAATATAAAAACGTTGAGTATTTAAAAAAAATAAGGTAAAAATACAAAATACACCTTACAAAACACATTTAATAAGTATATGTGTGTGTCATACACATATATACATATATATGTATGTACACACACACGCACACAAAGTTAATGATGGATATTATTGTTCAATAAATTATATTTAATATAATCTTGGAATACTTGGTATTGAGAAACTGTCTGTTAATGATAGGGGTTTAAAACAACGACTTTAGTGCGAGTTACACTGTTATGCCAGTATATGGTGTAAAGTGACAAACTTTAAAGGGGTCCTATGATTCATTTTTTTTAAACTTCAGTTATGGTGTAATGTTGCTTTTTAGGCATTAAAAAGAATTTACAAAAAAAATTAATTACAAAGTTTACAAAGCTCAAAGTCCACTCCAAAGGGAAATATTTTATTTAACAGAACCCACTTTCCAAGAACTACAACGAACGACTCGTTTAGACTACGTCATGTTTTTTCCGGACCTTATGAAGTCACAATGTGATTTAATTACTCAATTTCCACCCACGGAATACACACACAAAAAGCAGATGAGGCCTGGCTGAGCTGCGCTGCGTTAAAAAAGACAGAGTTGTCGCCATGTCAAAGAGACGCAGTTTTGACCACTATTCATGAAGGAATCTCAGATAAAATGTGAAAAAATAAATTAAAAATTCCATTATGGTGATTGAACTAAGACAAATTAGATTGCAAATAACAATTTAAATTCTATTTAATAGAAGTCTATTTTTTTAAAATGCATTAAGATGCATAAATATACATTATCAAAAATAATGTAATCATAAAATAAGTTATGCTTATTATCGCAGAGCTAGCTTAGCGACATGCTAACGGCCAGCTCATGAATTCGCTTGAGAATATGAATATGAATGAGAAGTACTATTTGTATGATGCATGTAGTTTGCTACCCAACATCCGTGTAAAGCACTCCAAATCAGTCACTTGGAACTGAGCTTATACAAGTCTGATGGAGGGGAACGCACTGAAGTGTTTGAGTATGTGGTTGCTCTGACCTGTGCTCCGCCTCCAGAGAGCTGGACAAGTGCTCTGGGTCTGAGTCACTGAGAGAGTGGGAGATGCCATTCTCATGACTCTCTCCAAACTCTTTTGGTTCAGGGGTGCTTCCCTCTCCCTAAACACAAAAATAAAATCACAAATGAAAGCTTTAGCAAACAAATATGAGGAAAAACTAAATCTAACAACTGTGTTTTTATTGTTAACTAAATCTACTTTTACACCATGACGATTGCCTGTTTGGGCCGATGTGCACGTGTGGCGTTTTTAGATATGGAGACCCTCTAAAAAAGGCTTTTTAATTCCAGCATCTTTGAAAGCGCTCTTGAAAGGAAAAATCTACTAATATATTTTAGCATTTTTTTTTCAGAGTAAGTTTTTGCAAATAGACATTTTTAAAAACTAAAACAAATTTGAATCAAATAAATGAAAATGACTGTGCTTATTACTACAGCTAACTGTCAGCGGATCAGAGAAACTGTCAGCGGATCTGCACCTCTGCTGGAGTTCCTGGGCTGTGGCAGTCACTCAAATCCCCGTTTCTCTCATCCTTTAGTCCACGCAGGAACTCACTCTTACGGTCTGTGCTGCGGCGCATCAGTTTTAGCCGTGAGGGGGTGATGTCTATGGGAGGGGTGGTGCTGGAGGGTGGCTATAAAGGGAGAGAGAGAGAGAGAGAGAGAGAGAGAGATGGAAAGATAAATACATAAGTATTGACAGAAATTTGTATATGAAAGAAATTTTTCTATTACCATCGGTTTGTGAGTTTTGCATATGCCCACATGGTAAAAATTATAGAACGAAAGAATCTGTTGACATGAAGCCATCCACTATCATATTTTTTAGGAATATCAGGTACTAGTTCCTTATTGGCAAGAGATTAAAAGGAATTTGGAAACTGTTTTTGGTGTGGCAATTCCATGTTATTGTAACTTTTTGTATCTAAATAATATTTCATTTGATGGGTGGAAAAACAAAGATAAGAAACTGATGTTAATTTTCCAGACAGCAAGCAAAAAGGCAATTACAAGAAAATGGTTCAAGATGGAGCCACCTATGTGATGCAATCTTTCAAGAACCAGACAGAAGAATCTTTTTGAATATGGAGTATTTGGACTGAATACATGAAACTCATAAAATCAGACTTCTATTGATTTGAAAAAAGGTGATTATTGAACGGTAAAAGGTCTACAATGTAGTTCCTTTAATACAGAGTTCAGACTAAACAATATCAACACGATTAATAATTAACCATTGTATTTTCCTTTACGACTGAGACCAACGGGAGCACAGAAGCTCTTTCGGACAGATTTTAAACATGGCGAAACATAAAACAGATGATGATATTGGTGCTACTAGATGAAATTATGCAAGAGGAAAGCTTTGTGGAGCTACGGCAACAATACTGCATATTGTCCTCTTTGTGGATCGTGTCCACTGTCTGGTTTCCTTTCCTTTTTTTGGCCTTTTTCTTGTGACAACACAACTAGTACAAAACAAGCCACTTCGGTAGCCATTGCTTGTTTATGCTCCTGTTTACAGAAGTTAGTCGCTAGATCCGCTTTCTTGATGAGACCACAAATGTTGTTAAAAGACAGCAGCGATGATTAGTGATTAGATGATTAGCGATGATTGGTCAGGAAACAACGTGTAGTCTGACATGTTTCTTGTCCATAACACAACAAATTTCGGAGTCAAAATCTATCATACAGACACAAATATAATGTAGTCTGAACCTGGCTTAAGAATTTTAAGAAAGCAGCGCCTCAGGTTGTACTGTATATAGTTGCTGGTAAAAATGGTGGGAAATAAAATATTTGGGGAAAAAAACAACCAATGATTTATTTTTGATTTTATGAAACCAAGACACATCTGGTAATGACTTTGTAACTATATTAATGTAATTGTTTTATTACAGGAATAATAATAATCATTGTTTGCATATTCTTGTATAACAAACAAAAAAAAAGAATTGTTGTTGACTCAGCTTATTGATTTAAATCACAACCCACTATATATATAATATAAAAAATAAAAGTCTCTATGCCTGACTTTGTCATTGTACCTCTTTAGAATTGCCATGGGCAGGTGCACTGACAGGTGTCAGAGGTTTGGTCACAGACACAGGGCTGGTGAAGGCTGAATCCCGTCCAGAGAAATGCAAACCCACTTTTGTTTCCCTTCCATTGGGTTTCCATGGCCCAGACTAATAAAAAGACAAAGGTTTGAATTATTAAATGAAAACAAGACAATTGCCCTAATACAATAAAAACAACAATAGGAAAAACATGGTCTTCACCATAAGTGATGGGATTCAATAAGCTGGCATAATAAAATCACTCAGTAAGTAAAGTTCTATTTTCAGATCCACTATACCTTGGTGGGGGCAGTGGCAGGTTTGGGCACCAGATTCTTGTAGACGCTGGGTCCAGTGATGGGGACTTTAGAACCATTGGCAGGCAGAGGGCCAGCACTGGCAAAGCCAGCAGAGAATGCAGCACTGGGATCCTCTTTAGACACTTTCTTAATGACCAGCATCTTAGACATAGCCTGCTTAGCACTAGGGGGGTTCTCTGCAACAGAAGAAAACCTTTCAGAACAAACCAATAAACGTAACAAAACATTTTAATTCTAATCAGCTCGATAAAAGAAAGCAACTTCACCCCATACTCCTGCCGGAGTCCCGACAGCACGAGGCTGACTTGCTGGCTTTCCAGTTGTTTCTGGGTTCAAGGAGGGCTGAAATTCACATGAAAGCAGAAGGCATGAATGCAAACCAAGTCAGTTAATTAATAGGCATGTAATTAACTGACTGTCATTAAAACCTCTTTAATGACATTACCAGTGAACTCATGCCTGTTAGGGATGTGACCTCACCACAAGTAAACAAACTCAAGAGTCTCAAGATACTTACAAAATCCTCATCAACAAACTTGAGCTTGTCATCGTTGCGCTCCTCATCAGAATATCTGTCCTGATACGAGCCGCCCTTGCGTGGATGAAAGCTTCCATTACGTTGTCGGTGGCTCCCTTGTCTGTCCCTTTCACCTCCACCACGTTTGATATGCCGTGCATGGTGGTGGTGAGGACCTTCCTGGCCCCTCTGTACCCCATGCCAGCTGGGGGTCTCCTTCCACCCTGGTCCACCTCCCAATCCACCCTGAGTCCCCTTTGCAACACCAGAGTCTACAGAGTCATGCCTTAACAGAGACGGCTGCTGCCACCCATCACCTGAAGAGAAAATTAATAACCATTATACAAGGCAGGTCAAAAAGCAGGTTAACTCTTCATGAGGAGGAAATTAGATGTTTGTTCAGCAACCTCCAGGGGCTCTTAGTGGGTCATTGTTAAAGAAGCCATCAGAGGAGTTGTGTCTGCGACGGTTTACTCCCGGCCGGCTGTCTCCGCGGGGAAAGTGCTCTCCATGCTTCTCAAGGGGGGCAGCAGGGGACTGGAAATGAGATAAACATACAAATAAATTGTGTGTGTGTGTATACATATATACATATATATATATATATATATATATACACACACATTTATATATGTATACATACATATACATTATACATATATATATATATACACACATATACATACATATATATATATATATATATATGAGAGAAAGAGAGAGTGAACAAATACAAGAGAACTAAGAGTCCATTGAGTCATGTTGTAAAATTAATAAATGCACAAAGTCAATATAAAGTCAACAATCCATTACAATACCTTGGCGGGCTGAGGCGTGGAGAAGTTAAGCCAGGCAGGAACAAAGTCATGCTGCGCCATTTAGGTCCAGTGTCTCCCGTCAGTGGATGGAGGCATCAAACCTCATGGCCTGAACTGATAATGCAAGCATCACGTCACCACTCTACTACAACAAATACACCCCATTAATGCAAACATTTAAAATTGTCATGAAATGGACACTGCCATTGTGTTTTCCCCTATTGTGATTATATATCGGAGTGAAACAGCTTCTTTAACTTAAAACAATAGTAGGGCGGGGCTTGATTTTGACTGGATCCTTATCTGGCCATTGGACTACCTTTGACCAGCATTTGCACCAATGTCATTCTTGATGTTGTTGTAAGGAGGAGGGGACATTAACGTGCACTGATAAACCATTTATAGTAAACATCACGATGTTGCATAAAAAAACATGACATTTCATCTTTGATTTCATTGTATTTTTTTTAGAAGTGAGAAATTTAGCAGAAACAAATGCAAAAATAATGACAAGTTTTGAATGTTCCCCCATTAGCCAAAGGTCAGGCCAAGAGATAGTCTTCACCTGAAACGCATGTCATTGGATGAGCTAATGTTGCTGAGTCAGGCTGAAGAGCATAATCAAAAGAAAGAAATGTTTTGAAAGCACTACAGGGTTTACACTTTTTGGAGAAATCAAGCTAAAAATGGCTAGTTTACAGTTTAATCTGCATTTGAAAGGTGATACAAATGACTTCTGGAACATCATGCAAAAAATATGCCCAACGACTTGATAGATATTACTGAAAATGTGTCTCTTGAAATCACATCTGTGACAAACCTAGTCTCTATATAGTGAAGGAGCTCTTCACTCAGAAAACCACTTGAAGTGGATGGGTGGGGTTTAAGTGAACGAAATGATTGAATTCTAGCATAGATCACTAAAGAGAACCTAGTTTGTCATTTTTACAGGAATATAGAGTTATAAAATGTTGTTCAAACATTGATGAGAAAAAAAGGTTTTAAAAATAAAACAAAATAAATTACAGGTTTTCTACGTTTAACAAAGAAAAAAAAAAAATCTAACATCCGTTTTATTGCTTTCTTGATGTTGATATGATCGTCTGTAAAACAACTAAATTGAAACAACTGAAATTGAAACAACTAAATTAAACAACTGAATTAAAAATCTCACATTTCCTTATACAATGTAACAGGTAACTAACTCAGAGTGCAAAATAAACAATACCAAGGAACGTTCCAGATAAATGTTGTGGCTCCTTACCCCAGAGACAAAGGCTCTGTAGTTCGATGGCCCTGTCCTTGGCTGTGTCTGTGTAGAGGGCCCAACCAACGCACTTTCACAGGCTTTGAAGCCTTAGGACAACCGCAGCTCCTGCCACAGGCAAACTCCAGTTTCCAGGATGGTGCAAAGAAGGGAATGGAAGTGAAACTTGTGCAGCCCAAGGTGAAATTATAAGGTGATGGAAAAGATGGCGACGTGTTGTTTTTGATCAATGGCGTGCAGCTGTGGAAGAGTAGCGGATGTGTTTGATC
The DNA here is from genome assembly GCA_037043235.1 of Rhodeus uyekii. Classification (NCBI taxonomy): domain Eukaryota; kingdom Metazoa; phylum Chordata; class Actinopteri; order Cypriniformes; family Acheilognathidae; genus Rhodeus; species Rhodeus uyekii. The sequence goes on along the minus strand of JAWRVZ010000004.1, from coordinate 141,601 downwards.
TGTAATGTCAGAGTGACTCTCCACGACACCCTTAGTTCACCGACGTTTACTGTGTGCATTCAGGGCGACTAAATACAAGTCCACTTATTCTGGAGGCTTGTGGTAGCAGCACGTTGTGCCTGCTCTGACACTCAGAAGCTCCTTTACGAACTCATTTTTGGCTGAAGACACACACAGTGACGACAAAAAAAGAAAAAAGAAAAAAAAAGAAAAAAGGGAGAGTGGGTTTGTACCACACAATGCAGTTTTGCCGTAAGTGGTGATCTGGATATATTCACCTCATCAAAGCAGCGAAGGTGCTAAGTCAGGGCGAAAAGGGGAGGGGGGCTGATTTGTCACATCACAATACCTAGAATTGCTTTATAATATAAAGTCATGAAAACTGCTTTAGCCTTCAACAGCTCATACTTTGGATGATTCAGTGAGCCAAACAATGTAAACTTGACATCTTTAATTCTCGGCCAACATGGCTGATGAACCAATATCACGTTAGGCTACCGAAAAAATGTAAAGGAAATATGATTTGCCTCCCAACAGCACTTCCGATCTTCCAGTTCATCAAATTAGAAGAAGCATCCACAGGTGAGTAACTTGAAGCCAATTTGCACAGATACTTGTTAAACGCGATGTACCGTGCATTGGTGATTCAAATGAAACTCAAAGACAAAACACAAGCGTCCAGGTGCAAGCAAACCTTGAACATTCACTGTGAAACCACAGGTGTACTCCAGATTGTGTTATTGTGTGTTGGGAGATCTTGGCTCTCTTAAAATCCCGCAGTCACAAATCCAACAGGTTGTTCTTCCTCCAGATCTTCACAATTAATCTGCAGACCAACTCTGTAAAACAACAAGTAATATTTAGCTCAATTTATACATAATACATTGAATAATTACAATCTATGCAGTTTCTATCACTTAAAAATGAGTCAACTTAAAATATTTCCTATAGTAGCTTAAGTTACAGAGCAGAACTACTTAAGCAGAAGTTGTAGAACCCATACACTTTCAGTTATAACAATTTCAACCCCAAATAAATAATAAAATAATAATGTCCCAAATTCAAAGGTTACATTTGTCACCTTGACAGGTTATAAATGTGCTACCACAACTACTTTAATGGAAATAAACATTCTACTCACTCGCATGTTATTCCAAACATTTCCCTCATTGGAAAATGTAAGGTTACAGGGATAATGACATCTCTTGTCACAACTGACTTTCACTGCATGGAAAAAGAGTGAAAGTAAATTATGACAATAAATGCCATTTTTGAGCTTACTATCCTTTTAACTTTACTAATAATCTCTTTGCCAGGGGGATTTTATAAGAAATATCTCTGTCCACGGCCATACATTTTCTAGCGAACGTTACATTAAGATAAACAATTAAATCGTACAAATGCAAAACAAAGTAAAGTGCAGGAAAACTAAAAGCAGGCTTATAACTAGCAAAAGAGTTAGCAGCAAGGTTGTGAACTAGAACTCACTATAAAATATATTTGTGTTAATAGAAAACTAATATATAATAGGTTCATCCAAACGTTCTGGCGCAAATAATAATTAAATCACGAAAATTACGCAAAATTACGAGTAAACGCTAATTCGTCTATCTACTTGCTGAACACTCGCTAGCACGGCACAGTTAGCATAGTAGGCCATTCAATGCGAGCACAAGCTTTTTAGTCCACGTTGACGGGTTAAATGTAAACTTTTCAGAGCAAAGACACTTTTAAGCATCAATAGACGGCTATATAGGGGGGAATTATAAGGACTCGTGGCGGAATGAGTGTTGTTTTAGCCACGGAGCGAACTCGGCTAAGCTAGCATTCCGAGCAGAAATAAAGTGTTGTAAAATGGCTCCCTCTCGACACCAAACCAACCGAATAAACATTTCGATATACACCTACCTTTTGATCTCTTGTCTATCCCAATAAATTAATCGAAGACAATGATGCGTCGCTTGTCAAGACAATTTGACAGTTTGGAGGTTGTCGTGTATCTAATTCTGTATTTTGTTTGTGTTTTTTAATCACACTCGTTCCGACTTTGCCAATCCGTCTAGCTTGTTCCTGTCTACTTCTGCACAGACGAGCTAATCGATCGCAGAGCACAGCTCGCTCGCTCGACGCGTCATAACATTGTTCAAGCCAGCAGAAGGAATTAGACTCGAGAGGGCTTGAAACACACAGAGCGATGAATTTAAAAGTTTGTACTACTCGTTAAATATATTGAGTTAAATGGTTGTTAACAATTTTGTAAACAACATGGCAAAATGGGCGCTAATGCAGATGAGCGCCACCAGAAAGCATCCCTTGAGTCCACGGTGTCTGATTTCACAAGGTGTTAGTACCCAGTTAACAATTTTTGGTTCTCAGAACAAACATTTTGAAGGTTCCCTATAGGTTAGCCAGGAAAGTTTTCTTTACGTAAATAGAACGTTCCCTTTCGGTTTCAAAATTAACCCCCCCCCCAAAAAAAACGTTGACTATAAGGGAACGTAAGGGTAACGTTCTGTGTTTACATAAAGTATAACCACATAAACATAACCACATGTGCTCTGCCATATATACAATCACACAGTTGCACAAAGTTGTCACCAAAAATCTGAAAGGGGAAAGATTTTGGTGACAACTTTGCGTATTATATTATATAACGCTGGACTAGCTGCCTTTTCAGAAAACAGACGTTTCGAACAATGCACAATGTGTACATCTACAATGTATGTGCATAACTTACATTATGCAGACTAAATAGGCGAATCGTGTCTTTCCTGTGGGAGGCTATATAAGATACAATATCAATTATCACAGAAAATATTTGGCACAAAAAATATGAGGTATCGTCCAGTTAATAATACTGTTAATTAAAACATCCAGAAAATATTTTAATTTTGAAAATAATAATAGGATATAATAATAATTAAATTAGCCTTTATATATGCTTTTCTTTGTTGTCCAGACTACATAATGGCATCCGATTTGCATACATTGTGAATAATTAGATAATTAGGCAGACTCTTGTGTTTTAAAAGCAAAATAATGGATATGAATAAATAAATAAATTTGAACGTGAACGTGGCTATGATAATGACCAACATCATATTGATTTAGAGTTATTCACTATCCTGTTATTCATATTACAGATATTAAACCTCATTCTGTGCCATATTCTTCTTTTGTTCTGCCCCATGTTCTTCTGAATTACTTTTTAGTCAAGAAAAATATACATTCAAAATGTAATATTGTACATTTATATTAATTTACGTTAAGTTACGTTTATATAAAACTGCACTTGTTTTACTACACTTCATTCTCAAGAGACTCACCCATAAACATTTAACGTAGTTTTAAAAGGAATTATTGTATTTGACTAGGATATAAACACATAATCCGGACTCTTCCGTGGGACTTTTATTAGAACCTTCCAGACATTTTACGAGTACGAATGTGTCTGGCTTCACGTTTCCACACGCGTTGTCATGACCTTCTTCTGACTAAATCTTACCTTTTTTATTTTAGGACGTTATGATATGAAATCAATGTAAGTTTTTATCCCGTTTCTGATGTAAGATATAAAAGCACTGCCTGTGAACAGTTAGCTTTTATAATGTGCAATTCAATTCAGCAACTTGACGTCCGATCTGCTTCAGACAGAACCGCAGTAATTGTCCTTAAATGAATTATTCAATGATTGTTTTCAAATGATTTGATTCGCAGGTAAAATGTTGGCCAGTGTAATCGGACGTCACATTCTTGGTAACTTTGGGGTGAGTATAACATTTTACCTGTCAGATTTTGTTACCCTCAGTCATATTCTGTTGCATTTTCTATTCTAATATCTTTCATTGTATTTATGAATTACAGTACTCTGTGTTACCAATGACAATAGACTTTCAACACGTTGTGCATTTTATTTTTTCATTGTTATTGAGAATTCTCATCAAGACGGAAGTAATTGTTTTAATTCACATTTGTTCTTCGTTCAGGTGTCCAGAAAGTTTGCCTGTTTAGGGCAGCGGACCTCTTGTTCAGCACTGTTCACTAGAGGTTTACATGGACCGTTGCCACCAAGACGTGTTTCTGGTGCTGTTCTGGGAGCCCAGTCATTTCACTGGTCTGCCCAAAGATTGAAGAAACGGCCTCCGGAAGAGAGTCCACCAAGAGAACTTGATTTGCTTCGTTATGACATGAGAGACCTAAAGAAAGCTCCAAAGCCAGCCCTCTATCTCGGATTATCTGGTCTCATACCTTTTGTATCCGCTCCTCTACTTATGGCTGTCACAGAACTGTATCTTCCCGAAGTCGCGTTTGCTCAAGTTGCATACGGAGCGTCCATTGTTTCCTTTTTGGGTGGGGTACGCTGGGGTTTCGCCTTGCCTGCAGGGAGTCCAGCAAAACCTGACTGGCTCAATTTAGCCAACAGTGTGGTTCCCTCTCTGATTGCTTGGACGGCACTCCTTTTTTGCCATGACATTACCCAGTCTGCTCTGCTTGTGATAATGGGGCTTGGGATTGCGTTGCATTATGACCTGTCCCTCCTGCCCACATACCCCAGCTGGTTTAAAGCAATGAGGACAGTTCTCACAGTTGTAGCCTTTTTCTCCTTGATGGGCACAATTGTCATTAAGCAGCTTTATCCTGAGAAGAAGTATTTCACTGATAAATGATTTATGCATATTTGTAACGCCAGTCCATTGATATTAAATATGTTAAAAGTGTCATCAATGATAATGTGTTATCTTTCTGTGTTTTAATTTCTGATTCCATTAGCTTCCTTTTTTCTCTAAAATATCAATTTGGCTTCCTATTGTTGACTGTTATCTGCCAAACGGCTATTAAATTGCATTATTGAATTCAAATTACAATGGACAGTTTTCTTGACATTTAATATAACTTTAAATACTGAGTCTGTTAGATTGTAAGAAGTCAAAAACATACAATTATGTGTAATAGTTACTAAATAAAACCAGCTCATTTTACTGTTTACTGTTCACTGTAATAAGTTCATTGTACTTAATATACAAAAGTTATGTGAACTCAATAACTAATTATGTTACGTAGAACTCAAACAGAGTGAGTTACAGCAGATTTCTTGTTCCCACTGTTAAAGGTGAGTGCATTAAAAAAACTTTAATTTTTATTTTTTATTTTTTTGCGTTTATAATCATTTTTCATCCACGGAGTTATCTGTTAGTGTTTAATGCTCTGCTATTTTGGAATTTTAAAGGGATTCCTTTAAAGCTTTGAATTCAGGTTCCTTAACCCATTGGCTTTTTACAGTGTAAGCTACTCAAAGTTGTTTAATGCTTTAGCTCATTATCAGTAATAGTACAATATTTGCTGGCAATGATTAAGCAGTTCTATAAAAAAACTAAGATCCTTTCAAGTTAGACCCACCAAAATATAAACTGTTGCTTCATGCTGTTCCAAATAATTGTTTGTTTCATGTTTCTTTTTAAGTGCCTCACGCCCCTCCTGCATCACATTTTCTATGACACAAGCCAAAAACCTGGCATAAGACTCTGAGCTCTGTTATCTCATTTTACAAACACATTTCAGTTACATAAATCTCCACAACACACATGGCAAACTCGTCATGGAGTATAATTTAAATAGCATTTAATAAGTGTCAAAATAATAAAAATTAAGTCTTGCTTCTCAGATTTAAATTTTTTTGTATAATAATAAAAATTAATGATTGTTGTCAAAAAAGCATCAGTCTCAGCAGATGGCAGCAAATACTAAGTAAAGTCGTACTTCACCGAAAACCGACCTTTTTACTTGCCCCTTCTAAACCATTGGAGGATCAGCCGCCCTCCAGTGTATTTGCGGTGTAAGACTATGCGCATCCACGCTGAACTGAGATCAGCGCTCCAGTGTATTTGCGAGACACCGCACTTACACTCTGCTCATACAGACTGAACTCAGATCAGCATTTTCGATCCGAGCTTCAGGAAGCTGCTAGATTTCCTCCCCGGAGAAAAGCAACGACATGGACCGGCTCTGATAAGCAATTATTTGATGACACCTAGCAGTTTCCCCGCAACGTCCGGCTGGACGTTTGAAGAAGAGTGAAGTTGGAGGGAAAAAAGCGGAGCTTCGTTCCCGCATGATATAATGATCCGTGTCAAAACAGAGCTCGCGCTCGAGACATGACGAACACTTGAGCTCGCGCAGTGGCTCCGCGGCAAAGTATCTCTCAGTGACGCGGTTGACTGAATGAACACAGAAAAAAAACATCGCCGTTTTTTGGCTGTTGAGCCTGAGGTAAATGCGGAATGCTAAAGTATTCGTTTACAGAGAAGATAAATCCGCTGGGTGACTGAAAACTGCAGCAAGCACGTTGGAAACGCCGCGTTTTTCAACGAAATGGTGACCTGTCGTTATAATCTCGCATTGACAGACACGAGCCCGACGAGTTTACTTACACATTGTTTTTAAACAGTCACTGTATTTTTGTAAACACGAAAGACGTTTATTTTGCGGATGTTGTCAAACTTTACCAGCAAACAGTTAGCGAGCTTGTGAGTTCCGCCGGCTGCTTTGCCGCGCTAAAGTCACACAGTTTACATAGACAAAACGGTGTTTGAAGGGAAAACTGACGGACTGTCATGGCAACCCGGGTTGTAACTTAAGATCAATTCAGAAAGCCACGGTGTCGATCGAGCTCTCACCATTGATTCTGTCTTTGTGTTTGTGGACCAAAGTTGAAGAGAGGTTTGCTCACCATGTATCAGATCAAGACCTGGTTCACCACCTAAACACACCGAACATCGGATTCATCGCTACATTACTACTGTAGAGTGTTACTCAACCCCCATCCATCAGAATGAAGGGAACCGAGAGCAAAAACAAAAGAAAACTCTGTACCCCTGAGCAGCGGGAGAGCAGCACTGAAGGAAAAGACGAGGTAAGTGATCTTGTACTGAAAAGTTGACTCGTTTCAACACGCAGGTTTATTATAAAATGCAAAGTAAACGTAACATTACACATGCAGTGTTTAGATACTGGTGCATGTGACGCAGCTGCCCTGCAGAATGAGCGCAGTGCATCCACAGATCGACTACAATATGGGATTGAAGCTTTTCTTGCTCAAAATCCCTCATCAAGTGATAATGTTAAAGCAGGAATATCCAGAGAGGTCGTTTGCTTGTGTGTGCTCAGCTTACATGGCACTCAATTGATGATGAATGAACTGTTTTCCTTATATTGAATTATTATAAAAGACAGGTTTGTTTATTCAGTTGGATTATATTTCAGTCTAAAGGTATTATTAAAAACAACACACACCCAGGGCTTACACTGGGGTTTGTGTGCTTTTGTGTTGTTTGTAATTAGCTTTGTGCACTTATTTGAGTACATTTATGGGAATTGCTCAAGTTTTATTACTCGCATTATATTTGTTTTGCAAGAGTTTTATTGGTTCCTTGTTTTCTGACAATGTAAGTCTTGTGTTGTCATTAATGGGGATGGGACAGAGTGACATTGGCAGGAAATAAAATAAGTGGACTGCTACTGCATTTGTGAAACAAGTGCACGTTTAGTGTCCACTAGTTTGGGCAACAAGAAAAAAAGCATTCTGATTAAATTGTCTGATTTGTTTGAACATTTCTTATTTATATCAATTTTATATATAGAGTGTAGTTCACTTATCTCGAGTCACAGTTAACTCGCCAAATGTTGACGTTTTTGAAGCGGAACCGCCAAACTCCCTATTTGTCTTAGTGTCTTCGATTCTTTAATGTCGATTCGTTAATGTCGCCGAAATCTAATATCTCGAGCACAAAAGAGGGACAAATTCGCCACTACACATGGTTATTTCGTGACTAATTTGCATACCTACTGCGCATGCACTGAGTTTGCCTTGCGGTCCGCTCACTCCAATGACGTTTTTTTAGATGAATGCCGATCGCTTCATCAAACAAATTGCGGCAACACTGTTGTGTTAAAAGACATCAAAAACTCGAGCATGTACCTTCTCATTTAATAACTCACATCATGTACATCAATAAATTTTCATTTTTCTTTCTTGTGAGGGTTGTTGTCTTTGGTGCTCTGACAGCTGGCTGCGCTTCCACTATCACTCTGACAGCTGGCGCTGATAGGCTGTCTGACCTGTCAATCATGCAAGAAGACGTGATTGGCTGTGCTGCCATGAGGGCGGGCTCTTCTCATCTCATCCGTTGATCAACACAACACGCTTCTTAGCGTTTTCTTGTTTGTTTTCTTATTGTGTGAATTTCGCGCACAAGCACTGTCTACCAAGCCTGAACAGTTATGATAATTGACGTCATGTGAGCGTCATTTGGAAATTCGAAATGTGATCTTACACAAAAAAGTTAATCAATCTATGGGTGCGGGTTATACCAATGATTTTTTTTACACAAAACCCAAAACCCGCTGGCTAAATGAGCGTGCGGATTATCTGCGTCTGCGGATTATATGTGTGAAAATATGTTAATATATGAGGTTATCTCGCTAAACGGTTATATCGATGCTTTTTGCGACACCCGAGGCCGTTGACATAACCCAGGGGTCGGCAACCCGCGGCTCTTTCACCCCTGTGCTGCGGCTCTTTCATCCCTTGCACGTAACTTGTATCAGCGGTCCCGCTATCCACGCTCGGTCCGCTGTCGCTACGCCCATATGGTGGGAAATCCTATGGCGTCAAAACCGTGCCATTAATATACGAGCGCAGAACTGATGTTTGCGCGCGTGTAAATTACATCCGCGAGCGGAAAACAGAGCTACCACGTACTCGTAAATACGTACCCGCGAGCTCATTTTAATCACTCGCGCGCGCGTGACATCTAATCTGCGCGTGCGCGCAAACATTCACCCGCTCTCGACTGCTGTTTTTGTTCGCGCGAGCATTTATATTTTTGTCAGTCGTGGGGCGGGGCTTACTCTTGTAATAGTAACATCAAACGTCATTGGTTAGTTCCCTTTTTTCGAGAGGTAAGTTGTGATTGGACGCCTGTGATTGTCAATCTAGAGCTGAGGCAAAGATACGATTCAGTCACATTGCATATTATGGTTTTTCTGTCGATTAAATTGCAATTTCACGTGTCCCAGTCGAGTGATTTAAGACCAAACTATACTTTATACAGGTTTTCTAGGATTTATTAAAAGTAAATGCACAGGTACAACCTTCTGAAAAGAAGTTGTATATCGCTTCATATATAAACCTTAGATTGCGGCTCCGGACATATTTGAATTTTTTTTGTTTTGTTAAATATGGCCCTTTCAACATTTAAGGTTGCTGACCCCTGACATAACCGAACTCCACTGTAATTATATACTTCTCTCTCTCTCAGCCCTAGATGCTTTATCAAAGTGACTGTGTTTGCAATATAATGAAAGTAATTAATCCTAGCGAGGGCATAAAATGAGAAGTGAAGAATAATCTAATCTGTGTACTTCTCTGAATAATCTTAGAACAATGTAAAGTTAGAAATAGTGAGTTCATAAAGTAGTTTTTTTAACGGGTTTTTCATAAATCCACATTTCTCATCCCTGTCTTTACTGAGCACCAGTCTGGTCAACCGTTTTGTTTTATTTTTGAACCATCAAAAAGTGTGGCTTTGTGTTCACTGTTATGTTGCCGCGTTGTTCCATATACTGGTCACGTTGTAGTAGCTAAGAGGAAGTCAAGTTCACTATGTGACTGTTGTTTAATGGTTAATGTTATTCAGTGCTCTACCTAATGAGATCATAAAGGGAGTGGCGCAGTTCAGGTGAGCGATCAGTCCAACCTGACCCAGAGTGCAGAGTCTCTTTTTTGTGTGCACTTTCTTAGAAGTGAAATCCTGTGTTTCCATACGTTTTGCCTTTTTGATGAAGTGTTGCATAGCTTTTTATCCTATGTTGCAAATGCTTTAGGTGAGTACCAAAGTATTCTTACACAAGTATGATTTTTTTTTTGTGTGGAGAAAATGTTTGTATTGATGAATATCAATCACCCTGCAGTAAACAAGTGATTTCCAACATGCCCGAATGTGGAGATTAGACTTGAAAGAAAATCTCTTCTAGTTCTCAATTATAAATTGTGATTACAGTTGCAGTCCAAAACAGTGTAATTTAGTGCTAAAAAGAGGGTCCACTGTTTAAAAGTAGTGGTATTGTCACAATCCCCACATCACCCTTTTGATTCTTTCTTTTGAATTCTGTTTAACAAAACATTTGGTCCAGTCCTATTTTATTGTAATTCAGAATTGGAATGCACATTTTAAGAGGTTTGGCTGTTTCTTCATGGGCTCAGTTTTTTCCTATTATAACCTTTTCAGTGGTGAGCTAAACATCTGTGGTATTCAGCTTTGTTTTAGGAGTTCCTCTTACTGGTAGATGTTGAATTATGTTGTAAAAGTTCTTTAACCAGCACAGATGGCATGGACTGGTGCAAAAAGCTGTTACATAAGCAACTCCCAATCCAATTCAGTTTCTCATCCTTGCATTTACTTGCACACAGATTTTTGATCATTTGAGAGATGGACTGACCTAACCGGACCTGGTTAGATAATGGAAAATGGGGTTACATGTTGTTGATGTTACTGACGACTAATTCCTTGTATGCATGTAATCTCTATGCTTAACCCTTACAGTGAAATGAGGTCTAAAACAAGCCAGTGCTGTACTGTGAGCCTGTTTACTTTGCCGTTGAGAGCTCTCTGTATGATCGGTTTAGCATCTGCATCAATAGAGGATGGTGCCAAATATGCTCACCAATTAGTTTACAGTGTTGTAAGGTGGTCTGCTTATCAAGTTATGGAGAGTGCCCTCAGTTAACATAGCCTTGAAGAGTTTTGTCTCAGTTCATTAGAGAGCATTTGGATTATCCTTTAACTCTTAGCTTTTATGATATGGTGAATCTATAACTGGGAAATTGCTTCTGTACACTTAATGAGTCAGTGAAGGGTTTAATCTAGAGCTGCAATAGACGGTGAAGCTAAAGGAAAAGATGCCGTCACTAGTCATCTCATTACGCAGAGCTATCATTTAACAGGCCATGACCATCTGGTAAAGTGTTTGTGTGCTTTCCAATTAAATTATCCAATTAAAATCAGATCTTTCATTTTCACTCACTCTCTGCCCCATTTCATTAAACATTTGAAATGTTCAGCCTTCCTCTTCTAGGAAAATATTGATGACTAATTTGTGCTTACAGATGTACCCACATTCTAATAGTTGTAATAATTGATTTTAAAATATTGGCCGTCATATAAAATTACTCCTCAGTCGTAGTGCAGTGGCAAACAGAGTAAATAAGCACTAACATGAGGACCAGATGATTTTTGTGTGATTAGATGTAGTTGTTTCCTATCTAAATCCCTTATCAGATATTCAAATTAGGCATGAAAACAGTGACGTATGCCAGGTTTTATAGAGCACATGCCACTTCGCCCTGCAATCATAAATGACAGGAAATTACTAATTTATAAGCCCTGAAATTTTACAGCATATGTTTAGTTCCACCAAGCAGTCCAAACACCTGAAAATTACAAATCACTGAAACTAATGACAAATCAGCCATGAGATAAGGTGTCATATGAAAAAAAATCGTAAAACGAGTACATTATTATTGGCTTGTGGCAGTGCTGTCTGGTTGTGAGATGGAGTTATCAACTGGCCAGCCTGAGGTCATGTCAAGGCTCACAACTGGGATCAACCGAGAATTGCCCTGTATTGTGAGTTAGATCAGACGAGTAAGAGGAATGCTACAAGCAGAAGCCTGTGTATGCAGGAGAACATGTCACAAAGACAGCTGTTTTAATACAGTGGAAAGCACTCTGACTGTTCTACCAGTCAACTAGAGAGGGGAGTGGTTCAATATTTTTGTTGTGTAAAGGGCAAACAGCACTTTCGTTAAGTACTTGCATACTCAGATTTTTTCTTACCTTAAAGAAACTACTTTATTGTGGGAAAGACAAAAAAGTGAGTGTCATTTCTCACCTTCTTAATGGGTGTATAGGAACATCAGTAGTTGGAAAAAACATCCTGCCATTCTTTTCTTTCCTGTTGAACAACACTTAGTTGCTCCGTCCTTTGAGATCACTGGTAGCTCAGTGACAATCCGCACAATAGTGTTGTCAAGTCACTAAAATTTGAGGAATTGTATGGAAGTAAAATAATGCTAAATTGTTTGAAACAAAGCTTTTTGAATTGCACTATTTGGAAAAAAATATGCATTGTGTTAACCATGTGTCACAGAAGGCAAGGATGAAGATGAAGATGAAGGATGATCCAACGGAACTTTTAATAAAGGCAAAGGAGATCGTAACAGCAGTGGAAACACACAAGGAGCAAACACTAGCACTAACGTAGTTGCACAAACAACAACCGACAACTGAAAGGTGAAGAGGGAGAACTAAATATACTAGCAATTATTAACAAATGACAACCAGCTGTGTAGATTAGTGTCCATGGAAACAAAAATTTGACGGAAGGATCTAGAACAAAAGGAACATGTGACAAAGGCAAAATAAGAGTCCTGAACAAACAGTGCGGTGACACCATGCTTTCATTTTAATGTATTTTTCGGGTTTATATTTTTGTATATTTAAGCTGTGAATTTTTCAATTCAAAACATTTCACACATTTTATTTAAATAAAAATCAGTTCTCCATATTCACCTCTCAGATTTCACTTCCAAAACATTTGTTCGGTTTCAAAATAAAATTTTCTGTCCATTTTATTTTGTCCAAATTCGCTTCCACAAATTCAGTGGTTCAAATTCGCCAGAAGATTTAAGTGTAATTCAAAGTGTAATTCAGTGTCTTCATGGTTATTTTACCTGTGTACAAGTAAGCAGTTTTCTCTACCATGAACAAGATTTATTATTTATTGAACGACTTTATTCTCCCGGTGCTAATATACAGATTGAACATTAAATCTGAGGTATATATATTTCTCAGATTACTTTATATTGCGGTGCTGTCGTGCAGTACTGAAGTTTTCCCTCATATGACATACTCTGGGATTCTCCTGCCGTCAGGACATATAAAATGCTGAATGTAGCTTAACAGATTAATACAGTGACATAAAAGACCAACCTCATGTGGGCTATAATATTTAGGTTACAGTCAAGTAGCTGGACTCAGAATATGAACGCAACTCAAAAAGTTTCTTGCTAAGCGTTTCCCTGTGAAATAGTAGCCATTTCCCAGGGAAATCAAGAAGTGATTAGAATGTCAGTGTGTATCTTGAATGCAATGTAAGCCGCTAAGTATTCTTACCACTTGCTCCAGTTCTGTAAATCAGTTTTTGTGAATGAATGACCTATTCACACACTTGCACCACCTGCTGGTGAGCCGACTAACAGCAGATGGAGGTCAAATGTTGGCAGATTCAACACCACTCCTTAGGTTTATATTCAGTCAGTATATCTGCAATTTATTGAGGTCCTTGGCCATTGAGTGATTTATAAACGAGTAATAATGTGTTAAAATCAATCCTAAATATAAATTGAAGCCATTATAAATGCCTGAGGACTGGTGTGATATGTTCACATTTTCTGTTTCTGCTCAGGATCCCAGCAACAGCATTCTGTATGAGCTGCAGCTGTCTAATTGTCGTTTTGGGAAGGCCAGTAAAATCAAAATCTATTACAATAATCTACCCTGCTAGTGATGAAAGCATGCACAAGTTTCTCTAAGTCTTTTCTGGAAACAAAGCATCTAATTCATGCAATATTTGAGATCATAGTATGCTGATTTAGTTGCTTTGACACTACTGAAATTAAGGTCTGACTCCCAAATCACACCAAGGTTCCTGACTAGTTGTTTGGACCCCTAGACTGAAGGAATATGCATTCACCTTGAGAACTGCGTCTTTCTTTTCAAATGCAGCAACTTCAGTTTTGTCTATATTTAACTGAAGACATTTTTGGCACATCCAACTGTTAATTTCATCAATGCATTTGCAAAGGGAGTCAATGGGGCTGTAGTCGTTAGGCAATAAGGATAATTAGATCTGGGAGTCATGTGTATAGCTGTGATAAGCAGTTTGGTTCTTTTTACAGTAGCAAAAAGAGTTTGTGTGTTTTTTAAGTTGCTTTTTATTATCTTTGAGAAGAAGGTCTGTCTACCTTTGCCTGGTTCCACATTGAAAGCTTGAAGGCCTTTTTATAGATGTCATAATGGATTTCAAGTTTCGTCTTCACATGCACTCAGCTTTTCTGCATTGTACTTTCATATTTCATAGTATTTAAGTCTTACGTAGGCTGTTAATCCTGATTACTTACAAATTTTCTCTCCTTAAATCAAACTCTCAGTATCGGTGTCAGCAACTATCATTCTAAATAATTGGCTAGCTCATCAGTTCTATTAATTTTTTTAGAATGCATTCATATTTTTTATATATTTCTCAATTATTTGAGAATCAAGCAAGTACAGTGGAACCCACTTATTTCGACCTCGGTTCTCGCCAACCCTGCTATGTCAACGTTTTTGAAGTGGAACCGCCAAACTCCCTATTTTTCGTAGCATTTTCGTATCGGTTGTGTCGATTCTTTTATGTTGCCGAACCCTGATATCTCAAGCTCAAAAGAGGGACAAAGTCGACACTTTACATCAGTTATCTCGATCCCCGTGACTAATGATAGTACCGAGTTCACTGCGCATGCGCTGAGTTCGCGTTGCACGTGCGCCACGGTCTGTACGGTCGCTCACTCCAATGACGCTTCACTCACTCTTGCGGCGCAGTGCCGTGCAACCGCAGAACAACTCGCAGAGAAATCAAGTCTTACAGATAAAATCTTGGAAGAGGAGGCACAGGAATTTGCCATCACTGTCCAGGAATTCCCAGATTACACTGACATCGACAAAGACGTTGCTACTGATAGAAGCTTAGAAGCATTTGTTTTCAAGCAGACTGTTAAAGGCAAAAAGCAACAAAGCATTTTAGACTTTGTAAAGAAACCATAGTTACAGTGTGTGCAATACTTTCAGAACTGTGTCCGAGCGAAAAGACTGTTATGAGCGAATGTGTTTGTGTGTTGTGACTGTGTTTACGCTGTGAGCGAAATTGTTTGCAATTTTGGAGAATATAATTAAAAGTTTGTATCGAGAATCAAAGGTGGTTTTTATCGTATATTGGTAAATATACGCTAAATACGTGTACGCGCTCACACTAGAACAGCGTGCACAGAACTACATACGCAGTCTTAAAGGTATATTCCCAACATAAACAAAGTAGCCGTTACGATCTCTGCTGTTAGTTGGTGCACATATGCCTTATGGCTACTATTGATGGAAATGTATTATATAAGTATTTTCCTTCTGCTGCGACAGAAATATAGAGACCGGACCTTGGAACTTTAATTCAGTACCCCAGTTTTAGACTGAAGGAAAAATGGTTAATATCATTTGTGTTTCCTAGGGCAACCTAACCTGCCCTCCATCTTCCCTCTTAGTATGTTATGTAATACCATTCAAAGACTTCTTAGAAATATGGAGACATCCTAGAAAAAAAATCTAAATCAATATGAACATTTCATCAACATTTTAGAGCAAAGCCTACAGTTACCTCGTTCCCTAATCAAGAAGGCAATGTAATGCCAAAGAAATCTTTGTACATGTTTTTTCCTTTATTTTACTTTAAATTCCCCATTTTGATTCTACTCTTTTCCCTATTAGTCCTGTCTGTGAGGCATATCCCTCCTTCTCTTATCAGTCATTTCTTTAAATTGAAAGCTCTCCAGCACTGTTATTATTGTGGTGTGGCTGAGCACACATTGTTTGAGCTGGTGGCACAGATGACAGCCTCAGAGGCACAGCTATGACAGCTTCCTTTTATCCCTGAATTTGCACACCGTGTGTAATTATTCAAATTCTTCTAGATTACAACCCTTGGCATTGCTTAATCCATGTTATAATAAGCCCAACATGGAAAGACTGGAGACACCAATTCTTTTGAGATGCAGGTCTACATACAGAATGAGTACTATTAACATCTTAACAGAGGATTTATATTTTAGACGTCAATATGTTGATATTTTGAGACACAATTTATAGACGTAGTTAGTTGATGAATGCTATACGGGTCATTTAATGAATCTAGATGATGTTTCTAAAGCTATATGGCTGAAGCTTTTGTCTATCCTGAATTTGTTTCATTATTTTTTGGTGGTTTACTGCTTAACAATGTTCCAGTTAAAATGTCCAATGTTCATTTTTGTGCGCACATGCCATGTTTGTGTGTGCAAATCAGTATTGATTTTGACTCTCTCTACGTTATGTGGTGGCAAGGCTGGAATTGATGCAGTCCACATGCAGAATGTAATGATGCAGAAAAAGTAAGCTGCCTAACTGACTCTGCACTGCGCAAAGAATTCCTGTTGTGCTATTCTCCTGTCATTGTTGTAAAACTAATTACTAAAGTATTACACTGACAGTGTGTATTTAAAATTTAAAATTTGTATTTAAAGTAATAAATGTTTCCTACTGTTAGAATGTAG
This sequence comes from Rhodeus uyekii, assembly GCA_037043235.1. Classification (NCBI taxonomy): domain Eukaryota; kingdom Metazoa; phylum Chordata; class Actinopteri; order Cypriniformes; family Acheilognathidae; genus Rhodeus; species Rhodeus uyekii. The sequence continues at coordinate 125,148 of JAWRVZ010000004.1, read as the reverse complement.
GACTGTCAATACAATAAAATAAGCAGAAAAACAAATAACATTAAATTTAGTTAATATTTTATATTGGGATGTTAACTTTGACAGCAGTAAAAAATACATTTTGAAAGACATTTTATAATGCATTTTCTCGCAGACCTGATTCCGATCATATCACTTTTGACAATGTTTTGTGAGCATTTTTTAAAATGAATGGCAAATTTATGAATTTGGGGATAAAACAACTCTGGGTGATGCCAAACTCGTATTTGGAGCTTTATTGTATTATATTGAGTACTGTGTGCTTCATTGACAATGTTAGTTTAAGTAGAAGTTAGACTAATAACCTCCTCTTGTGTGCAGTCTGTGTGTAAACAACCACACAGGCTCACACACCCATATTCTCACACACTTCGGCCACACAGATGTATTTGAATAGTTTGTGTACAGTGCAAATCAGTTTAAGGTTCTGTTTGGGAAATGGGAAAACCACACACATTTACATGGAAAACATTCCCCCGTGCAAATAATTCTTACTTGACTCTAAACAGAGTAACTGTTAATGACTACAGGGAATGAACTAAAAGAATTTAATATTGTATGTGTTATTTTGGATAACTGTAAACATGCATCTTCATAGGCCATATGGCCCAAAAATCATCATGAAAAAATTGTTCACATCAGTTGATATTGATAACTACTCTTTGTTGTCGGATCATTACAAGCACATACTCACAGGAGGGTTTTAAAGAGGGGTTTTACTATAGAAATGAATCAATAATAAATAATTTGAATCATTTTGGTTGCAGTCAAGTATTTTCAATGCTACAAAAACCCTGATCAATTTTTTTTAATACATTGCATTGTTTGTTTAGGCCTCATTTTACATTCGTTTTTTTTACCTTTTAATATGAGTCCTAAATAAACCATTATAATTTTGTAACTAAATGACATAGAACCCACCCTGTACTTCAGCTATGCAGTTAATGAATACAGTAAGAATTTCTTCCAGATTATTGGCTTTCCTGCTTTGTGTGCTCATCTTACATTTAATATCTGGAGGCATTCAGAGAGAAGTGAATGGGTTTGAGATTTAGCACTGAATCTTTTAATGCATATAATTGAACTGAGTCACATATGGAAAAAAAAACATGTTCACAAGTTCGTGATCTCCAATTTATGATATGAGGGTTATACAGCAGCTCCTACTGATGAGATGCTAAAGATGAAGTCTTACCAGTGGGCATAATTTATGTAGAAATAGAATGGAAAATGGTCATGTGCTCTTTATGTTAATCAGTTTGTGCAAAGTAAAATCCAATTTAATGGCTGGGGTTTTCAACGAGGCACTAGATTGTGAGGTAGTCTGGAGTGTCACGCTCCATGTCCCTCTAATTACTGTGGAGGTTTTGAAGTTGGTATTTTTTTGTCGTTAATCCTGCCGGTAGACAGAGATGGGGTGGTGGGGATAAAAAAAAAACATCATCTTGCTTTCTCCCATTTTTGTAGACACAATCACACCACATAGACTGCTGTGAAGTTAATTTCTCCAGGAAATTATTACAGTTCTCTCTTTAAAATTTTGTCATATAGTAGAATTGCACAATTGTGGATAAATTAAGAATCACACTTTTTTTTTTCAAGCAGAGCTCACGATTCTCCTAAACAACTGAAAAAAAATAACATGTATTTTTCTAGAGGTTCTGACAAAATGTTAGTTTGCACTCTATTTAAAATGTTTAATATGAATTAATTATTTTGGGGGAAAGAATGGTTTGAATTAATGGTTCAATGACTCATAACATTTTTAACATTTTTATGCATTTGGTAGACGCTTTTATCCAAAGCGACTTACATTGCACTCAAGGAACACGTTGAATCAGTTCTTTCTTTCCCTTGGGATCGAACCCATGACCTTGATGTTGTAAACACCAATGCTCTACTGATTGAGCTACAGGAAAGCTCATAAATGCTTCATTTATTTGATTACTGGATGAATCAGCATTTTTGAAGGAATGATTCTGTGCAAATACATTTTTAACAGTCACACTTGTTTTGATTGCTTCCATAAACACCAGTGTTTATATCCGGACATAGATTTGAATGTTTCAGTGAAGGTTTAATAGACACAGGAAAATCGTCATCATTAAGGTTGTGCTGATAGGATTTAGTATCATGTAAAGTGATGATAGTCAGAGATATTGCTGATGACTGATGCCTTTGACAATATCAAGATGATAATTGGCTCGCTCTCCCATTAATGTATGGTAATAAATTATTATTCATATTTTTGTTATTATTATCAAATTAATATTAGGATCTGTAATTCATTTGCCTACCCTAATTTCATAACAACATCACCACATAACCATACTTGCGGGATTACTTGTTTTTCGCATCACTCGTTCATGATTGGTGTGTCAACACCATTTTCTGATGCAGAGACGTGTCAATAAGGCCTTCGCTGATTGGCTTGCGTGACAAAATATCATGTGAATTTGAAGACATGTTTGTGGTAGTTGTCACCCAATTTGTGTCTCTCGGCGAGAATTCACGTCTATTTGATTCTTTGCATTGATTTTGTATGTAATCTACCCGTGCAAATACTTAAATATGCGTTTGTGTGTCAGACGGCGCGAGCTGTTTAACAGCTGTTTATCTAGCTGTTTTCCGCAGCTAGATAACTCTTTTTAACTTCAAGCAAGTGACATACAAGTAACTGTTGCACACCCAGTCTATTGTTTACTATATACGTCGACCTAAAACGTTGACCTTTCGCAGCCAATTAAAATTATTTAGATATTTGCAATAGTTTGATCATTTAGATATGTCGTGCAGCCCTATTCGTCAGAGCTTTGCTTCCATAGCACATTAACAAAATGTTTTAATGACACTAATAATCAGTCGTTGATGAAAATCAAAAGCAGCTTCATTCATAGACGGTGAAATATTGATAGGTGTCATCCCCCCCCCCCCCACTATCTTTAATGAATAGAAATACAAAGCCAATAATAATAATTAAGACAATCTATTTGAGGTTGTATGAGATGGCATTTGTGTCTGAATCGAGATTGTGATCTTTTAACAATGTATTGTGCAGCTCTGTCATCTAGTTTTAAGATAAAGCTAATTAATTTGCTTTGGATTTATAGTACAATGATTATTAAAGGTGGCTTTTATTTTAACCAATTACTGGAATTTTTTTATGATTTGTAAAAATGTATGTTCAGAAATCGTATTAAACGTTTTGCCAAGGTATAATACACAAAATGTCAGGATTGATTTTCTATAGTGCTTAAAACTGCATTTTCTAAAACTGCATAAAAGCTATTTAACTTGTTTTCAAGCTATTAAACTTCTTTTAAGTTGAGGCATGACAGACATTTAAAGTTTAATTAATATGCTGACATGTCAGTATTCGTTTGGTTCAGTTGGCAGAGCTCATCTCATTTCTGATTCCTCCTACAGCTGATGATCACTTTAATGTTAATGAAAATGCATCTGTTGTCTCAGATTCTGACAGAAATCCTTCAGAAAGAGACCTTTTCTTTCCACATGTCAGTTGTCTAGTTTATCACTTTTAAAATTCAGTCCCTTGGAAAACATAACAATTACAGAATTTGTATATGAATAGAAACATGTAATTCTGTTATAATTTTTTGCTTTGCTTGATATGATTAACAGTGGTTTAGACAGCCACACTCTCACTTTTCAAACTTTACATTCCAAATTGATTTTTATGGTTAACAAAATAATAGAATGTCTGTATGTTACTTATGCAGACTCATGTTAAAGTCAATTATCATGTCCTCTGCAGATTCAAAGGCACTGCCTTAACAAACTAACTTCATTCTTGGTCCATTGTCCAGTGTTTGGAAGAGTGCTGCTGTGTCCAGTTGCTCTGTAATAATGAATCTGTTAGTCATTGTAGACAGTGATGCTGTGCTTCTGGCTCGGGCAGCCTATGAACTTTCCCTTGATTAGTTCAGTGAAAGGGCATTGCAGTCAAGCACAGTAGGGAGTGGGCATCCAAAGGCTTTTTTTCTCCTGATAATGACCTGTGTTGAGCTTATGGAGTCCCATCACACATTGGGGGGTGATGCTCTGGGCCAAGTGTTTTGATTGGTGTGAAACCGCTTACCCCGCCAGCAATCTGTATAAATAAATACTCTTTGTTTTCCCATAGTTTTAATAGTACACTGGACTGTGGATTACATTTTCTTGAGAAACATGAGTCGATCTGTGTTTTGTGCCAATTCCAATGGTTGAAATGGTTTCCCAATATAGGACTGTCCGATACTAATGTTATCTGAGGAGAAGAGCAGGTTGTTTGCGTGTTGTTTTCTCACCAAAGATACAAGATATCCATTCCAACCAAAGAAATATGGTAAGTTTAATACTACTGACAAAACACTAGACATTTGTTACTGTTACTTGTTACTTATATGTGCGTTTCATCTTTGTAAATGTATTAAAATATTGTGCTTGCTCCCAACCTGCATTAGTTTTAATTTAAATGTAATACTATTTGCAAATAGCTACTTGTTATTTAACATTGGCCAAATAAAATAACTTTAATGATGACTGCATGTTTAAATTTGAAATTAAGCAGATGATCAGTTTTTACATTCCCAAGTATGTATTATACATTTTATATTTCAAGTAATCCTGTTTCTGGTACTTTATTTACTTCTCTACGAACTCCATTGAAGCCCAATGAACATTTTGTTCTTTTCTTCAGAACTGCTGGCTTGTGACATTTTGTTGCAGTTAACCATTTTTCTTTAGATCAGGGCCACATCATGCCTCTGGCAGAAACATTTATAAGTTTAAACTCTTTGACCTCGGAAGGTATTTAGGAAAGAAGAGACTCTATCACAGGGTACTTTTACGGTTTAGCATGGACTTTTATTTTAGTTTGCAAGTAACATTGACCAGCCCATCTGTCAATATTATGGATAATATAGTGGGCATGTACCAGGATTTCTGAGTGTGACCTTATTTCCCCCTGCAGATCCAATAGGCTGTGAAATACAGTGCTGTATTTGGACCAGAATGGGTTGCAGTTTTTTTGTTCTGAAGGTCTCTTTTTCATAGATGCAAGAGTCTGTGCTCTAAATCTATGGCTTCACCCTTTTAAAATGTGTTGCATGCTCGATGGCGGTTGATTGTTAATAATTATATACAGTCCTTAAAACTTGTACAACTTTTTACTAATAGCAATAATAAGCAAACATTTCTTTGTGAATGTCTTTTTGTTTGGGTTAAAAATTAATGCCAATTTCCATCATGCTTTTCTTCCCCAAGAGATAATTTCCCAACCCTTGTTTGTGTGGTCTGATCTTTATTAAGCTCCTTTAAATGACCTCTGAGCCTAAAGGCCATGTTCCTCGAGTGAAACACAACTCTCGTAGAGCTTCAGATAATGCGTCTAAGCTCGAGACTTGCCTTCCGGGCAATCTGTAATGTTGTTCAAATCATTACAGAATTCCAGCTTAAGTCTGGTATGCTATTTATTCACCTGTTGAGAATCTAATGAAAGTAGTGTCCTCACATAGCTCCTCTCTAAACTCTGGAGCTGCAGTTCTGCTCATGAACAGGCCCACACAGAATCTGCACTTACAGAATGCCACAGTTTATCATTAAATTGGAACCATCTAATGTTTCTAAAATTCCTTGCGTGTTTGTACAATAAATATTGAGACTAATTTGATGTTTCGAGCTATTATTAAGTAGTGAGTGCTTTCAACTCTTTTACATTTTTTACCATATTTTAAATAGGGTGGGTGGGTTACTTAACCACTTGCTTAACCATCACAAAATAGGTGTTGTTTTAAAGCGTAGAAGCTTGGCTTTACAGTGAATATTGGAAATATGACAATCACTTAACAAGTGCTTTTAAATTTGCTGACATTTTAATGCTGCATTTTCATAGCAAGAAAAAATTACAGTTGAAAATGACAGGCCAAGAAAACCCATGAAAATGTGATCTGTAAAATCATCGTACACAACAGATAGGCTTTTGTCATATATTGTTATAAAGGCCTCAGCCGGCAGAATACAACAACCAAACTATACCAAGTATTTGTTTGAAAAAGCGTGGCCGATGCACATGAGCAGTGTTTTCCAATGTCATTTGAAAGATCAATTAATGGAAAAGGTTTGGTGGGTGGGTATAGTGGGATGGGACGATCTGTAGAGACACTATCATGTTTATTGTGTCGTTTATGCAATTTTTACTGTTCGGTAAAATCACTTGTTTGGAGTTTTTTTGGAGCCTTGTTTAATCATGTTTCTAAATAAATGGCTAGCCTATTTAATCCATGGCATGACTTGAAGACTTTAATACATTTCCTTGTCAGCTACACGTTTGAGCTGCACTTCAAAACTAAGCACTCTGTTGATGACCTTGCTTAATCGGCCATCAACATGTTTTATAGATTAAATTATCCACATTTAATTGATTGTCAATGTCTCAATTTTAAATCTATTTTAGATCTAGAAATCAGAGCCAAAATTGCTGAAAATGTCAGCAGATTCTATCAGGGGCTGTTCACCGTATTAACTCAAATCTCGGGCCTACAGAGACTTTTGAATTTATTTTTAGGTAATCCTCTCTAGTAATCAGTTTTCACAGACAAGCACATGTGCAATAAACCTCTTGTCAAGTCTATTTGGAAGGACTCAATTGTAAATCTGAATTTTGTCTCTTGATGCATCCTGTTTACGAATCATCATTCTCAATCTCTTTTCTCATCTTTCATCATCTCATCTGTCCAGACTTGTCTTAGAAGAGTAATCCCTTTCCCCTGAAACGGAAAGAAGCTTTAATTTAACACATAATAAACATGAAGATGTGAAAATAAGATGAGCACATGATGAATGCACCATTCTTTATGCATTAATACTGTATAGTACAGCATAAATGTTCAAATATGGTTTACTTTAATGGATTATAATAATTTTTAACCACTCTGAAACCGATTCATCCCATCTGTGTGCTTTTACACAATATGGCAAGAAATCACCCATATACATTTTTATAGCTGTTTGTCTGTTCTGTGAAGTTTTTGTGAAACAAACATAGATTTATGTAACAATCAATAACAATTCCATAAACTCCCATCATTCAAGACCTCCCTCCTCTCATAGAGAATTGGTCCAAATAAACTTGGCCTGTATTTCAAGGCAGTGGCGTGATAAGCCTGGTTCTTGTTTTGAATAAGTCGACTCCAATCTTTTGCAGTTCACATTCAGGTCTTGGCTCAATGTCTCACTTATCCAGTGCATGCAGCATTATTGGTTTGTCTTGGCTTTGAACGTTAGAGGGTGGTGGGGTTCAACTGGAGAACTGGCAGAGTCGTGTTACACTGTATAACACACAATTACATAACCCAGGAGAAGCACTGCTGAACCATTACTCATGTGCTTGGCAGGTTGAGCTCTGATGAGAGTTCTTTCACAGTTCAGAGGTGAAGCACTAGGCGATGCAGTCATGGTTAACACATTTTTGTGCAGTTAGCTTTCTTTGACAACCAGTTTTGTTTAGGGAAGGAAATGCAGAAGACAAACATCAAAAATGCTCTGAGTTTAGTGCTCTTTGGGAATGAACACATTTATTATTTTGAAATGAAACTAGATTTAAATGTTCTTTCAAGTAAAAGTTAGTAGCTACAGTTCCATTAATAATTTGATGAGGAATTTTATTCCAACTACACGTTTAAATATTTTTGTCATGAACTACATGGCATATTGAGGGCATTATGAGTCTTGCTTTGACATGCTAATCACATATTTATCACTAGTAAGTGAAGTTACAGATGCATAAAAGCTGTGGGTGCAACCATATACATTTTGTGAAAATGGGAACAGCAGATAGTAGCAAGAAGACTTATCAGTACTACTTAAGATGTTGGACGTTCAATGGTTTCATTTACAACAATTGCATAATGCATTTTGAAGTCTTTATGTTAGTTCTTGCACATTCTCCACAGAAGATGACTCTGTGTCAGATTACCTTAGGACAAAATGTTCAGGGTGACTCAATAGTCAAGTTAACTACAGAAAAAAAGATAAGCAAACATTTTTTCGTATGTAGAGGGTTTAATTGTAATAGTTTCATGTACGCACATTTCATGTTCAAAAGTTTGGTGGTTGGTACAATTAAAAAATAATAATACTTATGTCCAGTAGAGATGCATTTATTTGATTTAAAAAACAAAATCTGTAAAAACAATTTCAAACTACAATATTATGTTATAGAGCTTCAGTCTTCAGTGTCACATGATCCTTCACAAATTATTCTTAAATTATTATCCTGCATTCTGTTATTTAAAAATTTCTTATTCATTACTAAAAAAAGTATTTTTGTAGAATTTAGAAATTTTATTTTTTATTTCTTTGAATAAATAAAATGTGGTTCTGCCACATTCAGTCTAGTAATTTCTTGGTGTTGTGGCAGAGCTCTGACACTACCGTAATGTTTCAGTTTCGGTTTTGTGTCGGGATACAGGATTCATGGCCCGTGTGTTAGTCCTTGTTGCGAGTTCCGGAGACGAGTGTTTGCTCATTCTCATGCGCTCTACGTGAGGTTTCAAACTTTTCGAACTCTCTCTCGTTTGTGTGTAATGTTTAGCACCTGTTTCGTGTTTACATCTGCCGCGTGCTTTTCATGTTGTTTTTCATGTTGTTTTTGTGTTTTCACCAGCTGCGCACTGTCTCGTCTTGTTTCATGTGCATGCGCAGCTATAGCATGTAAACTTGATTGTTAAGGATATGAGGGAACTTTCACCTTTAATATGTTTTATTTTATGCAGTACAGTGGAACCCGGTTATGTTGACGGCCTCGGGGGTTGCAAAAAAGCGTAGAGATAACCAAAAGCCAATATAGCGATTTATTAGATGAAGCGATCGGCATTCAATAAAAATGTACATACACTGTATGTTTGCTAACAACAAAAGGCAAATGTGCACCAACTAACAACAGAGATTGTAACGGCTACTTTGTTTATGTTGGTAATATACCTTTAAGACTGCGTATGCTGTTGTGTACGCGCTGTTCTGGCGTGAGCACACAGGGAGGAGAGTGTTTTTGAGTAAGGAGAGAGATGGCCGCTCTACCGCTGACTGTTATATAGCATAATCTACTGTTTCTATTTTCCTTATTTTATTTGTGATGTTTTTCAGAGTGTTTTCTTTTTCCTGGTTTGTACTTGCACTCTTTACATGTTTGAGAAGAGTGTGAAACCCATCTATAAACCTCGTCATCTGGGCAGTCGCCAACCACTCTGACAGCTGTTACAAGATTTATCAGTATACGATAAAAAACACTTTTGATTCTCGATACAAACCTTTAATTATATTCCCCAAAATTGCAAACACAATTTCGCTCCCAGCGTAAACAGTCACAACACACATAAACACATTTGCGATGTGAACTCGGTACTATCATTAGTCACTAATGTTTTTTGCACGGTGCAGAATTTGTGGCATTAATGCGACGTGATCCTCTAAAATGGTGTTTGTGTTTTAATTCTGGCACTTTGTTTTAACTAAGTTGAACCATTTTATTTTTAGAAAATGATTTAATAAAAGTTTAAAATACAATGGTAGAAGTTCTACTTTATTTATTGGAAAGATAGCCAAAGGATTAATCCGTTAATAATAATAAAAATTATCTACCAAAAAATGACCTTATTGCTATTATCACACTTCAAGGCTCTAAATTACGACCATTTTGGTGGCATATGCTCCTGAAATTTAGCCTGTGTGACCTCCAAAATAAAGTAATTTTTGTGGTGTGATCTGTTTTCTAGATATGCACCGGTCGACTGGCCATAAATTGGAACTGGCAAGTTTTTGCTCCAAACAATCAGCAATCGATATTAGTTTTGTTTTTGTTGATATTTATTCTGGACTTTTAGAGATTTAACAAACTGTACTGCATTCATTTACCAAAATGTAATTTGTTTGAAAAAATTAAGAAGTTTTTACAGAAGGTTTTTACAAAGTCTGACGCAAAGAAGAGAACACCGACACGCCAACAGAGAAAACGCCAGGCACAGCAAGCACACTGTTTGTGATGTGCAAAATAATGTAAGAAGAAAAATATAAATATTGAAATAGGTGTGGGGGTTTATATGAATGAATATTTAGAGGGAACTGTTTTTCTTTTCCTCTTATCTTCATATAAAGTAGTGTTTATAAGCACAACGCTGATTTGTGTACAGTACCCAAATAAACGCTATATCGCTGCTGTTCCATAAGTTGTCTATTGATGGATGAAATTGCATTTTCATTCAGGTTATCTGCTTTAAAAAAAAAATCAGTTGTCTTATCTAACATAATATCATAATCAAAATTCAGACCATTCTTTATTTACTTTTAAATCCTATAGTTAAATCTAATTTAAATAAAAAAACAGCTGCTCATTCTTCTTGTCTGTAGCATCTTTTGTGGATCATAATTAAAATGCAGTGATGCCTCTTATTTCAAGTGGCTACAGATGTTTTTTTAAGACCATCTTGGCCTGTTATAGAGCAGAGCAAATATATTTTGTTTTGGCAATTGGTATCGGAATTGGCTATTAAAATTTGCTTGTAAAAGTAAAAATAAAAATAAATGAACGGAATGACCATGAATAGTGTCTTTGTTTCTCAAAAAAATCCAATAGTGGTGTTTTTAAGTCAAATAAAATCTAATATATATTTAAAAAAATCACAGAAAAAAGCCGTGCACTTTTCCTGAATGACTTCTCGAGGCCATCCCAGCTGGCTAGGCGGGCCGGCACTGGCACTTCCCCAGCATATGAGAACATCGTTCTGTCGTTCCCATGGAGTTAGTGTACAAACGTCCTCTCTCATTCAGCAGACCTTGGATACCTACATCACATCTGGAAGACATCAATACACAGACTTCATACTGACTAATGGGACATTGTGTTTCTGGCTGCGTGCACATGTTACAGTAGGCATTACACACTAAACGTGGGCACGCATATGCATTGAGAAGTCACATCTCATTTGTAAGTTGAGGCAGAGAGGATTAGATTGAGGATTAAAGGATTACTTACCCAGGTCTTGTTCAGGCCATCAGTTACATTTTTCTTTTCAATATTGTTCCTGGATAAGTGAAGAAATGGAGAGTAAGAAATAGATTAACAGTCTGAAACCATATTTTTTTTTGCAGAAGTTCTGTCTCTTTTTTTGGTTTGTTTCTTCCGCAAAGGTTTCATTTTCAGCAGGATGGCAGTTTGGATAGTTCCTTATCATCTTTCACTGTAAAGGACATTTTGCATTTGTGCAGTTTTATATTTCTGCTGATAAAAAAAGTAAATGGCTAGTATCATGAAGAGGTTTTTCATTCAGTTTTCCCCTTTAGGTCAATTTATAATGTTTTGCAAGGCTCAAGGTTTATCACCTTCTGGAAAATAAATGGCCCGTTTTTTTACTCCCCCTTTTTACTCAAGTTGAGACTTACTCAACTTTTATTCAGAGACTGTGGATTCTGATGTCAGAAATCCAAATTTCCAAATAACCTTATTAAATGTTTATTTTACAGTGTCTCTTATTATCTTTCTTTCTTTCTTGAAAACATGTTTATGTACAAAAGCAATGGGGTTATGCTATAAAAGGAACAAGGTCAGAAAAGTAGAAAAATTTAACTGGATGTTAAAGTATTAGGTTGGAACTAAGTGGGAAGAAACCAGTTGATTTGGACAGCAAGCAAATAGGAAAGTTATCTATAATAAAATCTCTTCTGCTGGGTGTGAATTGCTACTGATGTTGTGTAGAAAATAAATACCAGCTATCTTCTAACTAAAATGTTCAAACCTTGTCTGTGGACTCTGATCTGGTATATAGCACACCTCACCTGCTTGGACAAACAGAAAGGCCAGTAGCTCTTAGACCACAGCATGGCAGACTGCCAGACAGTAAGAGTGTTTATGTTTGTATTCCTGAGGGATCGACTGTTTTTTTACAAGCTGTTTTCTGTACAGCAGCGGATGCTTCTCTGCCTCGTGGATGTAGCAGATGGCGGTTGGGAAATATCAGGGAAATCATTTATCATATTTTTTTGCCTTAAATTTAGGATATAAAATAAATATAAAAAATTGGAATACATTTTTTGTTTTTTAAAGTGTTCATATTTAAATAATTATTTAGTCTCTGTCAGTGTTGTTGCATCCATTCTCTGTCACTGTTTCTCTAGCTTGCTGTTTTCCAAAGGAAATGTTGTAAGTGTCACTTGTGTGTCTGAGAGCAATGTTTTATCATTGGTATTCATGAAAGCAGTGTTATCCCCACAGGGTGGGTCCAGGAGTTAGAGGAGTGGGTGGAAAGCGAAAACAAGGAAGAGTGAATCACGGATAGACACAAATGTTTAGGTTTAAAAATGCTCAGCCAGAGCTGATGGATTATAGATAAAGATGTGTATTTCATTGCAGTTTATGAGTCAATGGTAAACCCAAGCAAAATACACAATGAAGCATAGGGCTGGGCACAAGGGAAGCAAATGCTGAAAATGTATGGATGTATCTCATATGTTGATTAGTTGCGTTGATTATCTATGCTCATTGAAATCAAGGAACAGAACATCTTCTCTAATTCTCTTTTTCAGTCTTAAAGTTATATATTTAGCCACCATGCCAGCTTAAATACTTTTTTATTTGATAACTCTTTCCTGTAGATTGACAAGTTTTTATGGCTTTCTTTGTTTTCACTGTAATAAGATAGGGGGCGCTATTACACATCTCCTGATTGAGTACAGTATCTCCATATCAAAACACAGGCAGAGAAGAAGCATAAACAAGCGATCTCATATGTAAGCAGATCCATATGAAAAATAATCAACTATATGTCAGCGATACATGGATCAGCATATAATCAAAAACAGCTAATATTACAGAGAAACGTGTCGATTCAGGAAGTGGACTGGTCTATGTAAGCTTTTGGCATGTTTATGGACTCAATCTACTCCATCTGTTTTAATCATTGTATTGAATCTGATTCAGACGTAGTCTTTGACAAAATTTTTATTTTCTTAGCTTTTGTCTCAATGTTGCCTTTTTTATATAACTTACCCACAACTAAGCGTTTATAAAATTAAACAATGCACAAAGCTAGAATAAAAATGATAAAAAAAGAAAAGCAGAGGCTCTGAAAGGCAGACAGTCTGTTGTTTCATTTGATATATTGCATGTTAATTGTAACAAAGCTTCAAGTTCAGGGATGGAAGAAGATTAGGTCGGCTGACTGAGACTCATGACTTTTTATTGCTCAATAAAATAAAATCCAACACACTCCACGCTCAACGTTTTTCTCGAGTGTAGACTTCCTCGAGTTCGTCTTGCAGCTTTCGAGTCTCAGTCCGGTTTCTCTTCCTCGCTTTCCACTTCCTGTTGACTTTTATTTGGTCTCTCTACACCAGTTACTGCAACAAGACACAGTTTTTTGTCATTTTGCACTTGACCTACATATGCATATGCTCGTCCCCTGCTTCTCTCTCCCGCTGCAGACCTCTCTGAACCACACCCCCCTCGCCACATACTGTACATATATTCATACAACAAAATATTCTGGCGGGCCATGAAATGTTTGTGAAAAGGACCAAGGAAGATTAAACTATTGGGTCATGCACAAAGTAGTGGCGTCCGGAGCTGAGGTGTTCAACTCATCTCTCCCCCATCCCCGGTCTGCGGGAAAAAATGTACATGATGACCGGTCCGAGACGAGAAAAAGGTTGGGGACCACGGTTATAAACCATATAGGGAGCCCTTACTTGCTGTCACAACTTCTGAACAAGAGAGGAACCAAATGCAGAAATGAGTGATGGTTATTTATTTACAGGACATTAGATAGGGCACACAACAGTGAAAGTGAAGTGACGAGCAAAACCATTGGGCAGGGCACACAGTAGGAGAGCTGGCTGGTCAGGACTTGAGACGGAGAAGACGTTCAAGCCGATGGAGGAGATTTGGCAGCGGCTCAGGAGACCGGAGGCTTGACGCTTGGGGATGCGACGATGTAGTGCCAGACTAGCTGCCAGGCCAGGAGTGTCAACAGCCAGGGTAAAACAGGAGGCAGAGCAGGAACCAACAAAAGACAACACTCAAGACAAGAGATAAAACAAGAGCAAATAAAACTGACAAAACTATGACAAGAAAAATGCAAACTATGTGAGCTGATTTAGAGAAGTAAACAAAAGAAATAGATTTTCTAGACATAAACAAGCAACGAGAGGTGATAGACACATATATTAACACTTTTACGCCAGCAACACACAATGAACTCAAAACGAACCAGCAAAGACGTGAGTGAAACAAGCACAATATAAAGAGAGCGCTGCACATGAGGGACAGGTGAACATGTATATGCAAACGAGGACTAGACAAAGGGGCATGGTAAACACATGGCAAACACGAACAAAGACAGAGCCATGTGCTTAAGCACAAGACAAAACAGACAAGACTTGCACTTTACTATAATATTAAAGGTTAACAACAAGACCCAAACTATTAGTCTAAATTCACTTGCTATTTATTTTTTAGATATAATAATCAATACTCAACAAATTGTATGCAAACTGCATATAAGGAAGTTTTTTGCATTAAATTCTAAATCTATTTTAATTACACATGAAGAGATGTTTCAGTAAGTCTTACTGTATCTTTCAAACATACCTTCAAGATTCTGTAACTGGTATTAAAGAAGAAGAGATGATCATGTTCACTTGTGCCCTTCTCTGCTGTATGAACTGAGGCGTTTATATAGCGATCTGTCACGACACATTAAAGAGTGTTACAAGTAGAATTTTGAAAGATGATGCTTTATTTCTTATTGAAAGTAAAAAACAAACAAACACATTATTACCCTACAACGCTTTATTAATTGTGTACACATTAGACATGGATGAATTCATGTACTAATCACTATTTAATGAAATTTCAAGGAACAATATAGTTTTGTGACATGAGATAAAGTGAGGTCAACCTCAACAATGGACTAGGGATGGGCCAGGACAGCTGGGTGAGGTGGCATTGAGTACACCACGAGAATATTGAGTATATGTGAGTAACGATATTCAAACCAAACCGAAAAACCACGACCACCACATGTTTTTTTTTATTTTATTTTTTTATATCGTTACACCCATACTGTGCAACAGTAAATAAATTAGCAGACAAAACTTCTTTACACTATTTACAGTCTCTTGTTAGGCAGCTTGATTTTATTTTATTTTTTATGCCTGTGCTGTGGCCTTTAATCTTAAATTGCATTAGTGTTTGCCCCCCCCCATTCAGCTCACAACTACCATAAATGAAACCGGTAGAATTACTGCAAGGTTGGCATGCAGGTGCACTCTTCTGAGAAACCCCACCTCCATACCCCAAAGTCAGCTTCTCAGCTTGGTTTGTCAGCAGTCATGTTAACACAGCAGTTTGTGCGTTGTGCTGTTTTGTCTATGGGTTAGTTCAGGGTTCTCTACAAACTAACAGAAGCATGGCAATATTACACTTGGACCCTGAAGTTGAGTCATCACTGCTCTGTAATCCCAGCTTCACTGGGGAAAAGGTCCTGCTGGTGGCATGGCACTAGACTGTGACATCACAGGAACTAACCAATTACTTTCTGTCAGGTTTACAGTTGGCATGTTTGCCTGTGTTTTTGTTTCCTCAGCAGACTCGGGAGCTAAGAAATGACTCCCTATCAAATCAACAGGTCATTTTGCGCAAATATAGCTCTTTCTTAGTTTTAATATTTAGGTCCGGATGTAAAATGATGCTTTATGTAATAGACAAACTGTGTGTGCTACTTATGACACTTAGTTTCTGGTGAAAATCCCTCACTTTTTTAATCTTTTTTTTTTTTTTATTCTGTGGTTCTACTGTGCTGAGCACTGACCTTATGTGATTGCTCAGGAATAACCCTTATTCATCACATCCTCTCTCTTACACAGTCACATTTCACATTTCTGTCTGCATGTGTATGGCTGTAGCCTAGTGGTGATGCTTTAAATACAGTTAACCCTCGCCACTTTGCAGTCTCAGTGCATCGCAAATTTTTCCAAAATATTTATCGGAATTTTCGTGTTGCGGAAAGCAGCGTTATTTTATCGTTATGTGCGAGAGAAACGGTTTCCCAGGATGCCAGACAAAAAGAGAAACTCTCTCAGAAGCTTTGCACACACCCACGGGCACACAGACAAGGGACGTGATTGGTTCCCGGCGCGAGATCGATGAATGAGAGCACGAGTGGATGTATCCCGTGAGCTGATTGGCTGATTACTTCGTGAATTTTCACCTATCGCATGGGGGTTCCGGTCCACATTAACCGCAATAAACGAGGGATCACTGTACACGTTTTAGTAGGAACTTTTTTTCTGGGAGGGTTAGATTTGCTTAATTAAAGCTCTGGAGCATAGTTCCAATTTAATGTCAATACTAAAAAGACAGCTAAATAAATAACAAAGGTATATATAATAAGGGTGGAAGAAAAAA
Organism: Rhodeus uyekii; assembly: GCA_037043235.1. Classification (NCBI taxonomy): domain Eukaryota; kingdom Metazoa; phylum Chordata; class Actinopteri; order Cypriniformes; family Acheilognathidae; genus Rhodeus; species Rhodeus uyekii. Next base: position 108,674 of record JAWRVZ010000004.1, on the reverse strand, counting down.
AATAGAATTTCAGAATCAATTCTGAGTTTAGCTTTTAACTGCATATTAAGATTAATTCAAAATTTTAAACATGTTAAACAATAACTGGTACAATAATAATAACTCCTATAACAGGGTTACATGCATCAAAGGTAGAAAAATAAATAAAAATACTTTGCACATAAGAATATTTTTCAATTATTCTCAAATTAATCAGTTTCTCTAAGTCCCTCCTTTCCACGAACATGCTCTAACCAGACGTCCCAATCTGTTATGATTGGTCTACCGCTTACAGAGCCTGTTGGAAGCTAAACTCCTATTACCATAAACTTCATAAACTCTGGAGGCTTCCTAAAGCTCAAACATTGTACACACCTTAACGATGATTTACCGTATCAATCCTAGCACGAGTCTGACAATGAAACATTGGAAAAAACAATTATTCAACCTTCAATCTCAGCTCTTATAGCTTATCCTCTTATGTCATATCCTCCTTAACATGAGTTCATTCTTAAACTTTTTGTTAAACAGACTGAACCCAATCAGCAATCTCTAGAGATCAGTGAGCTTTCTTCACTACTGTAGATCCATCCTGAGGCATGAGCAGTGAGCTGCCATCAGTAAGTCTAAATGGAGAGAAATGCCTGGATTTTTAGACTGGGCTGCAGAGATTGATTAGAGGAGACCTGTGGAAAAACATCTGAGGAAGTGAAATTAGCACAGCCACAACTGTACAACGTGAGCGGAGTATAAACATTCAGCGTTCACTGGAGAGTCATTAAGGCCTCTAGATTCTGAGGTCAAGGTTAACTGTTAAAGCCATCAAAGCATGTTGACCGAAACAAGTGAGCAGCAATGTATGCTGATACAAACAGAGCTTTTTAAAGGAACAGTTCATAAAAACGGATGACAAAGCAAAAGGACTGCATTTTCAATGAAGTAAATATGATGAACTCCAAAAATGACTAAGTTCTTTTGCATGGATATTATGAAATATTTCTTGAGCACCAAGTCCTATATTAGAATGACTTAATAAAAAAAAAAAAATTAATGTTACAAATGACAAATGGCTAGTGCATGCCAAGGTCAATCTCGTTTCTGCTGTCACTTCCGGCCCTTGATCGAACCTTCCTTGGAGCCAAAGGCCTGGGGTTTTTGGCTCGCCAAATACCTTGGCCCAAAGCGGACCAACTGGGGCTTGAGGAGTGGTCATGAACAAATGTGAAATTTAACTGAATCAGGAGAGTTTTCATATCAGGCATACCATTTCATACCTCAATATTTAAGACATTTAAAACAATTTCAGCTCACTTTCAGACACTAGTGATTCTCTGAAATAACTTAAAATTGTTATCCAATGGGGGTATTGATCACCTTATGAGGCAGAAATACATTTATATACGATGCTAAATACATAATGCTAACGATTGCATTAATAAATAGATCTACGATTATAGAAAGGAACCTACCCCAGACTGCTTGAAGAACTTGAAGATAAATCATATATAATTATCATAATTGTTTATTTATATGGTTTTAATGTTGTTTTCCCTGTGCCTTTCTTGATACTGGACTGCTGCATCTGCATGTCATAAGTTAATCCGACTATAACTCCTGTTTCTGCTTCTGTGCGCCCTCTGTTGCATTGGCCCAAAGGATTACTTTCTCAGATTACATAATTTAGTGGAAAATTAATAGAAATGCATTTTTTTCTTTTCTGAAGAAATATAAGGTAAACAAATCAATATTTTTCTAAATGTCTAAGCCTTTGGACTTAAAAGCCTTGTCTTGTGCGTTCCTGTGATCATATAAATGGAAGCAGGCAGTAAGTACGTACTCTCCCATTATATGAGATAATGATAAATACCAGTTTGATTCAGAATGATTGATGTACACTCCTGACATAAATTAATGTAATTTTTTTATATTGGTCAGATATCAATGCTGGAGTCTAAAGTCTTTAATAAAGACCAGAAATCTCCATCTGTCTTGCTTATTTTGCAATCTAGCTAGTTTGCAGTGTGCAACCCTATGCTTGTGAAATGGTGGGGTTGTGTTTTGTTCTATGAAAGCGTGTTAAGGGCAGGTTTTATGGTTTCTGCGGGGCTACACGCCTGGCAGTGGAAATGCAGCTTGTCGAGATCCGCTGTTGGCCCCCGACCGGCACGTTGTGTGCCCTGCCTCATGCTGGAGAAAAAGCGGCTAATGTTTAAGCCCTTCTGCAATGCTTGTAACGAGGCAGGTGAGAGTCCCTTCCAGACCCGTTTCTCACGTGTATTCACTAGTGTCCCTGATCCTCAGCTGATTAGCCCTGGGACTCCAGACTGACGTCATGGTCACCCAGCCCCCCATACAATCTGATACTCTTCACCCAGGCAAGACTTCTCAACGGCTGCATCTTCTAGCCTGTCTTTGATGAAGTGTGCACTTGCTCACCAGGACTATAGCTGTGTGGAGTAAATGTATGAAGCTTGCTGTAAATTTAGATTCACTTTACGGGCTGAGGACAAATGAAAGATGTAGCAATACTAAAAAGAAGAACATAAGTGGTAATTTGTGTAATTGAATGACCTATCTGAACTTTTGCTTCTATAAACTAAAAGAAAAGAAAGAATACTCAAACATGCACAAGGTAAGGGATGCAGAGGATTGTGTTTGTGTTGTGAAGCAAAATAATGTGTCGTTTCTTAATGGGAGTTAATGTACCATTAACTTAATCTACTCTACTGTTTAACTTGGATGGGTTTAAGTCATTCTAGGCCTTCACGTCATGTCACTGACATTAAAACAAAATATACATTTCTTAATTACTGAAAAACTTTTGAATGGTGGTGATTACTTGGTTTGATTGGGAAACTTGTTTACTGCCCTTTGTTTTCTTTCAGGGTATTTTTTTCTTGTGTCTCCAGTGGTCACTGGGTAGGATTTCATCTGCTTTGCTTTTTCACTCTGTGTGTGTGTGAGAGTTACTTGACAACACTGTTTGCTTTGAGGCTTTTTACTTTTGAACTGTATGGTTTTGGAGTAGTGTGGTTTTATGCGTGCTGCGCTTTTGATACAAACAGGCCTTCCAGATGTTTCTGGAATTTCGTGACACCACAGAGAGGATGTGACCAGCACAGGGTTCATGCCAGATTTCCATGGCAACGTCTGTTTCTCATCCTGATGAAGAACACAGCAGTATGAATGAATCTGCAGGCGTCTTTAAAGAAATTATTTAGCACTCATTTTGATTTTTCACCATTTGATTTTGGTAAATTAGATTTTTTTTCCTCTCTGTTATCATAATTCTTGTGTTGATGACAGCTACACATTGTTGTTGTCTTTTTAGTGGCTCGTTAACGTAATGATTTTAGGCACTTTATGGCTTGTTCCGATTCTGGGAGTCAAAGAGTTTTGGGATTTTTTGTTCTTATTACTCTATATTTATCAAAACAAATTTACTGTATATTGGTGTATTATTCCATGTTGCCTTTAAAAATTAAAACACTGAATTTATTTCCATTTCATTCTCTTTTATTATAATATTATGTGCCAGGTGATTCTTTGCATGGTAGCTAACAGTTACATTTGAACAAATGTGTAGAATATCCATAAATTGAAGAAACTTGAAATTTGGATTGATTCAGAATAGTTGAAGAATCACAATGAATAGATGATAATTTCCCCTACTCGCATCTTGGCAACAAGTCCTCATTTTGAGATTTATTATTTACCGTGTGACTGATACAGTGCCACCATGTGAAAGGAGCAGCTTTTTAAATCAATTTTATTGCTTTTGAGTTGACTCTGACCTTATTGGGTGTAACTATATAATTGTACAGCAACAACTTTTTGTATACATCAAATTCATATATTCTGAATTTCAGTAGCACTTTATTGTATATGCTTATTTGTCACTGAATAGAGGAAAAAACTCCTAATCTATGTGTGTTTCAGCAGGAGCTGCCGGCACCGCCTCCCCTGTTGTTCAGGAAGCTGAGTAACCCCGACCTGTCTCCTGCTGCAGGAAAGACGAAACTGCAGCGGCAGCTCAGTCAGGATGACAGCAGAGCCCGACGCAGCAGTATGGCTGGCATCCTCACCGGTGAGATGTAGTGTGTAATCTAGCCATTTGTGAATGTAAAAGGTCTACAAAGTGTCAAAGATCAAAGTGCACAACAAATGGAGTTGTCTCACAAAATAAATTTTGATTTTGAACTGCCTGAAATGATTCAGTAGTAATTCCAGTCTTACTCCCTGCACAAACATACATAAGTTTGTAACACATTTGCATAATGACCACCTTTGGTCTTCATTAGCTGCCCACTGAAAATGTCTACTTTCACCCTCCAGACATTGTTGTGAGGTCTGAAAGGTTTTGGTTTTTTTTTTTGACATGTTGAGAAGATGCTGCGAAAGCAAATCCACTTTGTGTGCATAAGGACTCACTGAATTAGTAAAACGATACTGTCATTACCGTTCACTGTGTATATAAGAGCATTTTGTTTCTTAATAGCATGTGCTGTAAGTGATAGATCAAACACAACAAACTGGGCCATCTAATCAATCAGAGCAGATTACACTCTTGGAAAGGAGGGGTTTAGAGTTTCCTTGATGGAAATGTTTCAGACACTGAGAAAACAAATTATGCTATTATGAAAAAATGTAATAAAAAAATAATTTGTATTCAAGTAAACCTATTGTAGCAGACATCCAAAACAAAGTCAGGAACTCACATTTAATAAATCTATAAATGTTGCAGAATATTATTCACATTATATAAAACATGTAGATTTAAATTGATGAGCTGTCAGAGAGAATCTGTGCCTTGGCTTTGATTTGGTTCTGAACCACAGACAAAACAAATAAGTACAGACTATGTCCTCATTTTGTATTTCCTTGGTGTGCCACAGGAAAGCAGCTTTTGCCTCTGTCCAGCAGCATGCATGGTGGAGTGAGTCATCTGGCTTGGCAGCAGCACGCAGGAGAACCCGATAACTTGGTCCGCATGAGGAGCCAGTCCTTTGGCCAGTCTGCCCCCTCTCTCACTGCGGGAATGGTAAGTGCTCATGCAGCATGCATGTGCTCACAAACTGTTTCCATTCGACACAAGCAAAGAAAGGGTCAAAAATTACCCAAAATACAAGTTGTAATGTGATAAATGCAAGTAAAGGGTGGATTTGCCCAAGTTTTTAAATAACAAGGCACTGCCACATAATTTTGTTTTAAATTGATTTGAAAGAATGATAGTCTGTGGAAAAATTGCCATGCAGAATGTGGTGACAAACGTGGTCAAATGTGATAAAAAATGTGTGCTTTTCTTCACTTGCCATTGTCTTGTATGAACTTCTTGTGTGAACAACTGAACCTATACAATATGCAAGGACTGAATGTTAAATAACCGCTATTGATGTAACTTGTGATGCATGACTAGGATACGGTAGCTTACAAATGCAAATTGTCGCTTTATGAATTACTCTGAGTCAGATCACATTCTTACACATAATTTGTATTGATTCTTACTTTCGTTGTAGATCTTAGTAATTTCAGAGGCAATATAATGTTTTAAATGAGACTTTGAATATACTGCATGTGAATGTGTATTTACCATGAATTTGTTGTGTAGTCTCAAACATAGTGCCATGGCTACATCTGCTGTCTGTAGCTAGTACTACACCATTGAAAGTGGGGTAAAATACTAATAGGGAAGCTATTAAATTTTAATAAGCTTATTTATTCAATTTTGGTTATTTAATATAAAGTTCTTATATATAAAGTAATATAAAGTCTTTCATGGTATACTGAACCCTTCTGATGACTAGATTATATTGTTAAATTTATGTAGACTGTTAATGCAATAAGGTTTTAGACTGCCAGCAGCACAGCATTCATGATTGCCTTTAGTCCACTACTGGTATCTGAGGGAAAAAAACAGGCATTTTACTTAAGTCGCAGTGTGTTTCTGTTGAATTATTCTACACTGCTCCTGAACATCTAGAAAAAGCCTTTGAAATAATACTGAGAATTGTGTTATGGTCATGGTTGTTTATAACCTTTAGGTGGCAGCATTGGCCATATTCTGTACATACAGAGGCACTGATGGCCCATTTATGTAGAACTAAATAGTGCAAATCTTGAATGGGTGAAGTGCACACACATGGGGTGTGTGATTATCTCAGACCTTATGTTTATGGATGAAAAATATACTCTTCTGTGCAGTGTAGCATGGTGTCCTAATAAAGTGGTAATTAATATGCCAGTGCTTCAGCGGGCCCTCTTTAAAAGGCCTTGTCTGTTGAAAGAGAACCCACGGACACACTAATTGCTGCTTATTAGGATTTATATGCCAGCAAACACCAGCATGCTGATATTAAGATGTAATAGTCCAAAGTTTTTTAAAGTTGCAATTTTTATTTTATTTTGCTGTGATGATATAATGTTTGTTGGTGCATCTACCTATCTCAAACGTAATTTGAAGGCCTGATGTGAATGTAATTCATCACTGTTTTCTATGACAAATAACCATTGGATGATAAATTTATATACTCATCAAGCAAGCAACATAAATGTATCATCAGTCATGAGGCAGCCGTATATTAAGTTTTTATAAGGAAATGATTTATTTAGATATGTGTGCAATCTATTTGACAAATTGTATTGAATAGTATATAAGCTGCTTCCAGTAAATTGCTCAAGGATTATTTTTTTGCATAAATAATCAGTTTTTCATGACTCTTATGGACTCACTCTTATGCAATGCATATGGGTTATTAGGAAATTGTGTTATTAACGTATATTATGGTGTTGATTGTAGAAGCAAGGGTGGGCAATTCAGTAACAAAAATATTACGTAGAAATATCCAAAAGAAATATTCTTATTCCATAGTATCAGTATTTTACAGTCATGGACAAATATGTTGGCACAGAAGTATTGCTCACAGAAAAGTATTGTGTTAACACACGTTTTGCTATACACATTTATTCCCTTTGTGTGTATTGGAACAAAAAAAGGAGGAACAAAAGCTAATTTGACACAATTTCACACATAACTCCAAAAATGGGCTGGACAAAATTATTGCCTCCCTCAACTTAATATTTGATTGCACACCCTTTGGAGAAAATAACATCCTATAATCGCTTCTTACACCTCTCACCAGGAATTTTGGACCACTCTTCCTTTGTAAACTGCTCCAGGTCTCTCATTTTGTAAGGGCACCTTTTCCCAACAGCAATTTTAAGATCTCTCCACAGGTGTTCAATGGGATTTAGATCTGGACTCATTACTGGCCACTTCAGAACTCACCAATGCTTTGTTGACATCCATTTCTCTGTGTTTTTTGAAGTATGTTTGGGGTCATTGTCCTGCTGGTAGATCCACAATCTCGGATGCAAACCCAGTTTTCTGGCACTGGGCCCTATATTGCAACCCCAAATCCTTTGTTAATCCTCAGATTTCATGATACTTTGTGCACAATCAAGGCATCAAGTGCCAGAGGCAGCAAAACAACCCCAAAACATCTTTGAACCTCCACCAATGTATTTGACTGTGTGTACGGTATTCTTTTCTTTGTAGGCCTCATTCCGTTTCGGTAAAGAGAATGATGTGCTTTACCAAAAAGCTCTATTTTGCTCTCATTTGTCCACAAGACGTTTTCCCAGAAGGATTTTGGCTTACTCAAGTACTTTTTGGCAAACTGTAGTCTTTCTTTTCTATGTTTCTTTGTCAGCAGTGAGGTCCTCCTGGGTCTCCTGCCATAGCTTTTCATTTTATTTCAAATGTCGACAGATGCAGCCTGAGCTTGCAGGACAGCTTGAATTTCTTTGGAACTTGTTTTAAACTCTTTTGAGTTTAAAGGAGCATGACATGCTTGAAACAATCTTATTTATCCACAATTTTGAAAGGATACCAATATTTTGTCCAGTCCATCTTTGGAGTTTTGTGTGAATCTTTTTTGTTTTGTTCCAATACACATAAAGTGTATTGCATTTTTTGTTTTAGTAGTATGATGGTTTAAATGGTTTATTCTTATGTAAGTGCTTTAATAGAGAGAGAGGTGGGACATAGTGAGCACCGGGAACGTGTGCGTGTGCTTGGCTTGTATGTGTAAAAGAGATCCAACAAAGGAATATATAATGTATAATAATGCAATGGGTGAATTTGTGGTTCCTGGTAATGCCAAATGCTACATTAGGCTACATTATTTATATGTAGTCCATGACAGAGTGCAAGTAGGCTGTATGTTCCTAACAATGATGGTGTCATCATTGTGTAGGGGAATTACAGTTAAGACCCGAGTACCAGATATGTTGAATGAAGACCAGGAGTCAGAAGTGCAGTCAATAGAATAAATTTTTGTGAAGTTTAGTTTGCAGTTAAAATAGCAGAAGCCAGCTTCAAGTCTCACAAGGAGTTCGTAGGCCGCCTCACATACAATTACATTGTTACAGCAATTATATTCTAACAGAGGTTACTAACTACGTCATTACTGAAGGTTACACAAAAGAGCAGACAGTCTGACGCATATCTTCGTTGATCACATGGTTGATGGGTAAGTGACCTTCCACGTATCTTGTCGAGAACAACAAGTCATTCCGTCTCCTTATGGTGCCAGTTAATCACCTCACCAATACAGATCATATTAGCACAAACACAGATACACAGCTTCTCCAAGGCTGAACTCGGCTCAGGCTCCAACTATCAATAGAAAGACTTCTCAAAACATTCTGATAACATGTTCTATCTAGTGAGAAATACAGACAGTCCTCATCCTTATTCTATGGAAAAATACAGAAAATCAAAGAAAGGCTTTAACTAATAAAAATCCCTAACTTGGTCATAAATCACTCATTACAAATCATTCAAATAAGAAAAAGAAAAGGACAAAGACAAGAATATGGGTACAAAAAAATAATATAAATATATAAGTATATATCAACTTTAGCATTTTAATCAACTGTACATTTTTTGTCAATGTGCTACCATATGTCTTTAAGTATTGTGGATTATATAGAAGTGAGTGTACTGTTACACCCCTCTTAGCATGATATAAATCTCTACAGGTTGACATATATCTGCATGCAGCTCTGCGAGTAAGATATTATTCTGACTTATTCATAGGCATGAGAATGTGGTGAAGGAAATGACCCAGGGTTGTTTTATCCTGTGGTGATGTAGTTCATAATCCTCAGATCCAGACTGCTATTTTGGGGCTTTATTGTATGAGGTGTGAGAGAGACACGGGGATGGAATGACTTAAAGGGAACCATGCAGGACAGGCAGATGGTGTTTACCTTCTAACATGGACCGGTGTGTGTGTGTGTGTTGTCCAAAGACTCATTTATTTTTTATTTTGTGCTATTTTTGTGACGTGAACCATAACTAATTATGCACATTGATTCATCTAATCAGTTTTATATGATTTTTTTGTTCTGTCACTAGGGGCAGACAAGGTGCTGGAGTTGCTATTACTCATTGTGCTAAGGCATTTGAACAAACCCCATGAATATTTAAGCAATCAGACTGAAAGAAAAAAGATAAATCGATCTATATTAGTCATCTTTCTATATAAATGGTCTTCATAGGACATCAGATTCTTTTGACCAAAGCTATACTGTACAGAGATGCCATACAGTATGTGATTATAACTGATTATATGGAATAATTAAAGGGAATATCTGTCTGTCCTTTTCTTACTTTTGAAGAAAGGGATATGATAGCTGGATATTAACCTTTGGTTAATCACAGGTCAGTGTGGTCTGTTTAGATCTTTTTAGGGCGTACATTCATGGAAGAAAAAGGTTATTTTGTGTTGTTCGTTTAGTGTTCAGTCTAATATGTGCTGGCAGTGGGGCTGGAGTAAGTCAACAGTGGCATTAACATACCGTGATATTTGCATAATATTTGCATATGGGGGGGGGGCAGGGTTGTTCTAGTGCTGTAGGCGATATTGTAATTCATTCCTGTTGTTTCTTTTTTGTGTATTTTTTTTGTCGTTCTAGTTTTGTTCAAATATCATATTAAGATTTAAAAGCTGGTCTGCCATGGCAACATATTTTATGCATTTTAAAAATGGTATTTTATCAATTAAAAAAGAACCGATAAAAAGTGACTTTGGTACAGAGGATACCAAACTTAAATTGTGCAGTGGTCGTGTATATTTTAAGTGGTGATTTGTTTTCCCCTCCTAGGAAATCTGGTCTTTAGTGTGGTTAATGGAGCTTTTATAGGCAGTCGGAGGCCCACATAAGTAGCTGCGGCTCTCATGAATACATAGTCGATCCTTTGTCACTTAAATCTTTTAATGGGATATTGAAATCTGTTTCCATCACTTTTCCATCCTGCTCTCTGTACCTCTTTTTTTGATCGATTCATTTTTGTTGTTGTTTGAAAAATGTAACCCAGAGGCAATAGGTTTTAAAGGAGACATAAAGAAGACAAAGAACCAGAATGACCGCTTATCTCCCATCACTGAGGTCATAAACTGAAGTGAGCGACTATGTACAGGATTAAATATTCAAAAGGCAATTATGAATAATTACTTGAAAGGCCCTCCACTGTGCTGCCAACCAACCCAATGTGACGACACTCATAACAGCGGTAGAGGCTGTTGGGATAATGTTTCTGTTTTGTTTCTACAGTATTTACTCTCCTCTTTTTTTCTTTGTCTGAGACTGACAATTGTTTTTGCTTTTTGCTATGCACCTACTGTTTCTATCTTCAGGCTTTTAATCTGATGTTCTTTGCATTTGGCCCAGATACAGGTCGTGATCTATGATGCAAAACAATAAAACAAGATTTTGTTGTGTACTTGGAGGAAAAAAAAAAAAAAACTTTAACGCTTTTTAAATATCTGATCTAAATCTCGCCAATGTCATTTAAGAGTGTCTTGGAGGCAGAAAGAGCACATACAATTTTAATGCAAAAGCTAGACAGCTTAACTGTAATTTAACAGTTAAACAGGTGTGCTTGTCATTTTTTGCTCCTTGTGAAATGATTAAATTAGCTTCACTAAATGTTAATCAGTCAATCTTTAAAATAAGTCCAGCTTTACATAGAAAGTTGTAAAGTTAATGAGAAAGCAGTGAGTGCATCTTTACATAACGTAATAAATGCAGTTTTTTCCCTTCTTAAAAAGTTTTATCCATGAAGAATTGAATAGTACTCTTGCAAAATGTTTAAAGTCATGTATATTCATAACTGAGGAGAAAATCATGAAATGTTGTCTAATCTATTTTGACAGTGCTGCCTGAGTGCTGACAAACCATGCTGTGTTATATCCAGTTTGCTTCTGGTATAATCACTGTATATGAAATTAGCTTTGTCTGGTCTTTATTGGAGAAAATATGATTCCCAGACTTAGGAGATTGAGTTCAATGTTGGTTTCAGTAATTACTTCCTCCTTATTCATGATTTTAACAATTCGTTTTTGAATAAAAGGACTACAGAATCAACTTTGCTAACTAAAGTACAAATGTTTACTTCACAGATTTTTGTTTTTATCAAGTTTGAATGATTTTTTTAAAACATTACTTTCAAATGATTTATTTAAATATTTAAAATAAATATTTAATTGCAGGAATTTTTATGCTGATCTTATTTATGCTTGTTCATTAAATTAAATGTGTGAATTTTTACACACAAATAAATAAACAAATAAATTAATGAAAAAAAAATATAGCTATATGTTGTTGTTTATATTCTTATTAAAATACTATAAACTAATTTAAAAACCATCATCCTTTCCCCCATTCTTGTCACCTCAGGAAGTGTTGTTGACTCACTCTGTCTCTTTAAGATTAAGCATTCAACAACCAGTGAAGAGAGAGATACAGGAAGAGAAAACTGACGTACAAAACACAGCGTTACTTTTCGTCTCACTGCCCTCGATAAATTCACCTGTCGAGCCAGCAGGACACATTCATAATTCATCTCTGAAAGTAGACTCGATGTACTTGGTCTCGCCTTGGGTCAGAAACTGAGGACACTACACAGCTACACTTAGCCTATATCCTCTAGAATGCATTTAGGCTAGAACAGGGTTACAGCATGGCCCTCAAAGAAATGATGCAATCTAAAACCCTAAACTGTTCTGTAAGAGGTTCAGCTTCCAGAAAACAATCTTCCTAACTAAATATCCATATGCTGAAAAAAGAGACCAGTGATTGTAATGCATTCTTCTTAAAATTCTTATTCAGAGTAACATGCTTCGGCCTGAAGCTAATGAACAGATGCCAATGCAGTGCAAGCATCAATACATGAATGGTACAGTATATATTTATCTGTATCAAATACCATTTATTACCATTATCAAACCCTTGTGTACTCTATTATACTGATACCTTTTGGTTTTATAAGTGCTGCAGTTCTTGTCTTTGTTGTTCTTGATTGAACTGCAGAAACTTTTTTTGGATTTAACAGACAGTCTCATTTATTATTAATGTTTAATTTTTGCATCTCTCAAAAATGACTTTTTTTTTTTTGGCCATGACGTTCTCAATCTTTTTAAAAGATTTAAAGGCATAAGAACAGACCTCTTTTTAAGCTAATGTTTTAAAAATACAAGTGCATTTTTCCCCCCTAAAAATGTTTAATTTCTTACCTCCTCTTCTTTCTTCCCACTGCTGTCATGACCTCCCCTTTTTAACATGTTCTTATCCTCATTTGTCAAAACTGTGACCTTTTTAAAACTCACACATGGGCAGGAGTTATACTTTAATTGGTCAGAATATGACGAGTTCTTTAGCTGAAATGACCACTTTGAACCTCATAATTATGAGCCTGTTCTGAATTCTTTGTTAATCATTAATATCCTAGCTTTATCAATGCAAGCTTGTATGTCTGTTTCAGTTGCAGTCATTATGTTCAATTAATTTTAAGGTGCATTATTGAGACTTGCTGTATCGGCTGTTCCTTTGAAACAAACTGATCCAAATTTAGTTAATTACCCTGGTCTCCACAGGACTCACACAGCCCTTTTGTCTTCCTGCCCATGGTGAGATTCTGGTTGACTGAGTCCAGATAGCAATTAAGATGCATATGAAAAATTAAACGCGTCTGCTTGAGATCAGTGCACATTTGGAGCACAGAGTCAATAAACACAGCACAACATTTCTCTTGGCTTCCGGCAACTCATTTTCCAAAAATAATTGGCTGACGAGGTTTTGCTTTGTTTTTGCAAGCTCTCTTGTTCCTGTTTTGCTTATTCCCATGTCTGTTTCTCAAGGACTACGAGCTCCAGTGCTGTTGGAGTCATATTCCTAAAGGAAATCCTTTCCTCTTTGTGTTTTGATGCTAAGCAAGAGTGTAAGAGACTTTGAGGGTTTGTGCAGTGAATTTTTTCCATATTTTCTGCTGGTGCTTTAATTAACAATATAGAGATTGCATTCATGTTCTTTGATCCTTCTGACACTGTGTTAATGACAGACTCTGATATTGAGATTGACATGTACAAATAAGGCGTAAAGCCGAACTTTTTTGTTGTATGTAGCTTTTACACTTTTAATTAATAACAAAAAGTGAAGTTGTAAAAAGAAATGTTTTCTTATTTCTAACTACCAGAAACAACACTGGCAACACTGGTTAAGTCGTTGAAGAAGAAAAATAAAGTAATCATAGATCAGTGGTGACAATAAGGACTAGATGCATGGTTACAAAATATTTATTTTTATTCTTTTTATAAAGCTTTTTATTCATTAATGTATCAAATTATTAGTAAAGATAAAATTATTACCAAACTGTAATTTTGCGGATCAACTCACTGAGCTTTAACCTGCATTTTTTTAACTGTTTTCAAAATTAATAATAAATAAAGTCCTGTGCAATAGCATATTATGATTTCTGAAGTATCATGTGACTCTACTAGACCCTCCCCTGTGAAGATCATGAATCCCATCTCCAACCAGACCGAACTGGATTTAATATTCTGACTTGAATTGTTGTCAATATAATAATCATGCACTGTTTGGCTGTTGGCCAGAGGAGAACTGGTCCCCCGACTGAGGCTGGTTTCTGCCAAGGTTTTTTTCACCTGCTGGAGTTTTGGTTCCTTGCCACTGTCGCCTCTGGCTTGCTTAGTTTGGGACACGTAACTACACTTAATATTCTTCAATTTTATTGATTGGTCTGCTCTTTTAGAGCTGCTGTTCAGCCGAAACAAACTTTGTTTTTATTGTTTTCCTGTGACCACTGTAAAGCTGCTCTGAAACAATCTGTATTGTAAAAAGTGGTATATACATAAAGGTTACTTGACTTTACTAAAGACTGTAATTATGCTGAAAATTCAACAATGCCATCACGGAGAAAAAGAGATTTTAAATTGTACTAATTCTTCACAATATTTCTGTATTTTTAATCAATTAAATGCAGCTTTGGAGCACATAAAAGATTTGGCGTCCCGCCATAAGACATTACACATTAAACATTTTAACTAGATTTTTTTTTTATTCTAGGGGAAGAAATGTTGTAGTGGTCTGTGGAATAATAGAAAAATGATGATTCTCTTCCTTACACTCATTGTTCTCCATCACAACTAGCTGACACACCTCTTTATTCCCAACTGAGGCTATGATCCCACACCAAACTTGAATATCATTCACTCTTCATCTCGCACCTCCAACAAGGCGTTAGGTCTCAGGGTATCTTGATTTGTCAGTTTTGAAAATGGTTTGAGAGAGAAATAGCTGTCATTCCTCTCTAGAGGCTTAATAAGTGCTTTGTGCTAGACTGTTATAGTACTGTAGTTCTTGTCTCTAGAATTGTTGTCATGCATTTGTCTCGTTTTTGAGATTGGAACCTTGTTCGTTTGCATTCATGCATTTAATGTATGAGCCTCAATTAGTGTGTGGTTTAATTAAAATAACTCTTGTATAAAGTGTTTATGTATTTTAATAGCATGCTTGATATGTTTTTTGTGAGCTTGATTTGAAATGCATTAACTGGGTGCTCAGGGAGGGTGTTTTATTGCTGTCAGTGGTGGACTGTATTTCTGCCGTAAGGCATGAATAAGTCTTTTCCAGCTCACCTGCTGATCTCACAACCCCTCTGAGTGTTTATTTCATGCACAATGTACTATGTACACAGTTTGCTTTCTTGTGATAAAAGGCTGGACTATATGGTTTGTGTGTCTGCTTTCTGTGTAAATCTTTTTGCATTTGTTAAACAGACTCCTTCCTTCTAAGTGGTTTCCTTGCACAAAACAGTCAATACTGGCAGATGATTGTCTGTGCCTGAGGCTTTGGCTTGAATGGATTGTGTTAACCTTTGGCTGTGTGAATATCAGTTTCAAGAGCATGGAGGTGATACTGGGAGACAGGCCACTACACGAGGAGAGCTGGACAGATAGATTGTATATAAATAAAGATAAAATTAAATAATTAAATAAATAAAAATTCAATTAATTGAGGTTATAACTGTTATAACTGCCAATATAACAACTCACAAACAATCCAATGTGCTTTTAGTACAGTGGAACCCGGTTATGTCGATGGCCTCGGGGGTTACAAAAAAGTGTTGAGATAACCGAGGATCGAGAAAACCAAAAGCCAATATGGCGATTTGTTTGATGAAGCGATAGGCATGGAATAAAAATGTACATACACTGTATATGTTTGCTAACAACAAAAGGCATATGTGCAACAACTAACAGCAGAGATTGTAACGGCTACTTTGTTTATGTTGGGAATATACCTTTAAGACTGCGCATGTAGTTCTGTGCACACTGTTCTGGGGTGAGCGCGTGCGGAGAGGAGGGTGTTTTGGAGTGAGGAGAGGGATGGCCGCTATACCGCTGACTGTTATATAGCATAATCTACTGTTTCTATTTTCCTTCTTTTATTTGTGATGTTTGTGAAGCTCGTAATCTGGGCAGTCGTCAACCACTCTGACAGCCAATGCAAGATTTACCAGTATAAGATAAAAACCACCTTCGATTCTCGATGCAAACCTTTAATCATATTCTCCAACATTGCAAACACAATTTCGCTCACAGCGTAAATGGTCACAACACACATAAACACATTCGCTCATAACACAGTCATTTAGCTCGAATACAGTTCTGAGAAGTATTGCACACGCGGTTACTATGGTTTCGCAGCTGCACGGCACTGTGCCGCAAGAGTGAGTGAAGCGTCATCGGAGAGCGACTGTGGTGCACGTGCAATGCATGCGCAGTGAACTCGGTACTATCATTAGTCATGGGGATCGAGATAACCGATGTGAAGTGTGACTTTGTCCCTCTTTTGTGCTCGAGATATCAGGGTTTGGTGACCTAAAATAATCGACATAACTGATTAAAAATGCCAAGAAAAATAGGGAGTTTGACAGTTCCACTTCAAAAACGTCGACATAGCAGTGTTGGCGAGATAACCGAGATCGAGATAAGTGAGTTCCACTGTGTGTGTGTGTGTGTGTGTGTGTGTGTCTATCTATATCTAAATCTATATATATATACACACATACATATATACATATACATATATATATATATATATATATATATATATATATATATATATATATATATACACACACACACACATACATATATACATATATATATATATAACGTAAAATATATATATATATATATAAATAACGTAAAATGTCGACGCTTACCTTAAGAGTGAGGCTATCTCCGAAAGTGGCGGCAGAGGAGGAGGAGGACAAACGGCAGATAACGTACGTATGTACACTTAACTTTACGAAAACACATAAAAAATTTAAAGTTTCGGGTGCGGAGTGGCTGAGCTAAAGCACGCCAGCACGTACGTATAGAAGATGCGAGAGAGAGAAGGATCTCATGGCTTGGCTAGCATCAGGAACCAATGGGAGAGCAGGAGGATGGTGGCGAGTTACTATAACTAAAATGGCGGCGTGCGGTGCGAGTTTCAAAATTGTTATGGGGCGAATCTCGGACTTTCAGAAACCTTTAGTATCTTGAAAACTTTTCATATGTAGAGCAGTAAAAAATTTTCGTCTTTGCTTTCGTAACTTGGATTTTTCGTAAGTTGAGCCTTTCGTATCTTGAGGTACTACTGTATATATATAAAACACATTGGATTGTTTGTGAGTTGTTATATTGGCAGCAAAATCTTTATGAAGATAATCTTTTGCAGATAATTTGGGGACTGATGCATAATTGGGATAATTTGCAGACTGATGCATTGAAGACTGACAAAACTGTGTCTGTTTAATCTTAATATAAACCTCAGTCCATTGCCAAATGAAACCGGCAGCTGTTATTTAAAAGGTCTCTATGTAATACTTTTTTCTTTAGTTTCTTTGGTTGCTTTAATTCCCTCTTGTATCAGCACGTGCACTTTCTCTTTCTCCTGCATGTAATTTATCTTTGTTGGTGGCTGTCTGTGCTTTGGCATCAGGTGCTTCTAAGAGGTCAGCTCTACCTGAATGCCATTTCTCTCATAGATCAGATCTAGGCCTATTCTTCAGCCAACACTGCCGTGGATAGAAGCCACGTGAGGTTGCCGTGGAAACTGTCAGAGCTGTAATGTTGTCTCTTTGTGAATTGATTCACATTTCGTTTTTCTTTGTGTCACTCTCTCTTACAATCAATTGCACGATTTGAGGATTGAGACTTATTTCTTTATTTAGTCAGATTGAATCCTCTGCGTGTCTGGTCACATCCAGCCTTGATCTTATATGCATTTATATAGTTCTGAGTAGTTGCATCAAATAGCAGAAGTGGATATCAGTTTCCAGGACTTAAGCAAATTTGAAATTCAACAAATTTGAGTTGACTTTCTCAGAAATTTGTAAAATAATAATGCTGATATGCTGATAAAATATTTTCCTATATACAAATATTGAGAAAGATCTGTAATTATTTTTATAATGTAATGTAATATTTGTTATGCTTTTCTGATTCTTATTAAAGATTAAAAAAAAAGGTTTCTAAACATACTGCTGACCCTATGGTTTTCTTCTTTCAGCTGAGACAGCCTCATTCATTATTCATTATGGTTTTTGGAGCCTACATCCAAATCTAGGTTTACATGTACTGCGACAGTGTCCGGCTCCTTTCCTATTTGATCAAATACTCTCAAACAGGATGTGATGAGACAAAAAAAAAAAACAGCTATTGAGTTTGTACAGTGATTGATTGAGTCAAGTCTGGATCAGCCATGGAGGAACTGATGTCTCCCTTTTAATTAACCCGCTTGTAGCTTCAGACTGTCTGTCAATACAGCAGCCAGCCCTGTGCCTCATTGAATGTCACTGTAAGACTGTGTAAATTAGTTCACCCCATTGGGACAAGTTGTTTGATATTTGTAATCTGCAAAAAAACAGTGCTGTTGTCGTTAATGTCATTCTATGTTTCATGCTGCTAATTTAATTTAGTTGTATTTAAGCAGACCTGCGGTTGGTGCCATGGTAGAAACTCCTCATGGAAAGTCTGGGCAAATTAACTACTGTCCAGTGCTGTGGAGTCTCACACTTTCAAAGTTGCACCGATTTTGCACCATTTATTGGCCCAACGTCTAACCAAGAAAAAAAACAAGGCAACGAGACAAACAAGTTCCACTTTTTCATTTACGTCCCTCCAGTCGCTTATTAGGCTGTTATTATTAGGCTTTTCAGCTGTAGGAAAAGTGCTACATTGAAAAACAGAAATAAAATGTTGCTGTAAGGAATAAAAGCATCTCTGTGAAGCTTTTCACTGGAGAACCATAAAGATAGGGGAAATGTGTCATAATGACAGAGTTGGTTGTGTTGCTCTATTTTCTATAATGAGGCAGGGCGATGAAAAAGACTCGTCGCTCAGGCTGCAATGTATTCTAGAAATAGGTAATTCTGTGATTATGTTTTTGTGATTCTTAATAGAACATGTTTTATTTTGCCTGACTGTTGGTCCAATAACTTTTAATTTAGGTATTCAATTAATCTTCTACAATATGCACACAGATTGCTCTTTGCTTCTACATAAATGCATGTTGAAGTTTGGTTTGCACTGTGATTTATACATAGATACGTTTTAATTAACCGAGAGCTATTAAGTATCCAATAAAATGACATCATACTTCGTCTTGGTGATTCACTTCTGTTGCTTGTCTGTCAGGATAAATCTCATTTATCACAATTATGGTGAATCCCCACCAACTTCCCATAAATACTTTTTTTTTTTTTTTTGGCTGTAATGTCTGATAAGGCATTTTTGTCTAGATTGAAATCTCAAATGTTTTCAGCAGATTATGTCTAGTGAAAACTTTCACTAACATTGCCAAATAATTTAATGTGAATTTTGTTTTTCATTTACTATCTCAGATGCCTACCAACAGGTACAAGGGCTGAGATAGTTGAGTTCAGTTGAGGTGATTGGATTTTTTTATTTTCGTTCCGTGTATGGAACTGATGCCTAGAGAATAGTCTATACTCTATTGATTCCTTTGTAGACTCAGTATTATTTGTACATCAGATGTATTGCCTTTCTCCTCCTTTCTTCCCTTCCCTGTGATCTTGACCCATCACAGAGTTTCAAATGTGGTTATTTGAGCTGTATTGATCCGTTCATCCTCCGAGATCTTATTTCCTCTCATGCTTATACTGTATGTGTATGTATATCTGTTTGTCTGTCTGTCTGCCCCTCTGTGTGTGTGTGTGTGTGTGTGTGTGTGTGCGCATCATTAGATAAACTGTTGCCTGCCAATCCATCAGTGTCCTACAGGCTGCTATTGACTCGCGCTCTAAGCCATTAATAATTATTGCATTTTCTCCTCTGCTACAAATTTAATGTGGATGCATTTTCCTGCCAGCAAGGTTTTTGGGCCTCTAGACAATCATTTAGAGGCTTTTCGTTGTCCTACCTCTCTGGCTAGCACCCCGAGACACTGAGCTCTCCAGTTGAGAGTTGTTTTTTTATGCTGTGAGGGTTGTTCTAACCCGAGAGCCCCGCAATGCAGTTTACTTGAGGTGAATGCTATATTTATTTGTAAAAAGGTTAGAAAAAGTAAATGTACAATCATAGATTCTCTATGAATCTATTAACTAGATTCATAGCGTTCTAGAATACTTGATTCTGTGCAAATGTCATTTAGGTCAAATTATCCAAATTGTATTTTTCTTTGATCATAATGACCAATTTCTTGTCATGTGAAATGATCTATACTAGTCCTTATTATTTAAATAGATAGTTCATTCAAAAATTACATTTACTCACCCTCATGATGTTTCAAGGCTGTATGCCTGATTTAATTTTTTCCATGGAACATAAAATGTCTCTGTGTTTTTCTGTTCTCCATTCAATTAAAGTCAATTTTAACTAGAACTATTAGGTTACCAACATTCTTCAATGTTGTGTTCCGCAGAAGAGGGAACGAGGTTTAGTACATTTAAAAAAAGATTTTACATTTTTGGGTAAAGTAACCATTTAAGCTTTAATTAAGCGTTTGTACATTAGTTAAAACTAGGGGAGATGGCAATGATTGTTTAAAAACTGACACCTTTTCTATGCTTAAACTTCTCTTCTACTCTCAAATCTGCTGTTAACGCCTATTTGATAAAGTGTTGGAATAAATCAGTCACTCAAGGCAGCAAACCCGATTTATCACTAACACGCTGCAGCTGCTATATCATGACCACTGTCCCTGTGCCGGTTGTTAAATATATTGTCTTTATATTGTGAACAATGATATATGAGCCTTTCTTATGGCGGATGATGTTTGGCATTGATGGTCTGACTGGCTGCTTTCCAAACTCAAGATCTTTGAAGAAAGTGCTTAGCTTGTGATAAAACTTGTGAGGGTTTGAGAGCAGTAAAACGTTTTCTTTTTTAATAGGTACAAGATTTGAAGAAATTATGCAAGTGCCTGAAAACTTGCAACATGCACTCCCTGAGCATATAGATTTTGCGGATCAACTCACTGAGCTTTAACCTGCATTTTTTTAAATGTAAAGGAATTTATGAAAAAATTTATGAATTTAAAATGTGCTGAAGCCAGGAAGTTAGCATCACCCTTAGCATGGTTCCCTTGACCAAAACGCAGTAGGATTGTTTTCATTGGCTTGTAGATTATTGTAGAAAATACACTCCTCTTGTCTCGTGTTTGTACCTTCCAGGTCCCTTTATGTATCTTCCAGGTCCTGCACACTCCCGTCTGTGTCTATTCACTTACCTAAAGTCTTGTCAGCTGTTTCCTATTTGCCTCATGTGTATTTATACCCTCCTGTGTTCCCTTGTCTTTGTCGGATGTTAACTTGCGTTATGTGTAGTAACGTGTGTGTGTGTGTGTGTGTGTGTGTGTGTGTGTGTGTGTGTGTGTGTGTGTGTCTTGTTACGCGCCCCTCCCACTTTTAGGTCTAGGAGTTGTTTTTTTAGAGGGAACGTAACCAATTGTTGGAGAGAGAGAAGAGACTTCCGTCTCCGGGCCCCAAGGCAAACACACAGAAACCACTTCAAAAATGAAATAAATAAATGTTTATTAACATTATAGTGGGACAACATAAACAACCAAGTCTTCAGGAGGGGAGAGGCCAACACAACAAACAAAACAGGGTTCTTTCTAGGATTTTTGTAGGCTAACTTACCTACCGAAACTTAAAGAAAAGGAAAGAAAAGACAAACAATAACCTAGCTCCCTCGCTAACCAAACCCAGGAGAAAACGTGGTTAAAAAGAAAATGAAGCATCCACCTCCCTACAAAAAGTTCCCACTTAAATCTCAAAGAAAGGGATAACTGACCAACAGTAATGAACTCACAAAAACAAACAAACAAAAAAAAGATGATAACTCAGGCGTTTCTGACACTAGTACCACACAGGTTAAACACAGAGCTTAGAGCTAAAGATGATAAAAAGATGATACACCCGTAACACTTGAAACAATTCAGATTGTAGCTCCACTACTACAATACTCAGACCACACATGCACATTGGGACCAGAAGATGGCCGTCTCTCTTGCAGAGGAAAGCCTCAGTCTCTCTCTCTGGGCTGGTCTTTACTGGGTCCTTTTATGCTCCACTCAATGAAGTACAACAGGCGTCAGGTGGCACTCATCAGCCTTTTAGGGAGACACAGTAGGCGGAGCAAGAACCTAGAACACAACATTCACAGAAAAACAGTATACACTTCACACAATTTAAATAATATAAACACTTGCGTCCTCAGGGACGTAACACCCCCACCATTAAGTTTGTTTCCTACTTGTATTTCACCAAAATACACAGAAAGAAAACAAAAAAAAAGCAACACTTCATTTTTCAGGACTAACAGACCTGGACAGAGCATCGGCAATCACGTTTTCAGATCCTCTTAGATGACGAATGTCAAGATTGTATTCTTGTATCATTAAAGCCCACCTCATTAAGCGTTGATTTGAATTTGCCATTTGTGAAATGAAAGTTAAGGGGTTATGGTCTGTGTAAACCAGCAGAGGAGTGGTACTACCTCCTACATAGACATCAAAGTGCTGAAGCGCCAGTAAGAGGGCTAAAGCCTCCTTTTCGATGGTACTGTACCGCTTCTGATGGATGGTAAACTTTTTTGAAAAGTAGGAGACAGGATGGTCAACACCATATTCATCCTCTTGCAATAGCACTGCTCCGGCCCCCGTTGCACTGGCATCCACCTGCAGCTTGAATGACTTATCAAAGTTAGGAGCAGAGAGCACAGGAGCATTACACAACAGATCTTTTACTGCATCAAAGGCCAGTGAACACTCACTATTCCACACAAATTTACGTTTACTACTTAATAAATCGGTAAGTTGAGAAACTACTTCAGAGAAATTTCTGCAGAACCCTCGATAGTAGCCTGCCATACCAAGAAATCTGCGCAACTCACGTTTGTTGCTTGGGGCAGAGAACTTTAGAATAGCTTCTACTTTGGCACTCACAGGTTTCACACACCCTTGGCCCACCTGCTTTCCAAGATAAGTGACAACTGCTTTTCCAAACTCACATTTTGCAACATTCAGAGTTAATGATGCTGCTGCTAATTTACTGAACACATCCTCAACTACTTTCATATGTTCTGGCCAGGTTTTTGAATAGACCACCACATCGTCTATATAAATTTCGCAGTTTGTGACACCTGCCAGCACTGTTTGCATTAGGCGTTGGAAGGTTGCGGGTGCATTTCTCATCCCAAACGCTAGAACTTTATATTGCAAAAAGTGATCTGGGGTGACGAACGCAGAAATCTCAGAAGCACGAGGGGTAAGAGGCACTTGCCAATAGCCTTTAAGAAGGTCTAACTTGGTGACATAGTTAGCCGAGCCCACCCGGTCCACACAATCCTCCATTCGTGGTAACGGAAATGAATCCGCTTTAGTGACTTTATTAACCTTACGAAAGTCAGTGCAAAATCGAAATGAGGAATCAGGCTTGGGTACCAATATACAAGGGGAACTCCATGGGCTTTGACTAGGCTCTGCAAGATCATGACGTAACATATACTCAACCTCCTCCCTTAAGATTGCACGTTTCTTTGGGTTCACCCTATATGCATGTTGTTTGATCGGAGACGAGTTACCCACATCAATATCATGGGTCAATACTGATGTTCTACCTGGCACGTCAGCAAATAGTGAAGGATATTTGTCTACCAGCTGTAACAGGTCTCGGCGCTGGCAGTCTGTCAAATAGGAAAGATTGTTAGGCAGGTTTTGCAGACTTATAGAATTCTTGAGCTTTCCCTCCGAACTGGTAGGAGCTTTGTCTATTAAATCATCCTCTGTAAGACAGTAACTGACAGTGGAGACAGAGGTTACTGGAGCCATACCTGCAACACAGGGAGTAGTTTTATCTTCACGTTTCAAATACCGCTTCAACATATTTATATGGCAGACACGTTTTTGTCTCTTCCGATCTGGGGTGGCAATTACGTAGTTGGTGTCACTAAGTTGTCGTTCAACTGTGTAGGGCCCTGAAAATTTTGCAGCAAACACTGACCCTGGAACGGGTAATAGAACAAGAACAAGCTCACCAGGCTTGAACTTACGGTCAATACTTTTCTTGTCAAAGCGTGCTTTCATTTTTATCTGGGTAGCACTGAGATGTTTCTTTGCAATAACCCATGCACTATGCAGACGCTCTCGAAAAGATTTGACATACTCTGACACTGCCACTGGGGATTGAGTCACAGACAACAGCTGTTCGCTGAGCATTTTCAGTGGGCCACGAACTGTATGGCCAAACACAAGAGAGGCAGGACTAAACCCGGTTGATTCCTGCACTGACTCACGGGTAGCAAACAGAAGGAAAGGCAACCCCTCATCCCACTCTCTTCCCGTTTCAACACAATAGGCACGTATCATGGTCTTTAGAGTCTGGTGATAACGTTCAAGAGCACCTTGAGATTCAGGATGGTATGCGCTCGACATACGGTGCGACACTCCTAACGTGGCTAACGTTTGTGTGAATTTTTTTGATGTAAAGTTAATACCTTGATCTGTCTGTATCTCTTTGGGTAACCCAAATGTGGTACAAAACTTAACAAGAGCCTTAATCACAGCAGGAGACTTAATAGAACGCAAGGGAATAGCCTCAGGGAATCGGGTAGCAGTACACATTATAGTTAACACATATTGATGGCCACTTTTAGTTTTAGGCAACGGTCCAACACAGTCTAAAATCAAGCGCTCAAATGGTTCATCCATCACAGGCACAGGATGGAGAGGAGCAACAGGGACCTTCTGGTTTGGTTTACCCGATCTCTGGCATATCTCGCAAGTTCGACAGAACTGGGCTATTGAGGATTTGCATCCTGGCCAATAGTAGTATCTGGTTATACGGTGAAAGGTTTTGTTTACCCCAGAATGACCAGCAAGTACATTGTCATGTGCCAGCTTCAACACTTGAGGACGGTAGACAGCAGGTAATACTATTTGGCGAACTTCATGACAGTCAAACTCATCAAACCCTGGTTTCCACTTTTTCATTAACACACCGTTATCACAATAGTAGGCGATCCTATGGTGAGGCACTTGTTCATGGTCTATTGCTGCGTCAAAACATGGAGCGAGAGACTGATCTGTTTTTTGTGCAGCGATCAACTGATCTCTATGAACAGCAAGGGTTTCTTTTGAGTTCTCGACATCACTTTCGCCACATTCAGGCTCAACCAGCAATTTACATTTGAGAGATTCAGGAGAAACTTGCAAGAAGGAGTCGTTAAGTCCTACAACATCTTCAAATTTCTTTGATTGAGCTCGAGTCACTGCACACGCAGGAAATACAGACAAGAATTCACAGGAAAGATTAGAGGAGTTATCGGCTTTACCATTGTTCACCACGATAGGTCTGGGAAAAACTTGACCACCCGCCAAATCATTACCCATAATAAGACTCACACCTTCAAATGGTAACTGCTCACGCACTCCAAGACTAACTACTCCACTCACAAGGTCAGATTTTAGGTGTACTTGATGGAGAGGAACACTATCACACCCCATCTCAATACCACGTATTAGTACGTCAGCACCAGTGTATGACTTTTCCGAAAAGGGCAGTACCCCTTTAAGAATAAAGGACTGTGCTGAGCCAGTATCTCGCAGAATGACAACCGACTGATGCTCAGTGTCAGATAAGGATACAGTGCCAGAAAGGAGAAAAGGTTGTATAGACTCATCTTTCACAGCAGACAGAGTTTGTATCAATGCTGCATTCTTAGTTTTGGATTCAGCATTTTTCCTTTTCCATGCCTGACAATCAGCAATCAGATGACCCTCCTCTAGGCAGTAAAAACATGGACGCCCATCTTTACGGCTACGGCTTCCGTATTGTTTGGACATTCGTACCGGTGCTCGTGACAAATCTCGAACCCCTGTAGGTTTATTAGGAAGCGGAGAGTTTAACGGTCGTACGGACGGAAATACATTTTGGTGCGTTAAGACGAATTCATCCGCTAACACAGCGGCATCGAATAATGAAGCGGCTTTCTGTTCATTTAAATGAACAAGGACACCCTCAGGAAGACAGCTTTTAAAATCCTCCAACAAAAGTAACTCTTGCAATTGCTCGAAGGTAGTAGTCTTACTAGAAAAACACCACTTGTCAAACAACGCTCTTTTCTCTCTTGCAAACTCAACATGAGTCTGTCTCGTTGACTTAGCATGCATTCTGAACCTTTGACGGTATGCCTCTGGAACAAGTTCATATGCTCTGAGAACGGCGGCTTTAACAACCTCGTAATCTAAAGACTTCTCAATTGGTAATGACGCGCAAATCTCTTGAGCCTTACCAGTCAAACTACACTGTAGCAACAACGCCCACATATCACTCGGCCATTTAAGTTTCCCTGCTATGCGTTCAAAAGCAACAAAGTATGCGTCAACCTCTGACTCTCGAAAAGGTGGAACAAGTTTGATGTATTTACTAACGTCAAATTCTGGAGTGTACCGCTCTGCATTCGGGGTTACAGGTGTGTGATCGAACGTAGAGGAACCAGAGTGTGAGGGAGGTCTTGAGCGTGGAACGGGAATAGGTTTCCTGCTCATTTCCTCAGATCTCCTCGCTAACGTGTGGAATTTAACATCTCTGTCTGTTTCTGCCTGTACAACTCTGAGTTTTAAACGCAAGTTTTCATTCTCCTGTTCTTTCGCCTTGAGGTCTAACTCTTTCAAACGAATGGCTAATACTGGATCAAAATTAGTACTTTCCATAGCGTTTATACTAAAAGGAACCTCCTCAGCCAAAGCCTGTGATTCAACAACTGGTTGTTCTTCACCTTCCACATCTGGCAAAATACCACTGCGCACCAGTTCTCCAAACAAAAAATCCTTAATGACTTGCTTTCTTTCCCCTTTAGCGATCCCTATGTTAAAGAACTCTGCAATCAACACAAGATCTTTCTTCCTGCATTTCTGGAAAACCTCTATGGTGGGAGAAAGAGTGAATGCTAACAAGTCAAACTCCATTTCTGTCACTACAGTAACTTAAAGCAAATGAGCGAAGACAACGAGAAGCAGACTATGAGAGAAAAGAGAAGTTGTACTCACCAAAGTCGTTCTAAAAAAACTATCCCGGACAAGCCCCCACTTGTTACGCGCCCCTCCCACTTTTAGGTCTAGGAGTTGTTTTTTTAGAGGGAACGTAACCAATTGTTGGAGAGAGAGAAGAGACTTCCGTCTCCGGGCCCCAAGGCAAACACACAGAAACCACTTCAAAAATGAAATAAATAAATGTTTATTAACATTATAGTGGGACAACATAAACAACCAAGTCTTCAGGAGGGGAGAGGCCAACACAACAAACAAAACAGGGTTCTTTCTAGGATTTTTGTAGGCTAACTTACCTACCGAAACTTAAAGAAAAGGAAAGAAAAGACAAACAATAACCTAGCTCCCTCGCTAACCAAACCCAGGAGAAAATGTGGTTAAAAAGAAAATGAAGCATCCACCTCCCTACAAAAAAGTTCCCACTTAAATCTCAAAGAAAGGGATAACTGACCAACAGTAATGAACTCACAAAAATAAACAAACAAAAAAAAGATGATAACTCAGGCGTTTCTGACACTAGTACCACACAGGTTAAACACAGAGCTTAGAGCTAAAGATGATAAAAAGATGATACACCCGTAACACTTGAAACAATTCAGATTGTAGCTCCACTACTACAATACTCAGACCACACATGCACATTGGGACCAGAAGATGGCCGTCTCTCTTTCAGAGGAAAGCCTCAGTCTCTCTCTCTGGGCTGGTCTTTACTGGGTTCTTTTATGCTCCACTCAATGAAGTACAACAGGCGTCAGGTGGCACTCATCAGCCTTTTAGGGAGACACAGTAGGCGGAGCAAGAACCTAGAACACAACATTCACAGAAAAACAGTATACACTTCACACAATTTAAATAATATAAACACTTGCGTCCTCAGGGACGTAACAGTGTGGATGTATCTCTTTTCTGTGTTCCAAGTGATTCCTAGTTCTCAAGAGTTTTGCACCAAGAGAGTGCTGTTTATGTTCTCGTTTAGTAAATAAAGTCATTTCAGTCGGATCTCCGTGTCTCCTCATCTCTCCGCATCGCATTACAGGTTGTTCATCATGATAATCTTCACAAATGAACTATGAATTCTAAATATAATCATCAGAAGTAAAAAAAAATACTCCACGGTGGCTGCATGACTTCAGCGTCACCACCACTAAGCTTCCGACAACTTTTTTGGTCTTTATAAAAATAAAAAAACAACATCAAAAAAAACATTTTCCCTGAAAGTTTGAGTTGGAATAGTTTGAAAGAGCGTTATTATAAAAACTGTGAAGCTATAGTAGCGAGCTAGTGTGTTTAGATGAGCTTACATTTATAAAGAAATGCTTCTCTGCCATTAACCAGTTTTTACAGCTTTCCGTTTTTTTCACTGTTACAACCATGTCCTATTTCACATCTCCTGAACGAGTACAGTATCTCCAAATCAAAACACAGGCAACGAGCAAGCAGATGCATATGAAAACTGATGTGATCATCAGCAATAAATAGCATGTCAAACAAAATTGATAAATTATTCTGTGGGTCATGAACTTTTTGTGAAAATGACCCAAAATCGCTGGAGGTGACTGGCAACTTTTTGTCTTTTTGTTTTCTTTTTTCTATTTCTTTATTTTTAATCTGGTGGGGAAATAGTTCATGTTTTTTCTCACCCCATGATAATCATGATAATGATAATCTCACCCCTTATGACATTTTTTTGTTGTTGAATAAGAATGAGTTGTGTTCTTTATAAATAGTCATGCAAAACTAGGCTAAAGCTTCATTGCTGTGTATGTGTTGAGACAAGATGATATTGATGGTGTTTGACAGAGTGTGTACTGACAAACAATCCAGAAGTGTCTTCACAATTCACTTGAATCCCTTATGAAAAATAAACTTGTTGAAACCGGTATGTCTTATATAGTCTCTAGCCTTTCTGTCAGTATCTTCTGTTTTACCAACAAGATGTTAACTCTTCATTGTGGCATTTATTAAACCACTTCCTTTTTCTGCTTACTTGAGGAAGCTGACTGACAGCTTTTGAGTTGAATGACAAGCTTTTCAGTGGTGATGAAATAAGGTTAACAAAAAATCTTATCACAGGAGCTACTATCTTGATGTTCTCTCATATCATTGTGAAACTATAGCAGAGGATTGTTTATTTATTTGATGAAGCCCTGCTCAATAACATCTGAGTTGTGCACATGAAGGAGGTTATTAAAGGTCAAGTGTGCAATATGCATTTTTAAACAGTCCAGCTACCGTGCAAAATTTGCAGCGTTTTTAAAAGAATTATCTTAAGCTCACCCAGGCTGTATTTATTTAACCCAAGAGACCATAAAAACTGTAATATTATGAAATATTACAATGTAAAAGAAAGGTTTCTTTCAGCAGTTCAGCATTACTCCAGTCTTCAGTGTCACATGACCGTTCAAAAATCATTCTTTGATATTGTGCATGAAAACATTTCTTATTATTATCAATGTTCTTATTATTATCAATGATTTTTTTTCTGGGTCCTTTGATGAAAAGAAAGATTGAAAGAAAAGCATTTATTTGAAATATAGTTTTTGTAATATAAAAAAATATATTACAAACTTTAATGTTTTTAAATGCAATTTAATACATCCACAGCTTAACATATGCTTGCTGAAAAAAGTATTAATTTCTATTAAGTTTTTTACCCCTATAAAAACCCCTATAAAAAAAGTCATCTTACTGACAAACCTTTTCATCCAATCTCAGTTTATCAAAAGCAATATGTCAATTGAGTGCTGTATATGTGCTTGCTCAGCACTCCTTATAAAGTTGCCCCTGACGATGCTATTTCTTGGAAGCAGCCTGTGCATGCTCTCCACAGATACTTTGTGACACAGCCCTCTCTTTTTAGCCCTTGATAACACCCTTTGCTGCAGTCTGATCAACTCTTATCAGAACCTACCATCAACAGGCCCCTCATCACTATGAGACCACTTAAGGGATGACATCTGGTTTTGTTTGAATATCTTTGACCTTCAGTGGACTGTGAATTCAAAATGTGCAATTCAGTCAACTAATTGTATAGATTTAAGAACACCTGTTTTCACTTTCCATCGTGCATTTTACCTACAGCTGAAGATTACATTCACTTTTTTGCTTATGAATGCAACAGATGACCTCTTTGTAATGCCATTTGTCTTATATCTGTCTTAATGTCTTAAATGCTAATGAAGAGTTCATGTCTATGTTTTTATAATTAATTTACATTTATTCATTTAGCAGATGCTTTTATCCAAACTGACTTATAATTTGAGGAATACAGAAAGCAATTCTGCATTCCAGATGAGGGCAGAGAGATCGTTCCTCCAGCAAGGAATGGTGAACGAAAATGTTCTTGAGAGTGATTTTTTTGCCTCTCTGTAAAGATATCACGAGTCGTCGCTCATTGACTGATCGAAGGTTTCTAGTAGGTGTGTAGATTTGTAGTGGCGAGTGGAAGTGTGAGGGTGCTGAGCATGTGTTGGTTCTGTAAGCAAGTGTCAATGCTTTGAATTTGATGCGAGCTGCAAGTGGGAGAAAAATGGAGAGAGAGGAAGAGTGGAGTGACGTGGGCCCTTTTGGGTTCGTTGAAGACCAGACGAGCTGCGGCATTCTGGATCGGTTGCAGGGGTTTGAACGCACTAGAAGAAAGTCCAGCCAGAATAGCGTTGCAATAATCATGCCTGGAAATGACCACGGCCTGTCCCAGAAGTTGTGTTGCTTGCTCCATTAGGAATGGCAAACCTGCATGATCGAGCCGTCTTTGCGGTGTGATCTTTAAAGGTCAGCTGGTCCTCAAAGATTACTCCAAGATTTCTGGCAGACCTTGATGGGGTGATCGTTGAGGATTCGATCTGGACGGTGAAGTCGGATTGGCAGGAAAGACGTGAAGCTCCGTCTTTGCCGAGTTGAGCTGAAGATGATGCTCTTTCATCCATGCAGAGATGTCTACTCGGCAGCTTGTGATTTGTGTAGGATCATCTGGTGGAAATGATAGATAGAGCTGTGTGTCATAAGCGTAGCAGTGATAGGAGAATCCGTGTGCCCGTATAATGGGACCCAGTGATGTGGTGTACATGGAGAAGAGAAGTGGTCCAATTTATGGTTTAGTTATCAATAGGCACACGCATTATAACCGTGGTGGCTCCGGAATAAGATTTGACTTGACAGAAATGTTGTCCTGTTGCTAGATGTTGAGTCGAATTCATTTTTGATTTCCTCTTTCCCTTGGGTAGGTCTAAATGTTTTTGTTTATCACATATTTGTAATGGAACACTAGATTAATGGCATCCATTTCCTCCCTGACTCCCTCATTAATAGCCCAACAAATGGCGCAGCAACATCACTTCTCAACTCGATGAGAACTGTAGTCCACAAACTCGCTGACTTGTTCACATGTAATTTGAAATGTGATGGAAGGAACTGATACAACTGAATATACTATATACACACATCTGTGTGTGTATGTATATACTATGCCATATATACAATACTGTTTACAAATAATGTTTTATTATTGTATGCAGAATAGAACCAAAACTTAATGTTTCCATAGCAATCAGTATGTCAGTTCAGTGTACATGGGGAAAAACTAGTCATCCATTAAAAATGGGTATTAGTGAACATAAATCAGAGATTAAGAGAGGTGACTTCTAGACATTTCCACAACCATTTTTTATTTGAATTGATGGAAATATACATACTAACATATTGAATCATATTAACTTCATATTGAAATATACAAATATTTCTGTGGTTGTATGTTAGTGTATAGATGTATCTAGATTGGTTTTGTAAATCCTTTTTGGGTGATAATTTTGGGATTTGACTTGGTTGTTTGGAGTCATTTGATAGTGAAGTGGTGATTGAGTCTATAAATGCTTGATGTAATGAGAAGCACCTGTAATGAGTATCCAATTATTGGTGATTATTGAACTTGCACTCTTTTAAAGATTCCTGGGGAAAGTAATATTGTGTGACTCACTGAAGGAGGCTAATTGTTGAAACGTTTGATTAATCTATATGTGCTTTGTTGCAGAATAAAAGAAAAAGTACTTAAGTCATTAAATCTTTTGTTTTTCATTTGAAAGAATTGCAATTTTCACTGATCTTTGCGCCCAAAAAAACTGTTGAGCGCAGTGATTCTACCTTTTTTTAGTTCAGTTCAGTGTGAAATAATTATGCAGTTCTACCATTTTTAATCCCACCAGTTTTATCCCAATTTACTTGCTTAGGGAAACATGAAACAGAGTGAACATGAAAAGGTTCGACCCCATTCCTTACAAATGTAGGATTGGTCCATACATGCTAATTGTAGAAAAGAGTAACTAAACTAGTTAGGATGAAGTTACTCTAAGTCCACAACATATTGACAGCCTAAATCCATCTCACTTTTATATGGATGCAGTCCATGCCTTTTTTTTAACAATCCTGCAGCTAAAGATTAGTCAAAGTGTTGATGTTTTCTAGTGTTCATTTCATCTTTCACAAACTTGTGCTCTAAACATGTAACCTTAAGAATTCATACCATTAGCCATTCTCATCAGATAGTGAATGTGTTGTCTGTTTCTCTAAATGATGTGTAGATAAATTAGCTTTTCTGCTTTGTACAGAATGTGATTTGTGGGAGTCTGTTTCATTTGAAACAGGAGCAGTGTCTGTGGAGTGTGTGCTAGGTCAGGACTATCTTATTACTTGAACAGTCTGAATATTTGTCATGCGTCAGCTTTTCATGCCATGAAGTGACTCCCAGGTGTAGGTCATTGAGTGTAACTGAGCCAGACTCACATTGGTAATATAAAGCAGTTACTTGAAGCTTCAGAGGATGTTGCAATAAAGCAGGTTCATTAGTTATGTATATTTACAGCATACAATTAATTTGAATCCTTCATTCCCGACAATAATAAGGTGACATGACTCTTCTGTCTCTGTGGTGAACTAAGTGAGATCCAGTCTGAGTCTTTGGTCCCAAATTATGGGACACACTCCCAAAATTTGCATAAAATACCTGTATGGAAACCTAGCCGTTTATAAGGAATCTTCATATCTAATGTATGGTATTGGACTTTGTTTTCCTGTTTTAATTTTGCACTTAAGTTGTTAATTAACTCTTTGTTGAGTAATTCCTTGATCATCTCCAGGTATTCCCTATTTTTTCCTTTTATTCCCTGTATAAATAAGGTGCGTTCACGCCATATCGGAATTACTGTAATTTCGACTTCAAAGGATTCATGTCCTTGTAGAACTCATAATTTCAACTTTTAAACTCAGAAGTTTGTTTCATTGTTCTTTGTTAGGTGTAAGTTATCTTCCCTAGTGTTTACTTGTTCTCCGTTCTGGTTCTTGTATACCTTATTTTTCTTGTATGTTTTGAGTTTATCTTTGTTAACATTGGTTCAAATCTGAATTTAGATCCCCCCCTCATTATCTATATCTAGAACATATGTGTTGTTATAAATATGTCATTTGTAATCAAGTGGTTTGTTAAGGAGCTCCATAAAATGTTTACAGACTTGTATGATTTCTTTTATTATTATTTATTATGTCTGACTTAAACTATGCAGAACAGTATAACTATTCATTTAGATGTAATACATGATTCAGCTTTTACTATGCTAATATTGGCTAAAAATACTTGACCCAATGTTTTACACTGTCCTTCAGACGTTCCTGACTATGTTAAGGAATGTAGGCTGCCTCCAATTACAGATGCTAACTGACAAAATTTAAGTTACTGAGTAACAACACATGAGCGACAACCCTCTTTTATACACAAGTTGTCATTGATAAGACTTGTGACAGTGGGCGATGTTACCTCATTAACCTTTAACCCTTGAACTTGCATGTGATAAATCAGACTCTGTATGTACAAGTGCATGCAAAGAGTGTATTGAGGTCACTTTATCTTGCTTATATTGCTGGACAGTTTATTTAAAGCAATTCTGCAGACAGATTTCTGGAGTTAATATAGGACTGGACTGGATAGTCCATTGGAGATTTAAAATGAGAATTGCTCTTCCAGAGATTTAGAATAATGTTTGTTAATGGTTAAGTAAATTTCTTTTTCTTTTTGTGAATCACTGGATCACAATTTTTTTATTTCTCCTCTCATACATGCAAGGCCAGAACCACCTTTGGTTACATCCATTTATAGACATAAGTCATGTGAAAACATATTGTTAAGTGCATCACATGACATTTGGTATGTTTTATTAAAATTTGAGTTTGAGAAAAGTAATAATATTTGCTATCAATCATAAATGGCTAAAAATGTCACAAATATAGAAATGTTACTGTGGAAATAAATCCAGAGCTTCAGTAGCTGTTGGTGCCCTCTGTCTTCTTTTTTAGGCCATTGAAGAAAACTTTGTAATTTGTGTATAGGTTAGGAAGCATGATTATATGTTTTAAAATTAATCTTACTAAATTGATTATCCTAGTATATACAGAACTAATCATTTCAAATTACAAAGTTATTAATAATAAAAAAAACTTGCCAGTGAATAAAGAGTTCAGATTATTCATTGTATTCTCATAGTACCTATACACAGTTGCTATGATTGATAAATGATGCTGAAGATCTTGATGTGTATAGAGAAAATCCAAACACATAATTTGCTTTTCCTCTGGCACTCACCTGATCATATAATGACTCTCTGTCCGCTCTTCACTGTGTGCGTAGGAGGACAGAGCTTCTCTCTCTCTCTCTCTCTCTCTCTCTCTCTCTCTTTCTCTCCACTACACATTTATTTTCTGCCATGCTCACATTTGTAATCTTGCCTTTTGTGTTTCTCCTATGATGTCAGGGAGAGAGAGGAGAGGTGGGTGATTAATAAATATACATGTATGTATGGAATTGGAAAAGGCTACGTTTGCCTATGGACGATAATCCTTTTTGTTCCTGCAGTCCCTTGAGACGAACAAAGCCGCTGCTAATGTATCACTGTACTGAAAGAAAGCCCTGCACAATCTCATTAGACTGTCATTACCGAATATACCGATATTAGACACGTTTTCCTTGTAAAAACACAGACGCCCTATTTGAGCAGAAAAGAGAGGCATAAAGAATAGATCATTTTGTGCTTGTTGGTAAAATAGTAAAAAGAGAGAGGGATTATGTTTGTGTGTGTGTATTTTTATGTTTTGGGATAAAGCAGAGTATTGTGAGCAGAATGGCAGAGAAGGGAGTGAAGGGGTGGGGCCTTTTGGCTCCCCCATTCATATTATGCAAATATCTCTGAGCCTGTGCGCATCTGATTGGCTGGCTGGAGGTGTTGCTGGCTGATAGGACCGATAAAGCAGCATTCAGCAGTGAGGCGCTGAGAAGAGGAGGAGGACAGCTTACAAGGAATAGGGAAAGAGAAACGGAAGATACAGAAGGCTTTAATGTACAGCACAAGCAAAGAAAAGAAATACAGCTATTTTTATTCCTATAACCACCTGCATGTGCACTGATTTAAGACTGTTCAAGCGGAAGATTTAAATGACAAGATTGAATGTGACTGGATTGTGACTCGGCGGTTGCAGCCCCTCCGGCAGGCAGCCCATTCACAAACAGCGGACCGCTATGAGCGCTTTGACAAGGGAGAAGATGAGGAAATTCTGACTGATGATCCTTCTGCATGGATTTTTTTAATCTTGTCCTCAGCTTCAGTCGTTTTCAGCAGACCAATCTTGGCTGTTGTCCAGTTCATCAGGCTGCGCTGAGGAAGCTGAATAAAGCCGGCAAGATATGCGAAGAAAAAGCAGACAAGCAATCAGCGTGAGTGCAGCGTCTGTTTGCACCTGCCACTGAAAAGACAGCTCTGCCAGCACGGCTTTTGTCATCCGCCTGCCTTACTGGCGAATGAGAGACCGAGGCCTCTCGGCTGAGGGGAATGGAATTCAGCCATGCGGCTCTGACTGGAGTTGTTGTTTGCCTTGTGCTGTCAGTGGGCAGCCAGTGCCTGTGTTCCTCCTGCTGCTGCTACTGACTGTTTCCAGATCATCTCAAGAGTGTAGGCTGAAAATATTCTCTGCTTGCTTCCGCCCTTTCACTTTTAGCCACTCGTGGGCAGAAGCAAGTGATAAACAACTAACTGGATGACTTGAATGGATACACTGAGGGTTAAACTTAACTTGGTTGATTTCATGTAGCCTTAAACTGATTCTGCATCTCTGGAGGACTGCGCTGGCCTGAATATTTTTCTATTTTCATCCCTCAAGGTGCCATTTTTATCATTAACTATCCACCGGTTCTGTAGTTTCCATAGAAATGAAGATATGGGAATCTCTGGAGACTGAGAGTGTCAATGTAAGACGAAGAAGAAGTACAAGAAAATAAATCTGTTGTGTTTCATTTAGCCTGGGATGAAAAGCTGTTTAGATGATAGTGCAGGTCATCTGTAAGAATAAAAGGGAGATGCATATTTTCCAGCCATTCCTCAGTCTGAGGAAGTGAAGATACAGAGAGGTTCAAAACACGCTGTTCTCAAAGCTCTCCTTTCTCTGAACTGCCAAAAGAAAACCGGGAACGAAGAAGAATGTCAGCCATGTGCTGAAATGCTCTCCTACTCTCAATAGACTCTTTCACTGTCCTCTTGTTGAACCGTATTTTTCACATTTTTTCATTTTGGAATACTTGTTGAAAACCTGTACATTCAAATAGAGTTCATTGTTATTTTCATGAATGTGTGAGGCTATTAGGTGAGAAGAATTACAAACAAGACTTGTAGCAAGTGGGAAAACTTTTTCAATAGTCGTTTGCTAATCTCATAGGATGATCACATCTGTTTTGGCTGTGGATGAGCATGACATCAACAAAGAGCGCATTTTCAGTACTAATACCCAAAGTCTGGTCTCTGTCAGATCATTTGTGCCTCATGGACCTCTGATAATTCTTTGGTAGTGGACTTTATCCTTAATTAGGAAAGTGGGACAACTTCATTAAAGTCGGGATCCAGATACAAGACAGTAAAATGGATGATTCCAGTATATTAAGGCGGAGAGGCCTTCAGGTAAGGATGAACGGTACTTCTAACATGATCTAAACTTTTGTGAATGCTTTTCTCCAGTTTAATATATGCAACATCGCATTTCATCCTTCCAATTTGCTTCCTTTCTTAGACTTCAAAGTTGCTGTGATGTGTCAGCACATTCATAAAATTTAAGCACTGCAGAAAGCAAGAACTCTGCCTTGGGATCAAATTATCCAGTTTTGTCAAGCAGTGTGAACCTTTCGAATGTGTCTCAGTGATAACAGATTGCCGTGCTCAAGGAGGGATTTCAAATTAATTCATGGCTAAATTCAACATTTTCTTTCTCGCATCTGCTTGTCTGTCCCTCATTCTCTTCTTTACGAAAGATTTGCTTACTAGCTTTCCTGTCTCTTTTCATATTTGAATTACAGGAACTGTCATTAGTCGTCATAATGACTGTTTTAGATGCGTACAAACCTTTTGTTTGGACAACTGAACAAAGATTCAAGTATGTTGAGCTAGAATGTGAACTGATTAACTTTTTCAGATTTTCCATATAGTGGGAACAAGAAAATATAAATATAGATAAACACTTAATTACCTGACGCAGATGCTAAGCTGGGAGTGTAATCACATACATAAACAAATATATTTCTGGCTTTGTGCACACCCACCTCTTTTACACCCTTCAGTCTTGTTTTTTCCTGTAATATTGGAACAGTCCAAGAGTGTGTTGTGTAACTGCATTTAGTAAGTCCATCTGCTAGTTAACCAGAGTAGATGACGACTGCTCTGCTGAATTTGAGAACAAATGCTAAGTACATGTTAAGAGATGCATAAGGGTGTTTTACATATCTCATATCCATATATTTAGTATCAGCTCTAATTTAAACAGTGTTATCTATGCAGTGCAGGATTCAGACTGCTATTTGAGACGCTGTTTGATTGTTATTTAGCTCCTTGTCCACAGGGGTTTTCAGTGAAGAAGATAAGATGTTGGTAAACAAGATGAAAGGAGAAATTACAATGTCCTGCTGTAATTTTGATAGTATTAAAAAGACACTTGTGTAGCATTTAAAAGGCACTGAAATTTCATTCACTGGAATGGCTTTTACTATTGAAGAGCAGCACAGGCGCAGATTGTTTCCATGCTGGATAATAGCGGTGGTTTTAAGGCACTTTTTTCATTTCTTGTGCTCAGTGCTGTTTTTTTTTTTGTGCTAGGGTGTCTGTGTTTTTGCCCGTTGGCTGTTGAGCTGAACTCTGTGTTGCGTCTGTTCGCTCAGCTGTGCAATGGGGAGGGTTTGTATCGATAAATCCACCGTAGGGCCTTCTGTCTGCCGGAGCCGGATAGTGAGATGAAGCAGGAGTCTTATTCTGCTTTCTACAGTAACATCTCATTTAACTTCATATCCTATTTCTACAATTTCTGAGACCATCAGCAGAACCTGAACACCACCACTAGAAACACAAATACGACCATTCAAAAGTGGTCAGTAAGATTTTACAATGTTTTTAAAAGAAGTCACTTATGATCACCAAGGCTGTTTGTTTAAAAATCACACAAAAATTGTAATATAAATTCATCTTTTATTTTATTTAAAAATATATTTTATTCCTGGGATAGCAGCCAGAGTTTTTAGTGGCCATTTATAAAGTCTTCAGTGTTATGATTCTTCAGAAATGATTCTAATTTACTGATTTGCTGCTCGAGAAACATTTATCATTGGTATTATTGATGTTGAAAACAGTTTTCAAAAATGTATTATTGAAAAAAATATTCTTTGTTGAAACCATAATATATTTTTGTTTCAGTATACTTTGTTTAAAGTTCAAAAGAGCTGTGCCTATTTGTAATAATTTTGCCCATAAAAATTGCCTATTTTTTTTTTTGTAACAATGTAAGTCATTACTGTCATTTTGGATTTTTTTTTGTTCAAAAAAACAAAACTTTTTCTGACCCCAGACTTTTGAACGGTAACGTATGCACATTATCTGGGGGTCCTTGAAATCCATATTTTTTATGAACCTTTTACTGATGAATAGGTCATTATGGCTTTAAGCCATGCATCCTCTTAATGCTCTAAAGTGGTCTGGGTAGTTAGTCACATGGGGACTGGGCCCAATATGGCTTGCCAGTTTGAGACGCAATGCCCTGGAAAGCCACATTTGGCAATGTTTATGGGATGGAATTGAAGGGGGGGACTAATTCTCTGTAATGCGTCTGAGTGGTCTCCTGTGGCCCGGACCTGATAAATGCCTCTTCCTCAATGTCAGTGGTCATCCACATGTCCCTGACAATCAAACACTCTTTGGTCACAGCTTTAAATTGTTCATTAGGCACTTAGCCATGGCGTGAAACCCCTTATCAAATTGCTAAATTGTTAATAAATCAGAATAAACTTTTCGTGACAATATAGTTTATACATAGGCTGTTCATAGTTGGCAAACAATGCAGCAGCTTGGCACATTATTAATTTAGAATATGGAGTCAAAGGTGTGTGATTTATTAGCATTTTAGTGCAATTCATCATAGATAAACATTGGGTTGCATTGGCTCAAGTTTTTGAACTAGCTCTCTCACAAAGTATTGAATCACCGAGACCTGTGTAATTACAGTGTATTGTGAGCCCTAGCTTAAATAAACCATATTTTGTAAAAGTGTATATTTATTTAAATGGAAATTTAAAAAAAGACTTAATAGGACAACATAATCTAAAATATAAAACAAATATTTTAATTCGTTATTGAAATAAACTCAATATAGTATAGTATATCTGTCTGACCATATTGGTTTTGTGGTTGCAGAACGGACGTAATGGTCATGTAAAACTAAAAAAAAAAAAAAAACTTGCCTAGTGTTATAAACTAATCTACACATAAATAAATGAATCCATATGATATAACCTCTTGCATTCATATTTAAAGACATGGCAGCTTAGTACTTCAGTCATTTTTATAGTTAAGTATTGTCTTTTTTTTCCTCCTTTTTTTCCTCCTTCACCTTTAGAAAATATTAATGTGTTCAGCCTAGAAGTTGAATTTCATTTGAAATGAAAATGAAATAATCTTTCTGTGAGAGGTACAATCTGATTATGCTTTTTTGCTCTTCAATCTTATCTTATGATGCAGGCTTGATTGTTCCTCATGATTACTCGGGTGAATGTATCCACAGGAATTTGGTTTTGCATGTTCCATGCTCTAGTGTGACTTAACACTGGTAGATCTCACTATATTTCTTAATCGGTTAAGGTATTACCTAATTTGAACCTTGCAGTTTCAGGCAGTTAATCAGTGAACTGCACCCTTTTGTCAAGGCATTAGCGCAGGGAATGCAGGCCTCTAGCTCTAGTTCTCTAGCTTTTTTGTTTGTGTTTGAGCTAGAGATAGAGTTGATGTTCTCTGGGCTTTTTGTCTGCAGGTGCAGATGAGCTCTAGAGGTGCCGCTGGGCTTCTCCCTTTTCCTGACGGGTTAGAGTGTTAAATTGTTCTTATGCCCTGGTGTGTTTGTAGGCCAGGATTTCAGACATCAGGAGATTGTACCAGTGGGCTATAGTGAATTGGAAAGGAAAGGGAGGAGGTGATGGAGATGGTGCAGATTTTGGGGGAAGAGCTCTTTAGGTGGTAGTTCACATTTCTTTGACTCCTATGGTTTTTTATTAACCACAACGGCTTGAGGCAATGACCCACTTTTATGCTTATTCATTTTTAACTGCTGGCACCAATAAATAGTTGTCTCTCCCTTATTCAAACTGGATCAACTTATTTTTACGTTCATATTTTTCTCTCTAGAGTCAAGTAGTAAAAATCAATAGCAGTGAAATATAAGTATTTAAAAAAAAATACTCAGCCCCCTGGTTCACATCTACTTTCACTCTTTTTTTTTTCTTCAGTGTTTTTAATCTGTCTTCTGGCAGACCACCAATATTGACGCAAATGGTTCTAATTCAGCAAGGAGTTATCGTATTGGGGCTGTGTAAGCAAAAGCAGTGGCATATCAAGTAATCTGCTTTTACTTTAGCAGATTAAAAGTAGTCAAAGTTTCAAGGTGTTCTACAGGGAATAGTGAAGGGCTGGTGTTTGGATAGTGTGCTGGTCACTTATGGCCATGGCCTGCTCCAGGATGCTACCAGCAAACAGTGATGAGAACAGAAAGCCATTAGCCCGCAGGCGCTCAGTGAGCTGGTACGGAGTCAGATTGTGCATTCTCAAGGAATCAATACAGGCTGCATCTCTAGCTGGGCAGGTAAGAGAAAATATTTTAACATTTGGGGTTTGTAACCAGTACCTATTCATTAGAAAAAAATATAAATTATTTTTCTGTTTTATTTTCCTGTTTTTTGAGGGCCATCTCAAAAGTACCCTTTTTTGCCAGTATATTTTGATGTGTGTATATTACAGTTTTCAATATTTTAAGAACGTTATAAACAGCCATATCTAGTATAAGAATTTAAAAACAAAAAACAGCAAAATAATTGACAAATAACTTCCCTTTTGATGTGCTTTCTGCTTGATGTGATATCTCATTTTAATGAATGATCTTCATACTGCAGTGATGGAACAGACTCCGAGGTCATTTGTGAGATTCACGTGAAAGTTTGCGTGCAAAATGTTGAAACTTACTACTAAAAGTAGGTCTGCTAACTAAATGTTAGTCGACTAGAAGAATCTTAGTCGACGCAAGATTTTATTGTCTGGTTAATCGCAGAAAAAAGAAAGTGGCGAAGTCACTCAGTCCACGAGGGACAGATTGTTAACGCCAGGCCCTTGTTATTATAATACGTCAGTCACGTAATCCAGTCACATTCGCATGTGTTATGTATGTGTTATGTATCATCCATCGACCTCAAAAATGACTTATCATTTAAAGCATGTAAGTAGTATCAACTTTACATGGCCAATCGCCCTATAAAGTTAACCTACAAAATTGTGTTATTATTAGGCGCATATCCAAGTGTTCGTGCGGAGTGTGGAAGCTGAAGTATAGCGTGTAACTGCATGACAACATGGAAGGTGCGGAGGGAAAATACTTATTTTCGGTCATAGAGATAAAAGTAATACATCATTCAAAACTGAAAAGGGTTTAAAATTGTTGGTGTACCCTCACAATAACAACAAAACGTGCGAAAACACACAGGATGTGCTTTTTGCCGTCTCAGTCTCCCGGAACAGCAACATGTCAATGAACCATAATTCAACATATAGGCTACTTGCCTTTCAGGAAATTCATCACAAAATCATACATCTTGTCATTCTTTTTCTTAATGTCTGTCAGTCAGATCCTGCCTGGAGACATGACTGACACTTTGTTATTAGTGGCGCAGCACTGTATTTTCTCACGGTGGAAACGACAGTCATGGCTATTGAGCCGCTAAATAGCTCGTGACCGCACTCTGACCAGAACAGCCGCTTATCAAGAAGCTAAAGGGTTTCAGTTTCTGATGACTCAGCAATGTATTAGAATAGGCATTAGTCTAGTTTCCCCTGAGATTTACATTATCATTAATATTCCTCTTTTAATACTGCATTACCCTAAAGAAGAGGTTACCATCATAATTATGGATAAAGGATTCAGCAGTAAACACTAAGAATAGCTGTTTAGAATGAATCTACAATGTTTCCCATTGTAAATGTTGTCCTAAGCTTCTCATTGGCTTGAATGAGACGTGCTCTAATGAACACCAGCACTGTATAAATCATATTGTTCTAGTGCACCGCACTTTGATTGAGGAAATCTTACTCTGTAAGGTCGTTTAGACTGCAGAGATGTCCTTGTTGTGTCTATCCTCATAACAGTGCAATGCATTCTAAACACTTGTCACTGAATTTTACTAGTGCCTGTTTTCCTGAAAATAAGTTCTTCACTGAAACATGTTTTGCTTGTTTTTGTAATATGATATGGCTGTTTCATGTGGACCTGATTATCAGCGTTCAGAGGAAAATAAAATAGTTTGTGCACTTTTTTTTCTACTAAGACAAATGTGGCCTGTGTTTGAAGAAAGGCAGAAAGTAGGACAATACAGGATATTGCTGTAACAAAGAAAGAAGGCAAAGAATAAAGAAAAAAGACTAATAGAGAGTTCATCAATCATTTACCATTTATTTATTTTTTGGCTATCATAATCTTTTTACATCCCATCCATTGACTGCCCTGTCACGGGTAAAGCCTTGTCTTGTCCCAAGATGGTTAAGACCGCTTAAAAACCTGGACTTCAAAGCTCTATGGCTATAATCGAGACAATGTTGTCTACAGTATGCGTTTCAACATGTTCCTAATTGGGCTAGTGAGGTGGTGCTGCTAGCCCCCTGTCAAAGATGGGATAAATGCATTATGAGCACAGCAATAAGCTCACTTTGAGACCAACATGAGAGCATGAGCT
The DNA here is from genome assembly GCA_037043235.1 of Rhodeus uyekii. Lineage (NCBI taxonomy): Eukaryota > Metazoa > Chordata > Actinopteri > Cypriniformes > Acheilognathidae > Rhodeus > Rhodeus uyekii. The sequence continues at coordinate 65,440 of JAWRVZ010000004.1, read as the reverse complement.
CATCTTTTAGACCTAACAGAGAAGGAGGGGTGAAGGGGAAAATGCTAGAAAGAGAGTGGACTCAGCTGCCAGAGAATGAAACATGCATATTCACAAACCCAGACTTGTATTGGTGGCTTCACAGCAGACAGTATTACTTAGCAGTAATGAATTCAGGCTTAATCTGTGTTGTCCCCCTTGTCTTTGAGATAAACCATTGAGACAGATACTAAAAGACATACAATCAATGGCAAGTGGGTTAAAAATCCAGTCTTATCATAATCGCAAATCACAGAGTGTGGAAAATATTTAAAGTCAACAAATTTTACTCGTGTAACATGACATTTTACAGTGTAACAAGATATTCAAAAACAACTAAATGGCTGGATTTCATTCATCAGGTATTCGTTGATTTTTGAGAATGGAGCCTGATCAAGGTTACAGTCAATTGTGAAATACCATTCCTAATGGTAACACTTTCTTTGTTAAAGGATTAACTGTTATTGCCATAACTTTTATTACACAATCAGTATTACGTTAATCTGTTTTGAATCACCTACAATGGTAGCCTCAAAATGTGCTAAACCGCTATTGATTAACATAATTTTCTCTATCTGCACAACCTAGATGACGTCAACTGAAAAGGAAGGTCATTTAAGAGCCTGAGCGAGTCATTGCATATTGATGGAAGATTTGGACGCAAACGTTCTTTTCACAAAATTCATTTGGAATGACGTGCACTAATGAATCATTCACAATAAGACCAGGAACATGTGTTAAGGAAGTAAATGGGGGTACATTTTAGTTTTGTTTTGACTTTAGAGTTATATGAGAGCTTGTGAATAAAGTGTGTCCTCTACTGAAGCTTTTGCTTTTTACACACTCGATCAAGGACCAAGTCAAGCAGCACTAAAAATCTTGTCTTTATTAAGCCTCCCACAGATATTTAATTAGTGAAACTAAATAAGTTTTCTATTAGTTTGTGGGTGAAGAATAGAGTACGATTCCAGAACAGTGCCCCCTCTCCATACTTGGCCATAGGCTAAATATTGTTTCCAAACAGTTTCACAAAAACAACATGTTTGGACAAATGAGGACATTGCAGTCCTTTCCTACACTTAGAACTAACAACTCTGTCTTGGTGGAAACTATAATACCGTGACTGTCACTTTCCATTTTCTCAGTTTTTTTTCTTCCGTTCGTTTCTTTTTTCTTTTGTCTGGCACACAAAGTCAGTGGTTTCTGCTGTAGCACCTCTCTTGGTAGGCATTAATCAAATGCGCAGCAAAATAGCAGTATGTTGATAGCATGTCTGTCTGTTCGCGCTGTTGGGGGCGGTTTTTGATCGTCTGCCTCTCGTGTGGTATCCTCCCTGGGGAGCCAGACCTCCATCTAACCTCACACAGCCATTTCTTTTTCAGCTTCTAGTAATGAGCACCGTTGCTCCTTTTGTCTCTCATCCATAACGCATACACGGGCTCTATGCCTGGATGGTGCTTTCTCTACATTGGCCCTTTTATTTGTCTGGGTGTGGCGTGGTTCCATTTTCTATTGTTTTCCCTGTCTGTTTTCTCTTCTCATTATATTTTCATTTTCTTTACCCTCTTTGATTTTCATTTTCATGAGTCTTGTATTCATTTTTTACTACAAGGGCTCATTCATTGTTCTCCTGAGAGGCACATTTTAGTAATTTTTGTATTACTCAGGAAAATTCTGTAGCTGTTTTCTTTGACCAAGACAAATGAGGTTCCTTCACTAGTGTGCAGATGCTTGTGCTATGTGTTTATGTGCGTGTGTGTATTGTGTTCAGGGTTTATGGGGGGTGGCGAATATCCCAAAAGTGTGAATTGAAGATGTTTGTGTCGGGAGTTTGATAGCACCTGGGAGTCGAATACTGACACCAGAAGAAGTGTCTGTTCGCCTACCAGTAATGAACTCAGACTCACAGTCATGGGGGACAGGAGGAATAGTGGGAGAATGTCAGAGACAAACATGCGACAAATATGACTTCATTACTCTTCCAGAGGAGCATGGGATCGGTTCAGTAGCAACATACTCTTTAACGTGCAAAAACAATTGCCCCAAACATTTTGGAAAATTATCATTATGTTTTAAGGTTTAGTTTCATATGATAGGTAGTAAGCATTAGTGTTTCTATAGCAGTTTGTAAGTTCAGAGGTTGCAATATTGTCATACATTTATATTTTTTATATCATTAGGTTGGTTTTTTTTTCTTTATTTTTTTTTGAAAGACATATTTTATGCCCACAAGTGCTATATTTATTTGATGAAAAGGAAACACTGTAATATGGGTAAATTAAACCACTTTCTATTATAAAATGTAATTGTTAAATGTAATTCTATGATGGTAAAGCTGAATTTTCAGCAGCCATTACTCCAGTCTTCTGTGTCGCAAGATCCTTCAGAAATGTTTAAATCAGTTTTGCTATTTGATATATTTAAGGAAAGTGTCATGCTTATAAATAGTTCAAAACAACAGCATTTATTTGAAGTTAATGTTTGTAACATTATAAATGTCTTTTGTTAATTGTTTACTTAATGCATCCTTGCTGAAAACGCACTTTTGCTGGAATCGATGGCATGTGACGCAACACATTACTAATTGTTTTGTAATTTGTCAGTGCAGCACTGACTTTTCAGTGATTTGAAAAAAAAATGTCTGAACCTGTTTTTTTTGTTTTTTTTCAATTCATGATTTCTTCCTGCTGACTTCTTCCTTCATTAACGCTTTTGAGCATCTCAAACAACCCTGTTTTTTAAACTACTTTTCCACTTACAAATGCATTGTTCTATTCCTGCAACTGTCACAAAACAGTACTGAATATCAGCACGATCAAACCACATGCATCACTGTATTATTCAAGGATCGTTGTGGTGAGGGCACTGCATAGTTGCGAATAATCCTGCCAACATTATGTTTTGATGACTGTCACTCTGTATGTAGCAGACAGAGGAGCTCTCTTTGAATATCGCAGATATACCAATGAGACAGCCTGCTGCTACATGTGGAGAGATCTGACAAAATGTAGCTCCAGCATTGTTGCCTTAGCTCGACGCTAATATATAACGATCTGTTATAAAAAACAGTGCTGCAATAACTTAAAGCGTTAAAGTTCAAATAAAGGTAAGAGCAACATAACTGTCAAACAGAAGCAGCAAATATGCATCGCGCTTGGCTTGCTGGTTCATTTTCCACGTTTTAATTCTTCAAAGGTAAAAAAAAGAAAAACACATCTGCCAATCTCCACACCAGCATTGTGTTTTTCTTCACTCTCCATTATCTCCACTTAGGAATGTAGATTTAATTTGAATATGCAAATTCTAATTAGGATTAGTGGGGTTTTTGTCATGGTTTTTTTATTTTTTATTTCCACAGTTTGATAGTCAGTGTGAATAGCTAGACTGATCACTAGATTAGCATCTGAGTGAGGGAGTGCAGGAAGAGACAAAATGAGTGAATTAAGGACTAGACGTCCTCTTCTGCCAAAAGCGCACCACAATAGTAGGGATAATTACTTGGAGGTTCCTTCCAACAACATGAGGCGATCCTCATATATCACGACTGCTAATTGTGCCGGTTTAGCCCTTACACAGAATGATGGGAGTCTGGAGGCAGCCAAGTGTTCTTTGTATATGTAATGATGATGGTGATGTGGCATCTCTTCAAACCTTCAGCTGCATCTACCAGAAGTTTTTCACAGCTTTTCTCTCTGCATCCTTCTGCTTGCCCTCCCTCTGTTCTTTTATTCACTCTTTTCCTCTCCTAAACCTTCGCTGCTCCGCATCCTGTCTTCCCCTGTGGCCCCGCCTCAGCCATCTTCCTGTCCTACATACTCCTAGCACCAGCTTCAATTAATATGAATGAGCTACAACCCGAATTATACCCTCAATTCTCTCACACGCAACTGGGTTCAGTCTATCCAATGCATCATATGGTATTTGATGACTATGGTAAACCAAGATGTTAGCATCTGTATAGCAACGCTCCGGTTACCATCTACAACGCTCTAGCATCATGATGGCGAGTTTTACATGGATATGTTCTGAATATTTCATATTTTGAAAAAAAATTGTGTGCTTTTATGGAGCTCTTAATTATCCTGCACTTGTAATATATAAACGTAAAGGTATTAATATCGTTCTGTATTTTCTTTGTTGTCCATCAATCTCTGTTCCAGCCCAACAGTTTTTAATCACTCATTATAATGATGTCTGCCACTGGTGTCATGCTCTCCTTATGTATATTGTTCTATCTGTGTTACAATGACCCAGTTAATTAATATCCTCCTAGTACATTGAACTCTTTGATTTGCCTTTCCCTCTATTCTTCTTTCTCACCCCATCATTCGTTTGCTTGTTCATTGCAAGCAATTAGTCTCAACAGGCTCAGTGCTACGCCCCATTTGCTCCATGAAATGATTAAACCGCCTCAGACCTGCTTCATACAATCACTATTGTACACCTTTCTTGAGTTTTTATTGTTTAAATATGGTGGCAGGATGCAACGGATGACTTGTTGGTGTCTAAGAGTTCACAGTGTGACACAAATGTAGGTTTACTACTGTGAGTAACACATAATAAAAATATAAATACATAAAGTCAGTAGCCAATTCCAATAATTGTGAAATTTCATGACATTCAAATTTAGTATCATAGCAAAATATGCAGAACACATTCCTAGAGTTTAATCTATTTTTATTTTTAAGAAATGCTATACACACCTACTTTAAATGACAATAGAGAAGTTTTGCACTAAACTTTTAAGTCCTTGTCTTTCCATTTCCATGCCTATTTTGGTTATAGTTACTGAGCTTTTAGGACCTCTGTAACTCTGTCCTTTACCCAGAAATTCAGGCAGGGTGCAGGGTCCTCCCCTGGGTCCGCTGTAATTAGTTCATTAGTCCTGTGTAATGAAATTGGCCAAGACTGCGTCAGCATGTGCTGCGTGGCATTGTGCTTGTATATTTCTAATTGTGCTTTACTGTTCCTAACCAGGTGTGATCCGATAAAGCTACACACAATACAACTTTCTTGTTTATTTGCGCATTTGAACAAGCAAATAGCAATGGGGTATTTTAGTAAATTATATTTTCAATTATTGTTCTTTGCTAGACCCGCCCACACAGTGAATTTTTGTTGGTCTGCTCCTAACACCAGGGCATTAAACAAGCATATCTTTTGTATGCTTGAAATTTCACCAGTTGTACTGCACAGATGAATTGCAGATGCACTAAATGCTTAAGAAGCTACGAACCACCTGTAAGAGACCATTTGTTATGCTAACTGTGCTTAACTGTGACATTGGTACCTGTCAGGATTATCGTCCTGCATCATTATTTCCAGTTGAGGAAATATGCCAGCCATTCATTCAAAGACCGAAAGAGCTGGCATGATTGAGATGCTGTGTGTCTGTCATGGCAATCGCACTGTCCTGCAGACAGCCTGTCACTGTCAGAGGCTGTCCAGCGTCCCCGTCTTAAGAAAGCCAGCGAGCTCTGACTTTTTGACCAGAGCTGTCTGCTTCCATCCTGGAAGCCTTTAGACACTGTGTGTGGCTTGGGACAGGGCAGTACTTTGACAACTGTCATCTTTATGTCATTCTTTATGGTTTAAGTGTCAATGTGAACCTCACATGTGTCTACAATTGTTGTGTTTTGTTTGGGGGGGGTTGTCGGTACTCGTCAAGGCAAACATCACGGTTACTTATATATATATCTCTTTTATACGTTGTCTAAGTATGTTTTAGCAAACCTCCAACCCTTAGTATTAAACTTGAGCTCATAACTTATCTCGCTCTGTCAGTTCCCGGTAGTCATTTTCCACACAAGAGCAGACAGTCAGAATCATATTTTCGTTGATCACATGGTTGATGGGTTAGTGACCTTCCACGTGGCTTGTCGAGAAAAACAAGTCATTCCGTCTCCTTATGGTGCCAGTTAATCACCTCACCAATACAGATCATATTAACACAAACACAGATACACAGGACTCCAAGGCTGAACTCGGCTCAGGCTCCAACTATCAACAGAAAGACTTCTCAAAACATTCTGATAACATGTTCTATCTAGTGAGAAATACAGACAGTACTCATCCTTACTCTATGGAAAAATACCGAAAAGCAAAAAAAAGCTTTAACTAATAGTAATTGCTTACATATGTGATAGACTGAAGTGTATATATATATATATATATATATATATATATACACACAAATGAGAAAAATAAAAGAATATATATACAAATAAGAAAAAGACCAGATTAAATATACAAGCGGCAATGGATTTCTGAATCGTCCCCACAATTTGCATATTAGTATATGTATAAAGTGTATCCATAGAAATGTGAGGGAAGGATGGTGTTGTTCTAGTCTGGTGTTTGGAGTCAAAAGGGCCAATTTGCATTTTGACCTGCAGTCACAGAAGCTCTGTGTTTCAGTTCACCAGCACTGCCATTGCATGATTATTGAGTTCTGCACTCCTGCTGGGTCAGGTTGACGTGAGTGGAGCTTGACTCTGTCTGTAATGAATCATAATGATGCTAAACGAATATTCAGTGTGTATTTTGTCTTAATGTATGGCTAGTTAGCCTCAGGAGCTCCGAGGCTTTTGTAATTGGCTCTGCTAGCTTGAAATCTATCCTGCAGGGCACATCACCACAAGTCAGCACTAATCGGAGAGAGATTTAGAGCTGTCAGTCAAACACAAAACTGTTGCTCAGGATAACTGGATCCCGTTAGATTCCACTCTACCCAAGGTCACAATAAAATTGCACAGCATCTTGATGCGACGCTGTTTAACCCCTGAAACCTGAAATCTGCCACCTCTGGTAAGCTCTTATAACAGTGTAAACACAGAGTTGCTTATCTCGCTGCAGCTCCTGATGGCTTTAACTGTCTCCAGGAGTCCATTTAAGCAGTGTGGTGCTGCTTTCGGCCCATCTCACTGATTACATTTCCCTGCACTACGGCTTCCTGTCATGCTGGACGGACTTAAGAAATATTAATGGGCTCCATTGGGTAGATTGCTTTTGTGGGTGAGCAGGGGGCCTGCTCCAAACTGTCACTCTGGCTAATTTCATTGCCTTGCCTTTTAGCCCATGGCAATGACAGAGTCTTGGCCAGGATGCTGTTGTGTGTATGTGTGTGGCTTTGTGTAGCACAGCAACTGCTCCATGGTCTCCCTCAGACCCCACCCTCCATATGCCTTAATGGAATCAGTCTGCCAGAACAGGGTTCATTCGATTCAGATAGCTTTTGTTTATACAGTGGAATACGGTTATGTCGACGGCCTCAGGGGTTCGAGATAACCAACAGCCAATATGGCGATTTTTGATGAAGCGATTGACTTGCTATAATTTACATACACTGTATATGTTTGCTGACAACAAAAGGCAGAGATTACAAAGAGATTCCATTCTAACAGCAGAGATTTACCAGTATACAATAAAAAAACACCTTTGATTCTCGATACAAACCTTTAATTATATTCGCCAGCATTGCAAACACAATTTTATCTAAGCGTCATACTCATTGGTCAGACCAATTTCGTTACCGACCAGTGAGTATGAGGCTTAGATAAACACACTAACACACACCTGCTTTTGTTCTGACGCGCACTCTGCTCAGCGCGTAAGAACAATATGTGCCTTCACTTCAGAGAGTGCTGCCCGGCGCTGTGAGAGAAGCGTCACTGACAGAGCGACATGCAACTCAAACTCAGCGCATGTGCAGTGAACTAGGTATGCTCAGACACAAGATAACCATGTGAAGTGGCAAATTTGTTCCTCTTTTGTTCTCGAGATATTAGTGTTTGGCGACATAAAAGAATTGACATAACCCAGAAGAAAATGCTAAGACAAATAGGGAGTTTGGGAGTTTGGTTCCACTTCAAAGACGTCGACATAATAGAATTGGCGAGTTAACCGTGAGTCGAGATAAGTGAACTCCACTGTATATACACGTATGTACATACATATGTATGTGTACACACACACACACATACATGCATACAGTACTGTGCAAAAGTCTTAGGTATAGTAGTATTTTCACCCCCCAAAAAAAGGTTTTATTATTTCTATCCTTTGCTGCAGTGTCAATAGAAAATTAGTTTACATTTCCTAACATTCAGTTTGCCATTAATTGTAATAATACAGTGAGATCTGATCCCACCATCATCGAGTCTGTCTGTGTTTACCTTCCTTATCATTGCAAACAGCTCTCTTCTATAGAGACAAACAGAAATTAGACTATACACTGATGTCCAAAAATTCATGACCATGCTGGGTAGGCACTTTACTAAGTTTTGAAACAGTCTGACCTTAGTCTAGCTTTGTCTTATTTCTGCATTCAGTGCAGAGCTGTAGATAATAGACATGAGCATATCTATGGCAACACTGGTTTGCTCCACAACTATAACTAGATATTCACTTCATCTTACACAAAAAGATTTAGTCAATCTGCAGCGCTTGAAAGCTGATGCATCCATACCTGAGTTCGGTCAGAGCAGTGGGAATGCACTGATGGGCACTTCAGGCTTGTTATGAAGAGAGAGAGGAGAGGCTGCATGGGTCAAGAGAGAGGGAGAGATGCACTTTTTCTGACAGCACAGATGGAAAGTGATTTCAAGTTGACATGAAAAGCGGGAAAAGCTGCCATATATGAAGCCTCCGGGCATATCAAGCTGGTATTGGTGGAGTTGTTAATTAAAAAAGTAGGCTCATGTTTTGCTAAGGCTGCACTTTGAGAAGTTGCTATGTTAATATTCTGCAGATGGGTCAGGAGGACTCAGCCCTCTACTGATGTGGGGAGATGAATGTCTGATACATTAATGTCTGCTCTGAATTCAGTTACAGCTCACTCACTCTCTCTCACCTACTGTTTCTCTCCGGGTCAGTACAATATTGAATTTGTCCTGTCTAATATGTTATTTCTCCACTTTTGTCAAATATCCCTGCAGTAATAAGAGCTGGTTTCAGTTGGAGGCTGACATTGTTTTGGGTTTTTTGTGCACTTGAAAATGAGTTATGCTCTCAGCCAGCGATTGGACTGAGAATCATTCTCATTCTCTGAATGTTTTTAACATGTTTTCAACAGTACATTGACAGCTGCATTTGAAATCATAGCTATCAAATTTTATGAATAATGATGTGTCGCAATATATAAACTTTGAAGTGATTCAGAAACTAAAAAATAAGTCCTTGTCCTTGTTTTTCCTATATTTTATTTATCTTTTTCCAGAGTTTTGTGTACCTGTAACTATAACTGTAAAGTAATAAAGATTTCTTAATACTATTTTAGATTCTGCTTCCTAACAAACCTTTCTTTTGAAATCTGAATTTTAAAGGTCTTCTATGGTTCAGTTACATGGATTTGGGAATTTCAATTAGTTCATTAGTTACTCAGTTCAATTAGTTGAATTTCAATAGTTGGAAAAATGTAACCCCAAATATATTTAATTTTTCTTAATGCATTTAAAGGGAAATGTTTGAAGGATAAATAATGTTAAAGCTGGTGGCAAAAATCTACTGAAATGGTCAGGTTGGAGCACATTAACTGGTTCTCAAAAGTGTGCTTATAAGAATCTATATTTGAATCAGTTTTAGGGTTGAAGATGGGATTTTGTTAATTTTAACAGCTTCTGATGCTACCAGTAGTTCAAATAAGTAGTATTGTAATTGCATGTTACCACATTTTCATCCCAATAGCTCTGGGATTGAAACATACAAGACCTTAAAAATGAAGATTCCAAAAGTAAGAAAAAAAAAGAGTATTCGAATCTAGAAGGATTTTAAGATGTCCTTAATACGTTTTGGGAAAAGAATATCTATGGCGCTGGTATATTCTATGCAATTGTGTTGACAGAAATAAAACAAGATTCATTTCTAGTTTCAATGTTATTCATTCTTTAAATTTTGCTCTTTCAAAGAGAATAGATTCATCTGTATGCAAAGTGACACATATTTGGTTTTTGACCACTGAAAATGTGTACAATTTACTCATGGAACGGCATTAAGATCTCCATATCTCTGGAACTGAACCATATCGGGCCTTTTAATATGAATATTCCAAAAGAAAAGTTTAATAAGAGCTAGAATGTAACATAACATAACAGATATTAACATATCTTTAATTCTTCTTGAGTTACAAGAAAATGTTTTTTCTCATTTTTTAATTGTTGGCATATAATACTACAAAGATTTCTAAAGTCAGCAGACCTACCAAAATAAATAATGATGAAAATAATGATGCTACCATCTTTCTAAAGTCAGTTATCAGTGATGTGTGAGTGTAGTTGACTATAGTCGACTACACTGTACAGCTGTGACTAGTCGACACTGAAAACAATAGTCAACTACACAAGGAAAAAACACACAATTTTATAGGTCAAATGACTCTTAATTTTACATTTAAAAAACAGTTTATAAATAATTAAACACAAATTTTAATTAATTTTCTGTCAGTCGCAAAAATTGCCACTCGAAAGACATAACCCATCCCTGTTTTATTTTTAAAAAAAAATTATTTTGATTATGATTAGCAACATGGAAATCACTTCCAAGTTTCTCCTATTATGGTATGCTATATTCGGTTGCATTTTCATTAGACATATTTTACAACAGACATTTAAAGACTGCTGTTTTTGAAAGTGACAGCTAAGCCTGATGAAAGGAGACATGTTGTAAACATAAAATCATCACTAAATGCATTTTTGTCTAACTGGATGAGTTGAATCAGCAAGGATCAGTACGCACATGGCCCCTGCCCATACACCCACAATTTTAATGGATGTAGGGCTTTGTAAACATATCCCATAATTGAATGTAATGACTTATCTAAAAGCCATTGTTTGTGTAGGCTATTTATCTGTCAAGAGCGCTAATACACTGTTCAGATTTTGTTTTGATAAAAAGATTTAATTGTCCACAAGTCAAATGAAGTTTTGAATGGGGTCCACAAGAGGGTGTCTGATGAAAGTCTGAAATAAGTCATATGCAGTTGTGCTTATTGTGAAAAGTGCTATACAAATAAATTGAAATCTGATTTTAATAAAAATAAATATTTCTAATTAAGCTTGTGTACACAACTTCACTGTTATATTGAGTTTGATTTATGTGTGTTCGCTGGAGATTCACAATGGACAACGACAGATGGAATGGCCTTACTCTGTGTCTGTCCTCTCTGTCCCATGGGTCCTGATATCAGTTGTCTTATCTCAATCCAGCTATTAGTGTCATGCACTGCTCTAAGCTAAAACTGGTTGTGTAATAATGGTTCACTTTTGCCATCTAGTGGTGTTTTTTTTTACCTTTTAAGATGGGAGATAAAAGACTTATGATACAAACCACTATTCAGTCATTATCTGAATCACATATTGAATCTAACACTGTCTAATAATTAAAGAAAAGCCTGTTGTGAAGAGTTCCCTACAATTAAACGATATAAAAATGTTTGTTTGATTGTGAAGCAAGTTGAGTTGTGGATGTTTAATTGTGCCACCTGCTGGATGGTGTAGTCTCTGCATTCAATTTAGGTTTCCATGATATCTTGTGCACAAGTTCACAAGCTCTGCTATTTGCTTTATGTGACACAGACACATTCATTTGATTTACAGTTAATATTGCATTCTTCTCTTTCTTGATTTCAGAAGGAGCTGAGTCTTCCCAGAAGAGGCAGTTTGTGAGTACTACTTTTTTTTCTGAATGAGGATGGATACATCTATGATCTATTGTGAATAATCAGACCTTGAGAAATTGTATAAAAAATAAAAAAAAGTGAAGAGGATGCAATGCCCATTTAGAAAAGAGGCGTGTTGTTCTGGTTATCTATTTTAATTCACTGTGAGTTTCATAAATCTGTTCCGAAATACGGTTGGGAAAATACAGGGAAGGCTCATATGGAGTTCTTTATTGTTGTATATTATGTGTACACAACATGAGTAACTCATTCAGTAATTGTGTATTATTGATGTTGACTGTCTGTCTGTCTGTCTATCTATCTATCTATCTATCTATCTATCTATCTATCTATCTATCTATCTATCTATCTATCTATCTATCTATCTATCTATCTATCTATCTCTCTCTGTCTGTCTGTCTGTCTGTCTGTCTGTCTGTCTGTCTGTCTGTCTGTCTGTCTGTCTGTCTGTCTATCTATCTATCTATCTATCTATCTATCTATCTATCTATCTATCTATCTATCTATCTATCTATCTATCTATCTATCTATCTATCTATCTATCTATCTATCTCTCTCTCTCTCTGTCTGTCTGTCTGTCTGTCTGTCTGTCTGTCTGTCTGTCATCATACACAGTAAAGGATACATCTGTGCTGCCTTACAAATCGACCAGATGGAACCGTCTTAGTAATTAGGATATAATGCAGTCATTTATTTCAGACTTGGATTAATACCTTCCTACGTGTGGATATTGCCTGAAAAGGCAGTGTGTTTCAGACCCTGCTGTATCAATTGGGTTAGCATTCTTACTAGATCACAGTGTCAACACTGTTACTGCACATGGTCAGGGTCACGGGGGTCATAGGTGACTGGTAGGTCAGTGACAGGCAGATTACTACAGGCCTTTTCCGACAGCTGAGCATTTCGGTTCCTGTTCTAGCACACCTATCTATATCTTCCTTTCTATTTATTTTTAACCCTCTGCCAGTAAAGAATGTGCTCTTTCCAGCCAATCATACAAAGGCGCAGTATCAGCATCATGAGATTTAGGGGTGGGCAGACAATATTTAGGTGTTATGTGCTTGGTGTAATGTTGAGCATACTGTTGTTGTGTTCTTATGCACACAGGCTAAGGGTTTTGTTTTCCTCATCTTTGTATAGCCCAGAGACTGGCAGGGGCAGTGAGGGTTCACTGAGTTTGTTCCACCCGCAACACAGGATTACAGGACTTAATCAAATAAAGCCTTCTATTCATTCACATGATTTGTCAGTGAAATCTCATTTTAGCCCTCATTCATTTAGGATTCGTGTTACTTTCTGACCCCCCTCTCGTATCTACTTGCTTTTCATCTCACCTTTTCACTTTCTGGTGTGGAAATCCCATAAAGGGGAAATGAAAATGCAGTCATTTTTTAATGACATACCGTTACTATGAAACTGTATTTTACACAGTATAGTACCATATGTTTTTTTCATATTATGTAAGACATTTTTGAATACATTTTAAAAGAACAGCAGCATGTTTGCAGTATGTGTTCTTTATCCGCCCCTTTTACGAGAATGTGAGAGGTGACTTGTGCAGACTTTAATTATAAAGACAGCAACTTTTTGAAAATTGAATCAGACATTTTCAGAGTTGTGAGATCCAGGCAGTCACCAGGCACTCAGTGCTCATTAACCCTACCTGGAACGTCCTTCCCTCGATTAGTCCTTCTGACGTTTGCTGCTGGTTCTTATGTCTTTGTAGTACCGGTAGTTAAAACATGGGATATAGTTTGTCTTGTGTAGATCCTACAGGTGATCTTTGGTCTCATGAATCCATAACGCGTTAATACTGACTTTTGTATGTTTGACTGAAATGTTTGCCTTAATTTCTTACTGTATAGCTTCTAATAACTTTTTTCTTATTTTTTGCTCACCCCTCATGTAAATTAAAAGCTGTATTACTTACCGATACTTTTTCAAGTGGAACCCAAAATTAGATGTTTAACAGAATGTTTGATGCTGCGTTTGTTTATACAGTGAAAGCAACTTGCCCTTTAAACCTTTTCTGTTTCCAAATGCCTAGTCAACAAATCTATAAGAGTGTAAAAAAGTATTATAATACATTAATAATAATAATAATAATAACATCATTAATAATCTATAAAAACTGTTAACATTTGTTGAATTTAATATTGTAAAAAAACATTGTAAAAAAACTTTTTTAAAACATTGTATAAAAAAAGAATGGTACCGGTATTGTGCAAATATGTCCTTGTGTGTTGAATTTGGAGAGAAATTAGGGTAAATCATAACCAAATTTTCATGTTAAATTTCTTCTTTTTATATATATATATATATATATAGATAGATAGATAGATAGATAGATAGATAGATATATGCCTTTGAGCATACTCACACTGCTCTAGATCAAGTGTCAGTGTAATTTGCTTTCCTGTAGTGGTGTGTGTCAGTATCGAATCAGTCAGGCTTAACGCTTGTGTTGGTGATTCTCTGCTCTTTGATCCTGCCTATTGTCTCCTTGAGGCTACATTTAGCCAAAAGCATTCGTCTGGGAACAGTTGAGAGGACACTGATGTTCTCTCGTTCTCAGAACTGTGTGTATATGAGATGGACTGGTGTGAGGTAGGGGCAGCAGCTGCACTTCCCCCAGGGGCTTGTGATATCATAAGAATGCCCTCTCCCTCATTACTCAGAGTATTTGTGTGTCTCTGACTGTCTTGCCAACATATACACACACAAGTGTAGAGCTCAGAGGAGAGTGAAGCTTCTAATTTCTTTAGAATTTGGATCATTACACGCTTTACATTCTCTCTTCAGACAGAAGTTATGGTGCTTCACATTGCCCGGAAAGACGGAACACCTCCGTACACAAGTGTAGAGGACTGCCGTTTAACAACAAATACCGTCATGACCTCGGTTCACACAGAAATGGATACTCGCGCTGGCCGTGGACAAGTTAAGACCCGAAGGCACATTGCGATTTGACAGTTGATGTTTGTGATGAAGATAAAGGAAGTATGGCTGGAATTGCTGAAACTTTCACAATCAGAGTTGGTAGTTTGGTAACAGACTTTTACACTACACCATGGAGTGCTTTTGCAACCGTGATAAACCTGTTGCTGGACTCTTCCAAGTTACACCTTTGAGTAAAAGGCAGCCTTTTTTACGTTTCGATCCATTATATTCATGAACATGAAGAAAAGAAAGGAAAGACTTGGAGCCCCTAAACTGCACTTACAGTAAGAGTTCATTTAAATCATATAGTATGAGCTAGGGCTCCACAATTTGAGGAAAAAATAGAATTGTGGGAAAACATTTTTTTATAAAATTGTGATTGTAATTAAAGCCTATATAATTTGGCAAGATGTTTTGCTTGTATACGTTTACAGAACTTTTATTCTTTACTTGTTTTTAAAGTTTTACTTGACTGTCAACTGACTGTCACTCATTTTTATCCGCTGAGGTTTCTAAACATGACCACAGCATTAGCTTTATACAAACAGACCGCAGACTCTGAACTCTTTGGCAGTTAAGCACCAGGTTTCCTTTTCCTCTCTCTGTCAGTCTGTATGGGAACCTGATACCTGCTTTCCCCTCATGCTCTGAGTGTTGGCTGAATTTCTAGCTCTCCTCCGATTGACAGCCACAGTGAAGAGCTCAGTTTACAGCCTCAAAAACACAACTCAACAGAACGCTCAGGGAAATGCAAGTGAAGAGAAGTCTTCACTGAACAGAGTATGCGTGCTTGTGTATGATTCAGTCATGTCAAATCCCAGCTTTTGCCTAGTCAGCTCCTCTTGCCCCCTTTACTCCAGAGCACATCTTTATCTTGGCTGGCTGAACCGGCTCCAAGTTGCATGAAAACCATGTTTTAATTCAGCATGGTGGTACAAAAGTGAGATTGTCCATATTCTTACTATTCTAGATTGACTTCCTCTTAGTACTTATAACTTAGTTTTTATGCCTTTTAGTTTTTTCAAATTTTAAGCTCTGTTTACACCAGTGTTTCTCAAATAGTGGGGCGCGCCCGAGGAACATGCTTGTTTTTTGCCTGGGAGTATGTTTTCTTGCACTTAAAAAGAGCTGCAGATATGAAGTTCAGATAACAAACCCTTCACCCTTTGACGTGTATGACACACCGGTGTTCATATGCGTCACGTGATCAACCGCTAAATTCACACGTGTTTTCACGCGATATCTGGCACTGATCCAAAAATAGACACGCTGAGAGCTTGTCATTTATCACAACAATTCAGTGTTTTCAACCACATAAGGTTTCTTTTAGGTTTCAAACATTTAAATACTCATAAGTACTGGCATAACAATACATTTACTTTGAAAAATACACACGGATGTCTATAAAAGAGGAAATAGCAATCCATTAAATTATAAACTTTTATTCATATTAGATACACATTGTATTGGTAACTATAAACTTCACTCTGTTCTTACTATCACGTATTTCAGAAGAAGTGACTGAATTGATGTGTAAATCAGACAGATCAGATTCTCTGAACTGCAGTGCAAACTAACATAGCGGCGCCAGTCGCGCATCACAGATCAATGAACATGACCATTATAAAATTAAGCGACAAAACAGTTTCACTTCCACATATCTGAGAATCTGAATATCAGGTAGTTGATTACAGTGCAGTTGGTGACTACTTTGAATAAAAAAGAAAAAACTAAATAAATGTTATAAATCTTTCATACAGCGCTTTTTGTGACTTCGGTATGTCATGTGACAAGCATGACGCGTCGCCATGGAAACAATAAGGCGAAAGTTCCAAAATGGGGGGAGGGGGGCGCGCAAACTGTTTACCTCTTCCTAGGGGGGCGCGACAGAAAATAATTGAGAAGCACTGGTTTACACTAAGATGTCAAAACAAAACCAAAATGTATCTGTAAGGATTCCAGAAAAAACCTTATCCATCCATTTTCCAAACCACAGGGGTGCTGGAGCCTATCCCAGCATCTGTGGCAGACAGGGGAAAAATATTATTAATTAATATAATCACATAAAGTACTATTCATTTATTTCTTCATTCATTTCTTTATTTATGCTGAATACTAGTAATATCACCATGTATAATAATACTAACTGTGTAATATCAGATTTTTTTCACAGAAAAAAGTGTTTAAGACTTTTCTGTGTCTGAAACTATTGATATTGTTGGTCTTTGTATGTGAGGACCATAAAAAACTTAAAATCAGCAAACAGAGCAAAAGGAAGTGGTGCGTACTAAAATAATGGCTGTAATATAATTTACATTTGAATTATTCATGTCAATTTCCCATATTTTTTTGCTTCCAGTTTCAGTTACAGTAGCTAACTGTGGCATGGTTGTAGATCTTTTGTTCAAATGGGGTCCAAGGTTTAAGCCCAGCCTGGGACCATTGCAGTCCCATTCCAATTCTCTTTACCTATTAATCTCAAATACCTGCAGTCTTTTCCATTGAGTTGTGCTCTATCTCACAGCCTTTGTGTTTTTACTGCCCCAGACTAAAAGTCATTGGGTGCGGTGTTGGAATAAATCCTGATGAAACGAATGAAGAACAAGATCCTGCACCCCCACCATGTATCCCTCATTTTGTAGGTTGTAAACAAACAAAAATAGTTTTGATGTAGCAAGAATTGAGGAGCATGTATTCTCCCCTTTTTCTCTGCTTGACAACTTCGCTTAAATGTTACCTAAAGCGAAGAGAGGTAGTAGAGCCTGACAGAACTTTCATCCTATCCTAGTGCCAACCAGCTTTAACTTCAGTGCGCCCAGTGTGCGTGTGCTGAACTGCTGAAACAGCCTGTCAGCAACATCTCTCTGGAATATCAGGGCAACTGACTGTCATACAAACAACTCAAAACAGGATCTTGTTTTATCACGTGGACGGCAGGAAGTGTTCAATTCACGCTGTGTGGTTGAAGTGTGGACATGCGCTGAGGCAGAAACTGTGACAGTGTGATATTAAGCTTTTACCTTGGTCATGTTTATAAACCGCCGTAGGACATCCTACGTTTCTATGCTCTTCACATACTCACAAGGACAAACACGCAGAGCTTTTTTTTTTTTAAACCATTCATTTTATTTCTTGCTTTCTCTCTTGCCGTATTCACTTAAAAGAATCTGGCCAACTGCTCAGTACCGTTGTCATGGCAACAGCAGCCTCCTGCAGCATCTCCTCTCCCCTACCTCCTCCCCCTCCACTGTCTTCCTTCCATCCCCAGGCGGACCCGAGGGGCCTGCTTCTGCCCCAGTCCTTGCCCCCGCCACCAGCCCCTTCTGGAGGTAAGAGTGCCCTTGCTCATGCTCTTGCTCCTGATCCAGCCTCCTGTACAGTAGCATGTTGGATATCTAGTCATTGTGTGGTTCCTATGTCGGCTAATACATTTTTATAATGGGGTGGTGTGGTTTAGTGGCTAAATGCCTAAGGCGGGTAACTGGAAGGGTGCATATACCTGTGTCTTCAGCACTGTGCCCTTGAGCAGTGCACTTAACCCCAGCTTACTCAATTGGGATTGTTCATGTTATAAATGTGCTGTCACTTTGGATTAAACGATAAAAGATTTTTGAATGTTCATGATATATTTACAATGATTTTGCTGGGAAAATATGATTAAGCACCATTGCAGTGATTTCAATGTCCTTTTAAATTTGGTCATTAGTCAGTGAAAACCATATATTGATATTTAACTAGATTTGTTTAGTTAATTGTTTTATTTATTTGCAATATTACAAGAAAAAAAGTCGTAAAAATTTTTAAATCCATCTCATGATATACCTTTTATGAGAATAAAATGATTTACTGTAAATACTCATACAGTAATCATGCTTTTTCATTTAATGCCGTGATTTTTTTTTTAATGGAAATTTGGTTTTGTGTGATATTCCAATTTCGCGCATAAGTTATATTTTGGATGCAACTTTGGATGGAAATTTAGTGTCTCATGATCCTTCATAAATTGTGCTCATAAAACATTTCTTATTTGTTATCAATTTTGAAAACTGTTATCCTTCTTAATATTTTTGTGGAAACCCTGATACATTTTTACAAGATTCTTTGAATAGGAAGTTTAAAAGAACTTTAATTCTACATAGATTTTTTCTCTAGCAATGTTAGGCTTCTACTTACAGTCCTTGTTGAATACAAGTATTAATTTCTTGAAAAAGATTTTGAACCATAGTGGGGTTTTTTGTGTCATTACTGAGCCTTATTGTGCAGATAATTTTGAGCAAATATGCTTGCCAATAAGCTTTGATGTGGTTTGTATAAGCCTTGCTCATTAACTCAAGTGTGTGTATTTGTGTGTGTGTGTGTGTGTGTGTGTCGGATGCTTGTGGAGTAGAATGAGAGTGATTCTGCACTAATGAGTTGCTCTGGATTGTCAGAACTCCATGCTCTGGGCCATTTGACCTGTGTGTGAGTGTGTCTGTGCACGCGTTCACCTCGATTCCTCACTGATCTCTTTCTTGATGACAAATTCCTGAGCACTGTCTCCTCTTGGGTCGTCTTCAAAAAGAATGTCTGTGTTCACAATGTAGAAACACAATGTGTATATGTTTTTTTGCATCGTAAAGACACATTTTAGGTTATACAGAGGGCAAAGTGATCGTCAGGAGCAGCTTCTTTTCCCATATGTATTTGGCTTGACCAGACATAATTTCCCATTTCTAAAAGATGTTATCGTATGAGTGGAAAGTCTACTTTTTTACAGTTCCCCCACAGGTTTAGACTAATAGTGAAGCTGCAGGAAATCAAGACTTAACTTTTCAGAGCTCAGCTCAACAGGACGTCTAAGAGAGAGGCAGGGAACTGTTCCAAAGTATTCCTTTTCTCCATCACTGGGTCTTTCCTCTCACCACACATCACACTCGGTTTTCTTTATTCCACTTTTTTTTATGTGAATGAAGGTTCCTTTTTGTTATGTCTAGACTGATTTTCTCTTGTGATACTCTGACTAGCCACCCCTAAGATCAGCAAATTAAATTAACCTCAATTCAATTACGATGGACTTACTGATCAGTTCAAATAATATCCTCACTGATCTGAGTCATCTACTGATCAACCACAGATATACACCAGAACTATAATGAAATTCTAAAAAACTCAATGTAACATTACAGATTAACTACGTATTGGTGCCAATATTGGTATTAGCCATTATTTATTTTTATTTATTCATTTTAGCATTTCAGGCTAAAGCACTTCAGGCTTTTCATTGTTTTTGTTTGTCGGATTATGTCAGTATGGGGAACCAATGACATAAGAGCTTGTTTCATCCTATTTGAGCTATATAAATATTTTATTTTAGTGCTTTGGTGTGAATTGATTACCCTCATGTAGTTCAAAAACCGTAAGACTTTCGGTCATCTTCTGAAGACAATTGAAAATATTTTTTATGAAATCTGAGAGCTTTCTTTTCCTCCATTGAGAGCTACACAGCTACAACTTAGACGCTTCAAAACGTTAACGAAGAGTTTGTAAAACTAGATCCTTATGAATTGAGTGGTTTAGTCCAAATTGTCTAAAGAGACACGATTGCATTATATGATGAACAGATTTAATTTAAGCTATTATTCACATATAAACATTCACCAACTCATATTAGTTGTGGTAAACGGAAACTCAAGTGTAATTGCTTGATGTGTGAGAATCAACAAGATACATTTTTGTGTTTTATGCAGCACTTTTGAGCTTCTGCAAGAGCCAGTGAGGTTTATTATCGCACGTCACACATGTACAGTTGAGCTTCTCTTTGTGTTCTTTGTTCAAGATTTATATATATAATATAAATTGTAAATCATATAAATTGTTTGAGTCTCTTCAGAAAATTTGGACTAAACTGCTCAGTCTCTTTATTATTTGTTTGTAGCATCAAAGTGGTAGTTGCGTTGCTCAGATTTTATTAAAAATATCTGAAAATATAAGAATAAAAATGAAAAAATAAGAAATAAATAAATTGGGTTAACTAACCCTTTAGTCCTTTGGTGCCACTGTTGGACTGTACATTAGCAAAAATGTTGTGTTTTTGTACAATCATTTTCTCATTCAATTATTATTATTTTTATTTATTTATTGAGGAGGCCAAAAAATTATCTTGCTTCCTCAGAGAAAAACACCCTCATATATTGAATGTAAGCACTGTCTACTGCTTGTTTGTTTACTGCTTGTGGTATGGATGCACATGGTTTTGGGTGGAGGTGTTTTCTCCTCCTAGCTGTTTGTTCTTTGATGTGTGTCAGAGATTGAGCCCATGGTGTCGGTTAGCTCTGACACAGTGCTGCAAAACACAAATGATGTAAAACAACCTGGTGAATCTTTTTGACTTCTCAATTTTTCACTTTTTTTAAATTGTCTTATCCATACATGCATACACATATATTGACACATATATTTACATATGATATATATATATATATATATATATATACACAGTGGAATTCAGTTATGTCGGGGGTTGCAAAAAAGCATCAAGAGAACCGAGGATCGCGATAATCAAAAGCCAATATGGCGATTTATTTGATGAAGCGATCAGCATGCTATAAAAATGTACATACACTGTATATGTTTGCTAACAACAAAAGGCATATGTGCACCAACTAACAGCAGAGATTTACCAGTATATAATAAAAAACATCTTCGATTCTCCATACAAACCTTTAATTATATTCTCCAACAATTGCAAACACAATTTCGCTCACAGCGTAAACGGTCACAACACACATAAACACATTCGCTCATAACACAGTCATTTCGCTGGAAAATCACAATCTGACTCGGCAAATGTATAGTGTTACCAACTACTTTCAAAGGAAAGTAGCTAAATGTCACTGGGTGACGTCATGCGTAAATTAGCATACTCGTGAGGTCATCACGCTGTACCTCATCACTTGCATACTTCCTTGCGTTCTGCCTGCCTAATGTGCTTTCTCAACAAATTTGTTTTTTTCCCGTCTTTTAATAACCGGGTTCTTCAATCCGCAGCGGCACTGAGCAAAGCACACGTCAGAACGGAAGCAGGTGTGTGTGTTTGTGTGTGCACGTTTATCTAAGCCTCATACTCATTGGTTGGTAAACGCTCGTCAATGTCAAAATATTTGAGAAAACCAATCAAATCAGAGAAGGTGGGCTTTATGTGCACTCGCTGCTCATTGAGAAGAGTAAGAACGATATGTGCTTTTACTTCAGAGAGTCTCCAAAAATCTCCAATAACTCCAGATAAAGTAATTAGAATTGTCACTAGTCGCTTTTTTGAAAGTGTGTCGCTAGAGTGGTCTGAATACTCACTAAATATAGCGACAAAGGCGCTAAGTTGGCAATACTGCAAGACCAAAAATGGTCATGGCATGCACGTGCAACGCGAAATCAGCGCATGCGCAGTGAACTAGGTACCATCATTAGTCACGAGATAACCATGTTAACTGGCGAATTCGAGATAAGTGGACTAACCAAGGTCGAGATGTATGTGAGTATGTGTGTGTGTGTATATATAATATATATATATATATATAATATATAAATAAAAAATAAAGTATTATATAATAAATAAATATATATATTATTTATTTTATTTTAATTAATATATTTATTTTTTATTTTTTTCTTCATTCTGTTGATTTCTTTGAACTGCTGAACAGTTTTGGACCACACAGACAATCTTTTTTATGCCTGTACCATTTGACCGAATAATCCTGCATGTGTGTGTGTGTGTGTGTGTGTGTGTGTGTGCACGCACTGTAATCCGCTGTCATTCTGTCACTTTCTCCAGGGACACTGTATTGAATATTCTTGTCAAATCCAGCCATTTCTGGGTGACAAATCATCGAGCAATAAAATGAATCACTATTTTTCACAACATTTCTAGTTTTACTAGCAGTCTCTCTGACTTTTGGAGGTAATCTGGAAGTTGTATTTAGAGTTGACTGCATCTTTGTACATGTGCTGCTGTGTATTTGAGTTGGAGAGAGAGAGAGCGAGAGAGAGTGTTGAGGAGAGAGCGAGCGAGGGAGAAGAAAAACACATGACAGCATCTTACGATAGCTCTAGTCGTGTCACAGGTTGCCGGCAGCAGCAGCTGTATGAACATCCTCTAGTTCTTGCTATCAAAGAGAAAACCTTTTCATTTAGCCAGCTGTACGTCCTTCTTTGGCACTTTATCTCATTTGATCTCTGCATGACAGCCATGTTAGTGCACCGATATCATGTCTGACTCCTTCTGGACCGTTCTCTCCAATTTCTCTCTACCAGAGAGAAGCATGCTCCGCAGATCCAAGAGGTACAGCTTTCAATTTTCATTTTTCTATATCCGTTCTTTCTGTTTTTTCTTCCATTGTTGGTCAGGTAATTTGTTTTGTTTTTTTGCCATATGAGCTGTAATTGATGGCTTGCTGCAGGTATTCTTGAGGTTTTGCTAATGTTTGTGTGCTCTATTATTTTTCTCACTGTTGTACTGTAATCTGGTCACCTATTTCAGCCACTCTACATGCTTTATACTATATTCCTTCCTCTTGGTCAATGTAACGACCCATTAGCCTGGAGCGCAAATTATGATGTGACCAGACATGCACGCACACACAGAGGTTAGCAAGGTTAGTCTTTCATAGTGCGGCGCTTGATATCATGCAGTACTACTCTGACCTACCATGTTGGAGTGAACTTGAACGCAGATGTGTACGAATGTGCATTTGAGTTAGAGATCATCCAGGATAGCTTCCCATCTTTCCCTGTTTGTGTTCTTCCTGTAGCCTGGAGAGACAGATGTAGGGGAGGGCACAGTGCTTGCATAGCAACAGAGCTGAGACTGTTGTAGTCTAATCTGCTTCTTTCTGTTCTTCATCTATACCTGTAAAGTGTCATTATCTGATTTAGTCGGTGACCATGAGGTTGGAGCAGTGCTCGGAACAGAGTCAAGGTGACAGAGACCTTGAATCATTTATCTCATACAGTAATACCTTGAGATATGAGTGTCCCGCTATACGAGCAAGCCTTCGAGTATTTCGAGATACGAGCAAGCCTTCGAGCTATTTTTTGCATGCTTAGAGATACGGACGCTAGGTGTTCCAGCACTCAAGCAGCTCAAGCTGCCTCACTTGTTCACTTCACGTGTTTGTCGACTTCTGTACGCATCTCCCGCGAGCATAGGCGGAGTTTGCCCCCCCCCCCCCCAGACCAGAGCCAATTAATGCCTGCCTTGTGCTTTGAATATTTTTTTGTTATTACAGAATTCATATTTTCTTGTTTTATTTGCCTTATCTTATTAGTTCTGTGTATAGAATGAGTAAGATATGGCTAATTAATTTTTAATTACTGTATTTAATTTTTAATTACTGTAGCTTTATTACATTCTCCCGCGATTTGCGAATCTCAAAGTATCGCGGTACGTGAGTGGACGCTCTTCTCGTTCTGTTTTACGTGCTGAATAAACAAAATGGACATTCGTAGTCTACACTTCCGTTTTGTGTTTGCGCTATCTACGCTACGCTATCATTGGAATGGATTATGCTCGTATCTCAAGGTATTACTGTAAACGAAAGGTGTGTTGTTACTTACCAAGCAATCAGAATTTCCTATAGCAGAGAATGCATTTTAAAAATCACAGACTTGCTATTTACTCTGCCATACTCTACCATGCATACTTTTATTCAACAAGGATGCACTGATAAAAAGTGACAGTAAAAACATTTATAATGTTTCAAAAGAACATTTTCTGTTTCAAATAAATATTAAGCTGTACAACTGCTTAAAGTTTGATAAGAAATGTTTTTGACCACCAAATCAGTTTATTACAATGATTTCTGAAAGATCTTGTGGAGTGAAGTAATGAGTGGAGTAGAGGAGTAATGGCTGCTAAACTTTTTACGTTTCAATAATATTTTACCATATTTTTTACCCTATTTGTATCAAATATATGTAATCATGGTAAGCATACGAGACTTCTTAAAGTGTGTGTGTATATATATATATATATATATAGTGTATTCAATGCAATTCATTTGCTGCTGGATTTATTTCAGTTCTTTTCAGTGTCAGTTAAAACATCAACAGGACTGCTTCAGTTGTGACTGTAGCAACGTTTGGCATCTCTTGGTAATTATTCACTAGCTAGCTGCAGTCTTAACACCTTTTCTTGTCTCCACTCACATGACTCCACTATGGAATTTCCCTTGATCTGGTCTGTGTAACATGTTACAATGTATATGTGTAAATGTAAAGAAATCCAAAGCCACTCAACGGTAAGTTTTTGAGCCTATGTGATGCTGTCACAGCCACTGTGGGGAGGCAATAACTAAAGACCTTATCTCATTTCTTATTTTCTCTTCTTTATTCTCTCCCTTCCTCTGTTGCCTCATAATGTTCAGCTTTCCTTCAGCATTCTCATTATATTCACTCCACATGACAGGTCTTTGAATCTCATGAAACATTCAGCAGAACCCATTGCAGATTGTTCAGACTGTTAAATTGTATTTTTCCTTGATATAGAATGCACAAATGATTTCTCTCTTTCTCTATTTCATAATTTTCTGCATTGAATACAGCCACTTAGCCTGTGGAAAGCCTTCATAGTTTTAGTCTCAGGTCTCGGTCATTGATTTATTGTATTTTAGACAGTGGTTGATGGTTGTATGCATTTTAACTATCCACATAGGAAAAGCTACAGGCAATGTAATAAGTATAAGTGTGGCAGGTTTGGGCCCACCATATTCCCATCTTTTCAGAAGAAATTTGGTCCAATTTAAAATCTAAATTATATTATTGACAGTTCCTTTATTACAGAAAGAAAATTTGCAGAAACGAGCAGTGTCATAATTGGTTTTCTGGCCAGCATTGATCCTGTCGGACCAGTTTGCATTTCTTGAATCTGCTATTTCCATTTTATTATGCTTGCCAAACATCAAATTGGGTCAAGCTTGTTATAAAAGAGGCAATGCATTTGTTTATTTTATTATTTTCCCCATCTCAACCTGTCCACAGTGTTGAATAGGGTGGATCGCTAGGTTAGCAGGTGTTTGCTCATAATTGCAGTGTTCAGTATTAATTGGCTCGTTGCATCTGCTCATGGCAATTACACCATTCAGCTCATGGCATTTGGCAGCATGAGCCCTAGAATGAGAACCACTCTGTTTCCTCAGTCTATAAGATGGATAATCCTTTGATATGCTAAACAACAGAAATTGTACATATATGATATTTTAATTTTTTTTATGTGTGTGTGTGTATACTTAATACAAGTACATATATATAGACACACACACATATATATATATATATATATATATATATATATATATATATATATATATATATATATATATATATATATATATATATTAAAAGAGTTATCACTCTACAATGCGAGTAAAGTAAGGTAATTGCTGTTAAGGGCAATAATATCAACCTTCATTTAAAACTGCATTTTGTGTTTACTTATTATCTTTGACTAATATTTGAATTTGTTTGACGATCTGAAACATTTAGGTGTGGCAAACATAAAAAAAAAAGAGAAATCAGGAAGGGGGCAATCTCTTTTTCACACCACTGTATTTGAGTTCTCGTTTTATTATGGTTTACTTGATAATGTTTGAAATCTTAGAATCACATGTGGCTTTAAGCACATCATATTAGATCACAGGTAATTTCAGTCATAATCCTCAAATAAATAAAAAATAAATAAAATGTCCAAAATTATGCTCTATAGATTCTGATTTGCTACAGAGTCCCCAGAAATGTCTTTTATTTATCAAATTTAATATCTTAAAGTTTCTTAAATCGCTTAAAACAAGTCATATTAATCTATAAAGAGGTCTTACGTTCTGGGACAGAGAAACTGGAATCACTATACAGTCTAATGTGACCGTTTAATTTCAAAATGCTAGAATATATTTTAATAAATGTACGCGCTAAACATTCAGAAATCAAAACGCAATGCTGCTGCAAGTTCTACAGGTTTTCGGTTTCAAAACGGTAAACAAATAATGAACGGCAAGCATTTATTGTCTAAGATTTACTGTTAGTGTCTTTATAACTGTCTACTTAATAGTGTCTACTTTGTGTTTATATTGTTGCGTGTTGTACATTGTAGAACAGATAGATGGTTGTAAGATTGCATATTTCAGACTTATTATCAATAAAAATCTTTCTTGGTGTGTAAGTAGGTCTGTTCTGCATGGGCATACGGTATTATATTTGTGTAAGTCTTAAATTTAATTTGAAAAAGTCTGCAGGTATCCACTGGCTGTAATCATGTTTTTTTTTTTCGCTTTAAGCAAGGGCATAAAAAATACTTTGAATTGGAGGGATATGTCTGGACACAGTGTTATTCTGTTGCCTGGTGCACAGGAAAAAAAGCAGTTTAGCCCACATTATCCTGCCCTGCATGGTAGGGGAGTATCATTTCCTTCCGTTATCTTCTGAGACTCTGCCTCACTTATTATGAATGAAGACCCCTCATTATAGCGTCTCATCTGGCTTTTCTGTAATCAAGATCAGATGGATAGAGTAGAAGAACTCTCACAAGATTTATACTCAAGGCTATGTGTGCTGAAATGTGCATTCTTATATGTTGGATTTTACTGTAGTATTTGTACAATCTAATCCAGGATAAATGAGTGTGTAAGTGGATTATCTTTTGCTTAGTTCAGGTGACCCACTTTCAGAGAGTCCGATGTAAAATGAACAAAAATCTAAAACAAACAGTGTTCAAAAGAACTTTTCACGAAGATGCATTAACAAATGCACAACATTTGTCATTAAACAGGCAGTAAAACACACAAAGAAAGTAGAGACAATCTTGGAGACACTAGATTCATAAATGTACTTCATGTTCATGGTTGTACCCAGACCTAAACAAAAGCTACTAAACGTAATGTGCCATTCAAAACAAATGAAGCTTAATCAATTCAGATTAATCCTGGCAAAAATGAAAAAAATAAGCAAGTTTACTTACAAATACAGTTGACATTCTTTGATGTTTAGAAGTAGGAGGAAGCAGTTATCTCTCCAGTTACAGTAATTAAGGGATAACGTTCTTTTTTCATGCATGAATTCTGCACAGCTGCTGTTATTAGCATGTTAATTGTATCAGTGGTTTTTGCTGCCATATTTTCCTCTTTTTTTTAATTTTCTAATAATGGAATGATATTTTAATGAGAATGCTCTTTTCAGCAACATACCTACTGAAATTTCACCTCCAAGATCAATTTATACCAAAATGCACTTTAATTTTGTTTATTTGTGCTAATTCATGTCAATATCCACCAACACACTCACCTATAAACAATGTGAAATTTTAACATCTTGTGTCACAGTCATGTCGTGTCTCGTCACTCTCCTCCTGTGTGAGCCTTCTGTGTTTCCGTCACTGTCACGTCTGCCACTCCCCCTTGTTAGTAGTGTCAGGTGCTCCCTGTTATCCTGTCTATTTAAACCCTCATGTTCTCCCTTGTGTTTGTCGATTGTTAACGTTATGTGGCATAGTGTGTGGATTTCTCCCGTGTTCATTAAAGTGGTTTCTGTTGAATCTCTGTGTCTCCTCGTCTCTCCGCATCGCACACTGGACCCACCGCATTACATCTTGGACATTGCTCAGCTATGTTAAACTTTCATGACAGCACTGATAGGTTGTGGCTGTTTGTGTACATAAAACATTGTGTAACAGTAATTCTCAAGTAAATGTAAAAATATCTTTATTGAAAATGTCTCTGGTTTGACATGCAAGAGACTATTTAAAATTTACAAGAGATGTAAAACCTGCAAGAGATGATTTAAAAGATAAATTATCTTGTAGTAAAATGTGCTTGAGTGGATAGTTCTTCATTTGCATTCCACAGGAGATTTGGATATGAGGATTTTTAAGTCTTAAAAAGAGTAAAAGAAAAGTGCATAGTTAATTATAAACATAATACAAAAAACCTGCTTATATTAAAGGGTCATGAAACACTAAACCAGGGGTCGGGAACCTATGGCTCGCGAGCCATATATGGCTCTTTTGATGACAGCATATGGCTCTTTTGACGCCGCCGCCCCACGTCGATAGATCGATCGCTCCACTACCACTGCACTAAACTATATTTTCTTAAGTGTTTTTGTTGCACATTTTGTACAATGTAATGTTTTTTTTTTTTTTTGCAATATTTTTGTGTCTGGGTTTTAAGTCTTCCATGTTTAAAGTCGACATAATTTATCCCATTATAGTACATCAATGACTCATAAGTGTCTCATAATTATTCATGAGACTGTGTGTCCTTATTTTATGAGAAGGTGGGTCACATCAGCATCGCTGTCCTGTGACAAACACTTCAAACTGAGAGATCGCATGCAGTAGTTGAGAGACGTTTATGGATTGCAAATCAGTGTTTTTTTTCCGCTTTGCAAGAGTTTCTACATGTCATAAATTCTCTTCTATAGAGCCTGAGTCTCTGACGCACTCACAATCTATCAATGCTGTGAGTGTAACAGGTCTTCTGTGTTCCTTGAGATAAACAATCAAACGGCTTTTATAAATGCAGCAAAATAAGTCTCAACAGTTATTAAAATTGCAACAGCACATTGATTAAATATTTTCCCTGCGGAGTACAAATCCAAACGTATTTGTGTAATGCACTGTGAGCTTACCAAACCATGTATTAAATATTTGTTAGATTTTACAATAATGTCTCATTTGTTAACATTAATGTATTAACTTGTTACATTTAATCTTTGTTAATGTTTGTTGATAAAAATCCAGCTGTTCATTTTTTCATAATCCATTAACTAATGTCCACAAATACAACATTTGATTTCCATAATTTATTAATGTTGAATTTAACATTAACTAAGATTAATAAATGCTGTAGAAGTATTGTAAAGTACTACCAATATATTTGTTAAAATGAGGTATTTCATGACACTTGACTTACAGTTTACACTTTTTTTTGCATAGAGACTCTGAGATCTTGTTGTCGCCGGCCACTGTCACTCATGTCTCTGGAAGTCACCAGTTCTCATTGAAAATGTATGACTTGAGGTCGCTGTCAGTGTAAATGTGTAAAACTATTTTATTGAAGCCTTGTTTTATTAGAAACATTAATATTGCAGGTTGCTTGGTCTTGGTTTGACAAACAGGCTGCTCAATCAGAGGGTGATGTTGTTAGATCTTTAATTCTAGATTAAATTGGCGCAGTGTTCACCCCTCTGTGAGTAGAAGATATGAGATTTCTCGATCGTAAACATTTTTAAGCACTTTGCGGTCAGCATGTGCATGGCAGACAAATTCACACTGCTTTTGTGATGATCTTTCTCCCAACGCCCAAAGAAATCTCACGTTTAAGCTAGCATCAAAAGCAATTCTTTCTTAGCCATTTTAGAAGAAAGGGCTTTATTTAGTATTAATGCGACAGTGTTAGCTCGTGAGTCTATTTTCTCCTGCTTTCTTGCTTTTCTTCTACTTCTACCTCCCTATTTTTCTCTCCATGTCTCCTGCTGTGACTCTACTCGCTTCTGAACCTCCATTACACACTGAGTGATGGCTGCCACTATGAAATTGGCACAAGTCTGTGCTGTAATAGTTACTCTTTCTGCGACACAGTTTGGACCCAGATGCATTCATGCAATTATCCAGAAAACAACCAAACACTATAAAATGTCATTGTCATGGTCTGAAAAGGCACAGAACAGCAGTAACATACTGTATGTGTGAAAAGCTCACAGCCATAGAGAATCTCCTGCAGTGTGTGTGATGCAGATTTCTGTTTGCACACGCACCTACCCAGTGGGTAGTTTTGTACCTTTATGGCACACTTGAAAATGCATAATTTGTTTTTACCTTATATGAAAGAAAATCAAACCAGTTTAATTTATTTTAAAGTCTTTTAAAGGCTTTAAAGATGTTTTAGTAAAAGCAAGTAAAATCATTGAATAATTGCTTTGAATAAAAGGTAACAGTTTGTAGAAGTGCTTAAAAATAATAAAGTGCAATAATAAAGTACTTGGAAATAATTTCCAAACTGTTAGTTTATAGTTCACTCAGAATTCTATTTTAATATTTAGATTGTTAATATATCAATAGGCTATTTACAAATAGTGAGTTCTTCAATAATTGTCACAGTAATTACCCAACTTATTGTCATCTTAATAACTGTAAATAGTTCCTAGTTTATATTAGGTTACAGAAAAAGGGAAAATGTAGTTAATTAACTGCTTTAAACCAACCTTTATTAGATGTTAAGGCAATAATATTAAGTGTTCCTTGAAAAAAAGAAGTGCGTTTGTCCTCCTCGCGTGACATTTAAGACCATGTAGGCACACGTTTAATATACGCCAGTAATTGTGGCCAACCTGTTTTGGAGAAAATTATTTATTTTATAATAACTTTCTTTTACTTCAATAAAAGGTTGGATTTTTCTGAATGTTTTGAATGAAAGATCAAAAGGATAAGTAATGCAGATTTATTTTTAGACCTGTCTTTGGTCATATTTACCAGGGGTGCCAATAATTCTGAACACAACTCTATATGACATCATTGTGTTTCTACATGACTTAAGCTCAAGTTTCTACTTTTAAAATAAAAGTACTACTTTATCTAGTTTTAATATATAATTTAAAGCAATGCATGTTTGTGCAATTTTGTTATATTATATTGCGTAGTTGCGTGCCATGATTTTTTTTTTCCTTATCAAAACATGGCATAAAAAAGGTTGGCTAACTGGCACACTAGTTTTTTAAAAGATGTTTTTAAATAATTTTGTAATCCTTTCATTAGTTTTAATTAATCACTGTAATAAAAACAATTACAAAACATGCAAATGTGCTGCTTATGTTTATCTTTAACTACACCTTTTCTTAATGAACAAACATTAATTATACTAATTTTAGTTTCACAACAGTAATTTCAAGCTTCATTTCAAGTTGTACACTACTGATATCATATTTATCTCAGTTTAGTCACTTAAGAGAAAGTACCCTAATAGATACCTGTCTTGGCATGTTTTTCATGTCATCAAATTCAACACAGACTGCGAACTCTGGTTAATTATGATAATTTCTTTAATTTTGTAACAGAGGTGGAGTGATTTCTCATAAAGGTCATAGCTTGCCTTTCTGATCGTTCGTCGTGTGTCAATATTTTCCTCACATTGAATTAAAGAGCACTCATCCTTTACTTTTCACAACACTGCTCTCCATCTCATGGTTTTGAAAGCTCAGCCGGTCAACTCTCCTTTCTGCAATGGAGCGTGAGGCTGTATTGCCCTAGCTGGAGGTCTCAAGGTTCATTTGAGCCGAGTTCTGAGCTGTAGGTGGATGTTTCTACCCATCAGCTTGAGCTGAAGGCTTTTAGCATTTAAGCTAGATGGGGAAAAAAGATAATTCTGTGCACGCTCAGACTCATAAAATGACAGGTTTTTGTGACCTGAATAAGAGAGAAAATAAAGACAGTCTAACACCACTGCCATTAGGAGGTTGAAGCTATTCCTTTCTTTGCCGTCTGTAATCTTTTTGAATGGGCATACTCTCAAACTCAGTATTTTACAACTTCTGTTTTCAAATTTGGTTTGATCTAAGAATGATCATCCTCTTAATGAATGCTTTAGCACCATAGTGTAATGAATACATTTAGTCATTATTATGCATAAGTCTATGAGACTAAATTTTATTTTTGTTTATTTTTTTACAGTTGTCGGACCAGCAACAGAAAGAGTTTGATAGTGACATCCAGCACCTCTCCCACTCTGCCTCGCCCCCATTCTCCACTGCACGGACACCCAGGTAAAAGATACCTCTCTCTCTTCCTTATACAAGATGGGTTTTAAACCCTTTTTGAGATGTTTACCAGAAATACATTTTGGGTTTTTTATATTCTCAATGTGAAGTTTGTTCCAAACAATATACAGAAACTAGATTAGATAAAAGCTTAGAGCTTAGATAAAAGCTTAGATAAAAGCACCCAAGATGGCAGTCAGTCATGTTGATTAAAAATTAATTTTATTTAGTACTGAAATGCATCAATCAAATGTTAAATCTTATTATAAATTAACTTTTTCACCCTATATTTGTGTATACTGTTTTTCTGCTACAAGTATCGTTAATTTAGCAACTTATGCTAACTTCAAACTTCACAGATTTTCTACCAGCTTCGTGTTTTGACATTTTTCTGTCAGAATGCACAACGTGTAATTCTGCACCCAGACATCCCCATATATTTGTCAGCCATAGTCTGCAGATTTTAGCTTAGTAAACGCATCATCTGGCAAAGTTGACCTTGAACTGTAAGTGCTAATGCCTATTTAGAACATTTCAGTAATTTTACATTTATGCATTTGGCAGACGCTTTTATCCAAAGCGACTTACATTACATTCAAGGAACACATTGACATTCTAATCAGTCTTTGCTTTCCCTGGGAATTGAACCCATGACCTTGACTTTGTAAATACCAATGCTCTACTGGTTGAGCCAGTTTTCAATCAAATTTTCAGTGGGGGTTTTGAGACATTTTGCTAGCGTCTGAACCAGAGCCATACAAATTGCGCACACTTCACAAGATACATGCTGTTTATCTTGTCACACTAAAATGGAAAGCTGGTAACTGTTCACAAAGTATTACATTATATCTCCATAGCAACCGCCAAATCTCAGTTTGCCATGGAGTAATTCTAACGTGCCACAGAGATTTCTCATCTAATTCATGTTCATTATGAATGGATTGACAGTTGACATTTTGTAATGCGATTTCTCTGGATGCCTCCTTGTGAATTGGCAGGTTTTTACCATCCATCTTGCTGGAATTGCGTCATTCTTGTTTGAAAATTGTTTTATTAACCTTTGCCTGTAAAACATGAGGTGTAATCAAATCCTTGTGTTATACACACATACAAACTAAATAAGCTTTTATGTAAGGAAAGTATTGTTTTATATTTTCATACAGATTTGTGTTTCTGAGTTGCATACAAGTGGTGATTTTATGTGAATCTATGAGTGCAAGCAAACATTTTCATTATACAGTACCTAATCATAAATGAGTACATAATCGCCCAAAAATTGGACATTAGATGCATTGTGTAAATGTGGATAATAACCCCACAGTTAAAGGATCATTATTTAGATTGTAATTTCAAAGAACTGCTATAAAAATATGCTAAAGAGCATTCCTAAGGAAAATATTTCATAAGGAAACAATTTATGGGTGGCCAAAAGAAGCCATTAGTCAAGAAACACCATGTGAAACGCATCAGGGATTTTCCAGTAATAACCATATAGTAACTCTTTCATAATGTAGGAAATTTATTTTGTGGTCAGAAGAAACTAAGATATAGCTTTTAACTGAAATACGATATAATTTACTTTGTGCAAAATCTAACACAGGCCACAAAACACACTTTCTACTGTGAATTTTATTGATGGTAGTTTCATGCTTTGGGCACTGGCCATTTTACTGAAAGAAAAATGAATAGTGCAAAATACAGGCAGTGCCTCTCAGTCCACTAATAAAAACTGGAACTTGTAGTATTTCACACACGTCAGTGACCACAAACACTAAAGATTTGTCATTGCTTAGTCAGTTTGCTAATATTGATTCATTAGTTATTATGAACTAACTGGGAATAAACAATAACCTTTTTCATCATTTATTAGTGTTTATTTATAAATATAACATTGTTTGTGGTTTTAGAATTATAAAATCAATTATTTAACCATTTCACTTTTTTGATGTTTTGTATTTAATGAATCAAAAGTAGTAATACAATATGATTTGTCATACGGAAAAACAAGATAAATGTTTCATACTTTTATAAAGTTCTTGGCATCGCTGCAGTAATACTTTGACGCTACAGCTGGTGATAAAACACTTGGTAAAAGTACTGCTGCTCCAGTGGTGTATCCCTTGAGCATGAACGAGTAATGGAGAGATCAGCTGTCAAAGCCAGAAGAGGTAGTATTCTCTCTCTCTCTCTCTCTCTCTTTCTCTGTGCATGTGTGTATTTGTGAGAGATTAAGGACATGACTGATTGCATGTTTAAAACTGATCTCAGGTCATGAGCGGACATAAAGCGTAAAGATCATGCTCATGCTATTCAACCCCATCTTCTCTCTGAAATACTGCATTAAGCCATCAGTGCACACAGTACAGTGTGTAAAGAGACAACAATAGCTTAGTTTGTTACCACACTAACATTGTAGAATAAAGATTCAGGGTTATTATTTTGATATTCTACTTTGCATTGTTCAGCCCTGATATAAATCATATGAGTTAGGATGGAAACAGTTTTAGTTTTTGTCCATACTGCAACAAGCAGTACATGAGGCATCACTTGCAGTTGTTTGCTTGCAATATTGAAATGAACAAATCTAAAAGGGAACATTAACCCAAATGCTGTTTCATTTTAAGCACTTCAAAGCCATTAGCAGGATTTTAATGTGACTGCCAACAAAAGCAGTGCTGGCTAAATTATTTCAAACTCAACTGAGCACAATCAACAGGGGGTATGCGCTGCTACACTGCACCCATTACAGTCTGTTTCAGGAAGCTGTTTCCCAGGTTATGACACCAGCAGCACAAGGATTAAAATCTGCAGTCAGTGCTTTGTGAATCATTATACTTAGTCATTGCACTTGAGACAAAAAGAGAACTGAAAGAACTGAGTAAGCTAAGCACTCACAACTAATGTGAGCTGCTTCTGTAAGCATATTAGATTGATCACTGTGTGAAAAAAGAAACGAAGACCGCAAACCATTTTTTTTAAATCTATTTATTTATTTTAAGTATGTTTAACCAGATGTGTATCAGCAATGTTTTTGGTGTACTGCTACTTGGCTAAAAGCAAAACCTGGTGTCATGACATTTATCCAGCATCCTTAGTAAATTCCAGATCCTAATTTTCCTTTCTGTATTTAAATTTATTTTATTTTATTTATTTAATACAATTATTTTTATTCATACATTTTATAGTATAATCAGGACTCCAGATTGCGACTAAAACTGTATTCATTTGCAAGTGATATTTTTTGTTGAGGTCATGTTACAATTAAAAATTGCTTGCATTTTTTCCTGCATCTTCTGTGATGAGAAGCCCATCACATCTGTTGTTTTGACGTAATAAAATGAGACGATGTGTAGCAAAGTTTTTTCAAACCCTTAATCTCTATTGAGCAACAATGCTGACAGCTGTGCCAGCCCTCAGAGAGAGAGAGAGAGAGAGAGAGAGAAAACAATGCAGATGTGAATGAATGAACATACAAGTTCTGTAAATGTGGATAAACTACAACAGATAAACAAGCCAGCTGTGCGGACCCAAGCTAACTGTTAGCAATTCTTTGCTTTTCATTGATTTCGGATATGAATTCTCATTCTTAGTATCCTTTAATCTTTGCTGTTTTCTGTTATTGCCGGAACTTCACATTATTTATAGCGCAGCCATCCATAATCACAGTAAGATTTGTACTTAATTGTCACCTTTAATATGCCACTTTTAATGTGTTTGTTAATTTTAGTAACTTTTATCAGGAAATATAAGCAGTAAATGTTTTGGCTTCTTTTAATTTGGCCTGACTCAATCAGCATTTCAACCTTGGAAGGAGCTTGTATAAAACTGCTTAAGAATAATCATGTCACGTAATGTCAAATTTACCTCAGAAAAGCCATTCATTGCTCATAAACCTGTTAGTCAACTAGAAAAATAGCTATAGAAAGTTATATTAGCTAAATATGTGCACTATATCACATAATCCTTATATTTTTACTTAAAGGGCCAGTCGTAATTGCGTAATTTGTGCGTAATTGCGTAATTCGTGCGTGATTCATGCGTTTTTGCTGTGTGGCTGGCCCTTAACCTGTTGTCTGCATGTGAAAGAATGGAAAAAGCTAAAAATTTAATTCAACATTGTCCATATTATTGCATATAATGTGAAGAGCTGCCTTTCACCAAATGTATCACTAATATCACTAATGAAGACAAATAGATTGGGTGTTAATAGGATGACAATATAGGATGCATTAGGAGGAGGCCAAACTATACTCATTGGCAAAGTGATGCTTGCATTATTATGGTTTGTGACAATTATTTGTGACTATATGTAGTTCTCAAGTTGGATAAGCAATTCAGTTCCTACTTTAAGTGAATCTTAGTTCCCAAGACATCCACGAAATGCTGATGCTGTAAAGGGAAGAAAGACAAGACAGCACAAAATGAAAACATTTAATGGCTCCTTAATTGATTTTTTTTAAAGCGATAGTCCTGACGTTCCAGGGGTTTAGCGCGATACTGCTACTTGCAGCCGCTCAACTCGAGCCAAAAATGAAATGGAAATAATTTAATGTTCCTTGGGCGGACCGATACCATTTGATCCGGTCCGCGGCCCGGGGGTTGGGGACCACTGCTATAAATGAACCAAGGATAAATTACGCATGCAGTTAAGAAGGATGTGGAGATCAACGAAAACATTTAATGAATTCATATTGTTAGTATGCAAATGCAGTTTATTTTCACGCATGAAAGTTGAAAATGTCAGATTCAGCTATAATCCAAAAAAACAATTTATGCCATATTCAGCTGTGGTGTGAATGTAGCATGTGTAATTCAACAGGGTGCTGATTGGTTTTCGTCTCTCAACTGTGTATCGTATGAGAAAGTGTCTGCTTCTCTTCAGCTAACCCTTCATCCTCTGCAGTTTTCGTGATGAAAAATAAGCAGGTGTGTTGCTGTGTAGCACACCATTATGCCTTCTACACTCTCCGTGACAGGATTCTCCTTTAAATGAATGCATCTCCTTGACATATCCACACTGCTCTGTGTCCCAGACCAGCTGTGCACAGCTGTTCTTACAGTCACTTCCTGACAAAGAATTATGCTCTCATTAATATTTAAGAATTGGCATAGGCCGCTTGACGAATGCATTAATGTATGATTAATGCATAGGGGATTGTGACTCGAGCCATACCAGACAGTCCAGATAGGAGCACCCCGTTGCTCAGATTGACTGGATTGATTGATGATGCCTGGATCTGTGCTTCTTAATTCACACATGAGTAGAAATAGTGATACAATAATCCCTTCTTCTTCTTTTTTTATCTAGTAACATTAGTCATTGCAGTCATGGATGTCTTAATCTATACACTATGCTCTATGTAATGTATCCTAAATTGTGATTTAAATTTATGCCATACTGTGAAAGACCCCAAGCTTGAAATCTCCTTGCCGGTGAATACCACTAGAATAGAGAGTATGTTTAGCAAAGTCCCTTAAATATGAGTTTGAGCTTAAGGTGATCAAAAAAGGATTCTTAGTTCATGGTCTGCAAATCATTTTATCACTTTCTACTTTTTTAATGGAATGGTTCTGTTGTTTAAAGCACTTAAACACTGTAAGTGCTTCACTTTCTACGCACTAATCTATCCTCAGAGAGCTGTGCATGAGAAAAAGACCCATGATCAAAGTGTGTTTTATCCCTGTACCTCTGGTCTCAATCCAGCCCAGTCTTCTAAAGGGCTTTGTTATCTTAAAAGGGCTTTGATGAATAAAATAAAGGGGAAAGATCAGCAGAAAAGAGTTAAGGACCTTACTTATGATGGACATGATATGCCTCCTAATGGCCTTAAATATAGGAAGTCTGTGCTTATTTCGATAGTTAGTTGTACCAGTCAGGCCTGATAATGGGTAGATGAAAATAATCCCCTAAATGTCACGTTTTTGTTATTTTTCAGGAAGCAGCCCATTGGACAGTCCACGCAATTTCTCCCCAAACACCGCGGCCCACTTCTCTTTTGTGCCAGCTCGCAGGTGAGTCACAGTTTTTCAACATCTTATTGAACACAACATTTAATTGTAAAACATTCCACGTTCTGTAAGTTGTAATAAAAAACTTTTTACAGTGTTTTAAAATGCTTGAGCAAGTACTGAGAAAGTAATCTCTTTGCTCTTCTTGCAAATATTGTTGTCATGGTTTGCTTCTCATCTGCTGGTTATTAAGTACCCCACTTTCAATTCATTTGTAACATCCCATAATCCTTCACTGTAGCTCTGAATAATGACACCAAGAATGTTAATGAGTAAATCTGAATTGGTAATTGAGCAGCAAAAGATGGTAATGCTTTAACAACTGGGAGAGAACACACAGAGCTGATGACCCCAGGCTAAATTAAAAGGATTCGTTTGAATGTCAGCCATAGAGCAAAGACCATTGAGTCATCTGGTCCTAGTCTCTCATGGACCAACAGTGCCACCTAATGAACAAAAAGTACAGCACATTAATGTTGCTAAGTAATGAAAGCAAAAGATGCACATTAGATGAGTACATGCACACACATAGATGCCCTCACAGTAGCATCTCTTTTTAATGCTGTACTCTCTTCCATACAGCCATGGACACAGGGCTGACAGGTAATAATTACCCCGTTTCCCTTACAACATAATTTAATGTGTCTGCTTTCAGCATGGCTGTTTACACCAAACATCATGTTTCCATTTCGTTAGAGCTGACAGCCAGATGTGTTTAAAAACATCTCGGACAACTTCATTTATGTATTGGAATGATAAATTATTAATTATCCCACCTCGTTCAGCTTGACTGTGCGCTTTGAACTGATATGCAATCTTCAAAAATATTCCATAAGTTTCTTGGGATAAATCATGATAAATCATAAATATGCTGTTTATATCTAAAATATTCATATTATCAATAATTTAAAAAAATTATGTGGCTAAACATTGGCTACGTGTTTTCTTGTGGAATATTTTCATATAAAGAATTATTCAAATGTTGTAAAATACCATTTAAAAGTTTGGGGTTGGTTTTTTATGTTTATGAAAGTCTCTTGTGCTTACCGAGGCTGCATTTATTTCATAAAACAGCAGTATTGTATATTATTTAAATATATTTTAAAAAGTAATTTATTCCTGTGAGGGCAAAGCTGTGTCTTCAGTTTCAGTGTCTTCTAATATGCTGATTTATTGCCCAATAAATATTTCTTATCAATCTTGAAAACTGTTGTCCCGCTTAATATTCTAAATAACTTAATAATAATATTTTAATAACTTAATAAGTTTCTCAGTGTTCATATTGAAGGATTCTTTGATGAATTAGTGTCACATTTGATCAATTGAATGCATCCTTGCTGAATAAATTTGATTTTTATCAAAACAAATCTTACTGATCCCAAACATTTAACTGTTACTGTATTTTTTTATGCAAAGGTACATTTGTACCTTTGTTTATTAAAGTCATTACTGTCTTGTGTATGTTTTGCAAATTCCTTGTGTTCAATTAAAGGGTTGCTTACTGTCTGCTAAATTCCTAATATTAGTCATCATTGATTTATGTGCTTTAATGAATTAAGAATGTGTTGATGTTGCGTGCTAAAAGCCATCATGTTGCGTAAGGTGAATTCACACTGTGCTATTTACTGCAAGAAAGGCTTCATATGTATATCTGCAATAAAACTACACATACACAAACAGCAATACACATTTTCACAGATGCTTATGGCTCTAATATGCAAGCCTTATTTTGCTGCACAGTTGAATTTGATAATTGTTAAATGTCAGTTTTTGTGGACATTTTAATCTGTGGTGCTTTATTCTGCTCTGATTGTGTGATTTAATTGTTCGTCTGAATGTTCCTAGTGCTGTCTATTTCTATTGGTCCTGATACTTGCAAGAATATAAGCACTGATTTGTCAAAAACCAGATTTTCACCTTTCCCTCACCCACACTCTTAGGACGGATGGCCGTCGCTGGTCTCTCGCCTCTCTGCCGTCTTCTGGCTATGGAACCAACACCCCCAGCTCAACAGTCTCGGTGAGTATCTGTGTGTGTTTGTGTTCTTGTTCTTTCTGTAGTCCCTCTGTGTTGTATCAACCCCAAGATATATGCATCTCTGTTTGGTATTGCATTTGATCCCAAGCCTTAACTTGCCCGGAAGGTTTATCCTATTGACCCTACAGTGGGATAAACTCTGGGTACAAAGCA
Organism: Rhodeus uyekii; assembly: GCA_037043235.1. Taxonomy (NCBI): domain Eukaryota; kingdom Metazoa; phylum Chordata; class Actinopteri; order Cypriniformes; family Acheilognathidae; genus Rhodeus; species Rhodeus uyekii. The sequence continues at coordinate 24,834 of JAWRVZ010000004.1, read as the reverse complement.
GCTCCCCATAGCCTGAAGTAAAGCCAGTGGCTTCATATCAATGCTTTCACTTCAAAAGAATTCTGTCCCCGAACATTGACTGTAACTCAGTCTGGCTGTTGCTTTCATTGGGGAATCAGTTCAAACCGCACAAGCCCCATTAAAGTCTCTGCAGAAAGATAAAAAGATATTTTTTAGTTCAGGCCAAATTTTTATTCTACAGGCTGCAGAGCTTTTATTCAACTCAAACGCAAGGGGAAAATCCACTGAATAATATTATCTCATTGTCCTTTTTTTTTTTTAATTGGGCGAAGTTTAACTCCTATTGTTAAGGGTCATTAAGATTTTTTGCTACGTCATTTTAATTTAATGGTAATTATCATCATTTATTATTTTATATATATATATATTTATTTATTTTTATTGGTATTAAAGTGATAAGAAGTTAATTAAGTGCAATTTATGGTCCTAAAAATAGGCTGAAAAAAATTATTTATGAAAAATATAATTATGATTAAAATATAAAATAATATTATATAAATATTATACAATTAAGATCACTTGGTCCTTAATATATACATATATATATTTTTTTTTTTCAAAGCTATGTATTGTAGTTAAATAAAATTATTATTTTAAATATTTTTTCCTATTTGGCCTGAATGCTTTGAGGAAAATTAGACATTGCAATCAACTACTTTACGTCAACAACGGCAGTTGATTGACATTCAGGGCAGCCTATGCAATGCCTTCTGTCCTTGTAATCCCTCCCTCTCTGCTTCTCACAGTCATCATGTTCATCTCAGGAGAAGCTGCACCAGTTGCCCTTCCAGCCCACTGCAGATGAGCTACATTTCCTCACCAAACACTTCAGCTCAGAGAGCATCACGGATGAGGATGGGAGAAGATCCCCAGCCATGCGACCGCGCTCTCGCAGTCTCAGGTACAAACAGTTACAGATTCCTATTTCACAGCAATCAAAAGTTGCCTTTCAAGTGAACATGGCATTGTGAGTGTGTGTGATGTCAGCCGGGCCCTCAGGCTCACTCACTCACTCACTCTTAAAGGCCAAATCTTCAGATCTGACAGGACTTCTCATTCTCTAAACTCCTAACTCCCTCCTCTAAGGTAGAAAAGACAAATAATTCAGCCTTTGTGCCCTTCACATCGATGCCTCTTCACTCCTTTGCCTTCATGTTTTCTTCATGCCTTTCTCTGCCTGTCAATAGCATATTTTAACCCCAAAATCAAAATAATGTTAAAAATGTTCTGAAATAGGACCCTTAACTAACCCTAAACTGACCTTAAACCTAATAACTGGTTGGGCCTTAGCAGCAACAACTGCAATCAAGTGTTTGCTATAACTTGCAGTTAGTCAGAGTCTTTTACAGCACTGTGGAGGAATTTTGGCCCACTCATCTTTGCAGAATTGTTGTAATTCAGCCTCATTGGAGAGTTTCCGAGCATGAACTGCCTTTTTAAGTCAGGACTTTGACTAGGCCACTCCAAAGTCTTCATTTTGTTATTCATTCTCCTTCAGGATTTTTTGGTAGATTTCATTTGTTCCATTTATCACAGTAATTATTCCAGTTCCTGAAGCAGCAAAAAAGCCCCAGTACATCACACTACCACCACCATATTTTACTGTTGGTATGATGTTCTTTTTCTGCAATGCGGTGTTACTTTTATGCCAGATGTAACATAAATCATAAATCAGTCGCCTCAAATTGTAAGTCGCTTTGGATAAAAGTGTCTGCTAAATTAATAAATGTAAAAGTTCAACTTTTGTTGCATCAGTACACAGAGTATTTCCCGAAAAGTCTTAGGGATCATCAAGATGTTTTCTGGCAAAAATGAGACAAGCCTTAATGTTATTTTTGCTCAGTAGTGGTTTTCGATAAACTGAACTCAGGTGTGATAAACTTCAGTTAAGTTATGTTTTAACAGGGGGTGAACAAATTTCACACAGTGGTCAGAATGTATTAATGGGGTTTAAAGTCTTTGTGAAGTGTTTTTTTTTTTTTTTCATGTGCAATGTGACCTGGATAATTCATATCCACTCTTTCTCTGCAAAATAGTTGTATTATGGCTCTAGTAGTCCAGTCACATTTCTTCCGAGAACCTGACAGACTGAATCATTTCTCCCAAACCCTAAGAAAGAGACCTCCTTCATGAGCTTCTTATCTGTAAACACATCTCTCTTCCTCACTCTCTTTCCCCTCTGGCTCTTTCTCTCTTTCTGTTAAGATGACTTATTCAGGAAACACTGGCCTTTCCTCTTTTAGTATCTAGACACACTCAGCAGGGGGTTCAGCACTCCAGAATTAGATCCATAAATATTGGATGAGATAGTGAGGTTTGCTGTTGCCACACTTTACAGATTACCTATTCCCAGGATTATCCAATTCTACTTTTGAAAGAAGGGAGAGAAGGATGAAAAGACTGGACGAGGGAGGAGGTTGAGGGGATTTGCAGTCAAGCTCCAACTGGTTAATTAGAGACGAGGAAATGGAGCAGTATTATGCTAATTTCACACCCTGGACAGCAGACATGCAGAGAGAATTGACAGCGACGCTTCTTCATGCAGTGTTCACTCACGGTTCTCCATCACTCTTCCTCTTTACATCTTTTAACTCACTCAAATACACAGTCGAGAAGTAATGAGCTCAATGTGCAGTGGTCACCATCCATCATCCATATGTCAAATGTTTTGGTAGCAGTAGCAGGAAATCAGAATATTATTTTAATAAAGGGCTCATTGCTAAAATACAGTGGACACATTCTGGATTCCTTCCCGCTAGCCATATAAAAATTGATTAATTAAAATGCATATTATATCAGAATGTGTCCGAAATGACTATGATAGTGTCTTTGTTGATGAAGTCATCCGATTGTGTGTGTTAGTGCAGACCATTCGGTCACGGCCAATTAACTAGCTGATTTCCCTGGATTTCAGCACCTCGGAGGTCATTTCTGTGACACATTTACACGCTCTAACCGCCCCCCCCACCGCCTCTCTGTTTGTCCCTCCCTTTGTTTGTCTTTTGTTCCATGTGATATCATCTCTCTCTCATTGTAGTCTTCACATTCCTTCCAGATATCTTTTATTATTTACATTACATTAATAATTTACATTTAGTATTTTACTTTTCTTTTTTTGTATTTGTACATAAAGTACAAATATTTTAATATAAAAAGTGGTTATTTTAAAATGTAATAATATTTTACAACATGGATTATACTGATTATACTGATTTACAACACTGATTTTACTGTATTTTTGATCAGCCTTGCTGAGCATAAGAGACTTCTTTTAAAAGCATTTAAATCCATCGTGTTGGCATTGCCACGTAACTTTAGACACCGCTGTTCTCCAACCTTTGGGATGGTAAAGTGCACATCAGTTTCTACTACTGTAGTAGTAGGTGTTCCAGGTATTGTCCGCTTCCTATTTTGTAAATACTGAATATTTAGACATACTAAAATTGACATTTGACTGCTTTTCGTTTAGAATATATTAGGACATATTCTGATGCAAAAAAAACTTCTAATTTATTGGAAAAGGAAGAGCACATTTATACTCAAAGAGCTGTAAGAGGTTATGTAGGAACATCAAAGATTCATACTCAGTCTCTTTTTAATACTCTATTTTTCTAGCCCAAACACTCTGATTTGAAATGGGAGAAAAGAACACATATGAATAGCTGTCCTTTCGTTATTTCCTCCATTATTTCCTGCGCAGAACATGTCTACTTCCTTCTTTTTTTTCCAAAGTACTTTCTCAAAAACATGATGATTTTTGGATCTGCAAGGACATTTCTGCATCCATCAGAGAAAAATAATTACATTCACTAATTATCATCTATCTGAATGCAGAATGTTATTGCGCCGCAGGAGGTTCACATTGATTCTTTGTACACAGTAAATTCTTTATTTAATAAAAGTAGAGGATTGCTCCAAGGCATGTTCTTTCTTTCATTTTCCCTCGTATTTTCTCTCTACCTCACTCAGCTGGAAAAATATTCTCAGTTTGATTGTTAATGCTGCTCCCTTAGGCCGAGAATCAATCTCTGTCAGAGTTAACCTTTACATCAGGCTTGGTCAGAACGTAATTTTGAAATTGCTCTCAAGTAAGTTGACGATTTGACTAGAATATTTTTCCCCTGTCTCATTTTGTTATTGACACACCTGTAGATGAGCCAATTTAGTGTGTAAGTGTATGTTGACACTTTTCTCAACAGCACCCTGGAGGTGGACCATGCTGTGGTTAGTATGTTTTCATTCAATCAGGTGGGCTAATAGGGAGCGCAAGCCCTCCTGACTTATAGCATTACCTCATCCTTGGGTCACATGACCAGCTTACCTTTTCTAACCGGAGTGACTCATGAGGTCCCAGCCTCATCTGTAATCTGTGTCTTTGAGTAAAACGCACACACACGTGCTAGTTTATCTATATCTCTCAATATTCCCTGTGTAGCGTCCCTAGTTGAAGATGCTACTTTGACATGAATAAGGCTGGCTGTGTCATAAAATATCTGTATTTTACTGGTATTTTACTCCAGCCTATCAACCACTTTAGATTACAGATATAGAGGACTAAACAACATTTGCTTGAAGGCAGAGGGACATTAGGGTTGAAATGATCAGTAAACAAAATGAAGAAAGGTAAAGTCCCCTTTGTTGATTCTTTTCTCCACTTATTTTTCTTTCTTTCTTTCTTCCTGGTTCAGCCCTGGACGCTCACCCATATCATTTGACCATGAGATCGTCATGATGAACCATGTTTACAAGGAGCGTTTCCCTAAGGTGAGATCTAAATCTGATGCAAAACTTGCACAACTCATACACTGGATGGTCACACAGTCTCTTTTTTTTATTTTTTATCATTAAACTACTTTATTGGAATGACATTGCTAAAGCAGTTCACACGGCAACAGAAAAGAGAGAGAAAATAATATTTACTATAAATAAATCTAATGTAAGAGAGAAATATTAATAATATTAATAGTAATAATAATTATAAATGAATAATGATACCTTTAATAAATGAACAATATTTAAAAAATAAATTGAATGAAAATAAATTAAAACGGAAAAGCATAAATGTGTACAGACAATGAATAAATAAATATGTCAGTCACTCATTATTGCTTTAAATTTAAATTTATTTTTCTAATTTACTCTGGCCTACTCAATGTTTAAAGACATTATATAATGACAAATCACTTTCTTTGTTTTTGTTTTTTTAACTAAAGGGTTTAGGATCACAGAGAGGGTGGTCATAAATGTTTAAAATAAAATAAAAATCAATTTGACTAAATTTAGTCCCATTGTGGGTGGCTGGATGCCTCTGTTTCTCCATAGCTTTTGTTGAACCAGGACCTTTCTGTCCTACAGGCTACTGCTCAGATGGAGGAACGGCTGGCTGAGTTCATATCCTCCTCAGCTCCTGACAAAGTTATGCCTTTAGCTGACGGTGTCCTGAGCTTCATCCACCACCAGGTCATCGAGCTGTCTCGGGACTGCCTGGACAAATCCCGCGAAGGTCTCATCACCTCCCGCTACTTCTACGAGCTACAGGAGAACCTTGAGAAGCTACACCAGGATGTGAGTATGCAAGGACATGTTGAGAGTATGGTATGTTGGAAGCGGGTGACATATCTTTCAAGAGAATTGACTCCTTGTCACGCATGGTTTCAGTAAAGTCCTTCCTGTTGATCCCTAGCCATAAATCCATGTCTGCCTAAGTGGTGATGTCATCACAGCAGGCCAGAGTATGTCATCTCTATACTGCTGGGCAGTCATAAAGAACTCAATCACGTGTGTTTTTGGCTCCCTGCCATTATTCTGTTGGGCACGTGGTCACCTATCACATCTGCATTAGTCAGATGTCGTTGATGTCTTGATTAGCTCAGTTACAGTGCCACAGGGGCAGCATTATGACTCCCAGAGGTCCCATGCTGATCCCACAAATCATGTGTGTGCAGGAATGTACAAGAGTGTGTGTTTGTTGTGTATTGTTGGAATGGGGGGTGCAGCACCTTCCTGAATTTAATTTCACACCCCAGTAACCACCACTGGTGACGAATGAGTATCCCAGGCACCCAAGAGGAGGGTGCGGGGAGTGAGAGACAAGGCGGGAGAGAGAGAGAGAGAAAGGGAGAGAGTGAGATTGGAAGGAGGGATCAGGTCGGGTTTTCCCCTCTTTCTGTTGGTTGTCCATAACATCCCGTTGCTGTTGCCTGCCAGAATCAAAAATGCGCACATCGTGATCTCATGCAGTCGCCTTGCTATCACCGCAGACGTATTTGGCATTCAGGCGAGTTGGGATGACATCATCAAGCCTGTGCTAATTGGCTGTTTTAGATTGGGAGCCGATGGTGGAAGGTGGGCCAGACGGGGACCACGGTATAAATTGCATCTTCAGCAGGTGCACACAGAAAAGCGTCCCCACTTTTTCCATTTAACGCTTCCTCACTCGCTCAGAGGATGTCCTACGTTTCATGGCAGAGGCGGCTGGAGGAAGAGGAGGTTCTTCAGCACGTTTTAGAGCGTTGGGAGCAGAGCGCGGTCAGAAACCATGTGGATCCAACAGTTGAGTTTCTGATTGTTTTTACTTTCCAGGGTTGCATTGAGTCAAGGTCGTAGATTTCCATTTTATGTTGTTGATTTGAAGACTTGTTGACAGTTTAACACTCGAAACCTGGACTGTCTAGGCTATTTTTATGCTTATAATTCGCCTGCTTGGGTGAACTTTATTCAAATTTGAGCTGTGAGTAGTAGTAGTTTTTTTTTGTTCAGACTGACACTTTAAATCTTTAGTTACCCATATAAAGAATGTACTAATGTTAAAATTCTGGATGGCTGATACAACAATAATAATTTTTTATATTATGGGCCGAATTAAAATGCAATGCAATTTCGTTTTTGTTTTTTTTGTTTTTTAAAGACAAATAAAGGACAAATAAAAAATATAATCCTGTATCATGTATATAAGAAATAAATATATTAATATAATGGATATTTTAAATGTTAAATTTACATTTTATTTAATAATGCTAATGAAACTTTTATCAGTATTATCTAAATGAGTGTGCACAATTAAATATTTGCCAGTATTTATCTCATATGGGCCAATAGTGATACATTTCAACAAAATATCGACTTATAACTGATATGGTACAGATGTATCATGCATTCCTAGTTCATATTGAACAATGTTATTGTAGCAGTTTAATTTGTTCATCTTCTCTTTGTTTTCTTTTGTTTTTCTTTTTATGTGGTCTTGCAATATTGCCCTGAATTGTTTGAAATCCCTTCTCTTCTTTGTCCTCAGTAATAGGCTTTATTTATTTAACTGGACATTTGTCTTAAGGTCAGATTAGGTGTACCTATTTTAAAAGATCAGTCTATATCATTCAGTCTCCCATGGTTGCATCATTTAAAACCACAGGAGCCAATCTCAAGTCCAGGTCACATCAGTGACCTGGATGTCACCAGGACATTGGCCCTTAAGGAATTCTGGGAATCTTGTATCAACCTTATGTATAAGAGTGTAGAGTGAGCTGAATATAGGGAATCTAATTTCAGCTAGTTTAGGGTGTGCTAAACCAAATCCCTCCCTCATCCTACATATCTCTCTCCTGTTACTTCTAACAGTCTATAGTATATTTACTCAGTGCAGAGACCCTTTATTATCCTGAGTGTGTGTGATTCGCTAGCGGTTTCATTACCTGTATAAATAATTCAGAGGCCGATTGGACATCCCCTGAGGTGACTGTGCTGTCTGTCAGAGATGGCTCTATTAACATCAGTGGCTGTTTAACCATCTACTCTAAACACCTCTTATCTACCCAATTGATGAACTCTCTCGTTTCTGCTCCTGTTACGCTCTTACTTTTTATGCACTCTCTCTGTACACTTCAACTATCTCTTATAATAGTGCTGAGTATCAAAAAATCAAGATTGCTATTTCTTCTGGCTTAAATGTCACAGTGGAAATGGAAAGTCAAATTTAATACTTTCCATTGTGTTCTCTAATTTGAATACTGCTCATTTTGACAGAAATAATTTAATCACCCCATTTGTATTTGACTTCGTATTCTTAATAGGGAAAAATAAATAAAACATCTCTCACGCTATAATAGCTTGCAAATCTTTATGTATCACTATGAATCGGTCAAACCCCTCATTCATGAGTTTTATTTGTTCTTTTAAATAAAGTTGTTTTATTTTAATCAAAGAATTTAAAACATGCTTGCTTGGGCTGTAACAGATCAGTTGGCTTTGGTTTAGACAGCATTTGTTTTAGATGGATGGGTGGTCTTTTCACATTCACTGATATCATAATTAAAAACTGCCTGTTTTTCTACAGTCTCCTGATTACATCAATGGGAAACATCAAACTGACAGACTTCGGCCTGTCCAAAATTGGTTTAATGAGCTTAACAACCAATCTATGGTTATAGAGGGCCACATTGAAAAAGTTTTGTGTTCTTTAATTTATATACTGCTCATTTTGACAGATTTATTAGGTGTTCCATTTAAGGAGTATACAGTATATATACTGTAAAATTATGCTTGTATGCTATTCCAAAACTATTGTCTTCTCTGTGTATTGTTAGGCTCACGAGCGTTCAGAAAGTGGGGAGGTGACGTTTGTCACCCAGCTGGTTAAGAAGCTGATGATAGTCATCGCCCGGCCTGCCCGTCTGCTGGAATGTTTGGTAAGCACTGATATTTTTAAGGAATCTAAACTGGAATATTTGACATTAGTTTTATCGAGGCTTACTATTGAAGCACATACGCAGTACCATATAATTAATTTTATTGTTTATTAATTGCCAAACCGCAAAGCTTCAAAATGCACAGTGATTTGATCATGGCAGACATTACTGCAGTGTATTATAAAACCATTATAATTGGTTATATATCAAATGTACATATTTATGCACAAACAAAAAGGCTCCTCTGACTTCCACACGGAGCAACAGGACTGCATGATTGTTGCCACATTTATTTTGAATAATCTGTTGCTGAGGACTAGCAGATGAAAGTGTAAATGAGCTGTTAACCTGTTCTGCTTCATGTGCACACAATGCATCCCAATACCTCAGTGTAACACCTGGAGACAAACCTACCTTAATAAGCACTCAAAAAATGTTCTAAACCTTATTTAAATTACAGTGATTTGGGCACTTTTACTTTAATTTTCTTTGTTCTTTAATTTTTTTTAATTATTGTTTGTTAAAATACTGTATATGTGGCATTGTTTCATCTTTTTGTGTAAATATCCCTGAATAAGAAGTATAAAAAATATATATAAAGAGTTCTATATATGCGGTGATTTATTGATATTTAATTGAATCCAGGACTGAAGAAACAACTGGTATAATAGTAATAAGTTGATCATCGTTTGAAACTTTTGTCCTGAAGTATTTGAAATTCAAACTACTCCAGATAGATTAAAATAAATGATTGAGTATTGAATGGGACTGAGTTTATGTCAGATTTTAATGTGCATATCATTTGAACCTATTTCTTCCTGTGTATGTTATTAGGAGTTTAACCCAGAGGAGTTCTACCACCTGTTAGAGGCTGCTGAAGGTCATGCTAAAGAAGGTCAGGGCATCAAGTCCGACATCCCTCGATACATCATCAGCCAGCTGGGCCTCACCAGGGACCCCCTTGAGGGTAGGAGTGTTACCCTAAAACAGTTTAGTTACCCTAAACGCATTTGGAAACTAAGCTACACTTTAAAACAAACTGAGATACAAAAAAAGCATTGTCATTCATATATTTTCAAGTGTGGCATTAGGTCAAAATGTTTACTGGGGACTGTGCGAAGCAAATCTGATATTTTTAGTTTTGCAATCTTTGATCAAAAACATTTCTATTGCACTTGTTTATTTTCATTCCCTCTTTTCACTCTCGCTCTCTAGAAATGGCCCAGTTGAGCAGTTATGACAGTGGGAACCCTGAAACCCCAGAGACCGAGACAGATTCCACAGACGTGAGTAATAGAATAGAAAAGTCTTCAATAACTCTGTACAATAGCATTCAACTAAGACCAAAAGCTTGTGTTTATATGCAGAGTCGTGGTGCCACCATACAGCCACCCCAACTTCAGCCTCAGCACAAGACTAAAACTCCTCGTGAAGAAGACTTTGAGACCATTAAACTCATCAGTAATGGAGCCTATGGGTAAGACAATAGAATTTCACAGCTACAGGAATAATTATAAATGCTAAGGTGTTACACTTTTAGAATTTCATCTCTTTAATAGTCCTAGAGTAAGGCAGTTAGAAACGATGCATGCCTCTCTCCACTCAGGGCTGTGTTTTTGGTGAGGCATAAGGAGACCCGTCAGCGATTTGCCATGAAGAAGATCAACAAGCAGAACCTCATTCTGAGAAACCAGATCCAGCAGGCCTTTGTGGAAAGAGACATCCTGACATTTGCAGAGAACCCTTTTGTTGTCAGTATGTTCTGCTCCTTTGAGACAAGGAGACATCTCTGCATGGTTATGGAGTACGTGGAGGGTAAGAAATACATCTTTGTGGAGGGTGACTATGTTTTTGGAGAACTTCAACATCATGCAACCAAAGTGTAATGCTGTGGTTGAAACTGTTTGTGTGTGTCTAAAGGTGGGGACTGTGCCACTTTACTGAAACACATTGGAGCTCTGCCTGTGGACATGGCACGTATGTACTTTGCTGAAACTGTTCTAGCACTGGAATACCTTCACAACTATGGCATTGTGCACAGAGACCTCAAACCTGACAAGTAAGCAAACGTAACATCAAATCACCCTGTTTGTGTTTGACTTTCTATTCTTAATAGGGAAAAAATAAAACATTTCACACACTATAATAGCTTGCAAAAATTTAAGTATCACTATGATTCGGTCAAAGCCCTCCTACAAGGGTTTTATTTAATAATGGGTTTTATTTTATTCAAATCATTTAAAAACATGCTTATTCAGCATGCCTGCTTGCATAGGTTGATCAGTTGGCTTTGGTTTAGACAGCATTTGTCAAAAAGTTGCCTGTTTTTCTACAGTCTCCTGATTACATCAATGGGACACATCAAACTGACAGACTTTGGCCTGTCCAAAATTGGTTTAATGAGCTTAACAACCAATCTATATGAGGGCCATATTGAAAAAGATGCTCGTGAATTCCTTGACAAACAGGTAATACTGTCCTCCTTATCAAACAGTTTGTAGCAATATTTATTTTCTTTTTTTCTTTATGAAAGGAACTGTGGCGTTCTCAAAACTCTTTCTTTCTCAGGTGTGTGGTACTCCTGAATACATTGCTCCTGAGGTCATTCTGAGGCAGGGCTATGGTAAACCAGTGGATTGGTGGGCCATGGGAGTAATCTTGTACGAGTTTCTGGTGGGATGTGCTCCTTTCTTTGGAGATACACCCGAGGAACTGTTTGGACAAGTCATCAGTGGTTAGTGTTATATCTAGAAGAAAGTGAATATTTAAGTATTTATATTAAATATAAGTATTTACATTACGTACTTTATACATTTGAGTTTTCAAGCTTTTAACTGGTATAGTGCACCGTATCAGTTATCAGTTTTAATTGGACTTTGCTCTGTCCACTGAAAAGCTACTTTAAAACTTCATACACTCTTTATACACTCTTAAATCAGTCTGTTCTATTGTCATCTGTCTGCATAAGATATAAAAATACTCTGAAAACTGACCCGTGAATCTAACTGTGTTGCTGTTGACACTTTTTGTATGTTTGATTCAATAGATGAGATAATCTGGCCTGAAGGTGATGAAGCTTTGCCACCTGAAGCTCAAGATCTCATCTCCAAACTACTGCGGCAAAACCCTCTGGAGCGTCTGGGGACAGGTCCTCTAGCACACAAACTCACACCTACTTACACAGACTCACTTTTCCTTGATATATTCCCTGTTATAGTCTTAGAGGAGTGATCTGCTTGACTGATCTGCTTAGAGTATTAATAAGTCTTGAGAAGACAAGCTTTTTTTATGTTATCCTACATCTCTGTTCACTGAGAAATATCTGAAGAGATCTTCTCTCTCCGTCTGTTTCACAGGGAGTGCGTTTGAGGTGAAACAGCACCGCTTTTTTACTGATCTGGACTGGAACAGTCTCCTGAGGCAGAAGGCAGAGTTCATTCCTCAGCTGGAGTCGGAGGATGACACTAGCTACTTTGACAGTACGTCTTCAGGCAGCAGGGAATGGAGTGAAATTTATAACAAGATGCTTTACTCACTTCCATACCTGCAACACAGATACACACCACATGGGCTTACATTCTCTAAAACACAATCTAAGGATTTCTCTTTCTTCGGCCCTCTAGCACGCTCAGATCGGTATCATCATCTAGACTCGGAGGAAGAGGATGATACAAATGATGATGACCATCTGGAGATCCGTCAGTTCTCCTCCTGTTCACCACGATTTAGCAAGGTGTGAAGTCACACCTTAACATCAGATGTTTAAATGACATAAGATGTTTAATTAACAGTTCATTCATTAATAAAAATTATAATAAACTATTCTTCTGCTAAGCAGGGTAGTTTAAAAGCCGGGTGACATATAGGGCATATGGAAATGGTGAAAAATTTGGCAGAAGGGAAAGAAACATAGGTTTAGTACTGCGATGGGGTACTAAGTCAGTTACTGTCAGTCATTTCCTGAATAATAATCTGTTGAGGACATCTGACGTTCTTCAATACCTTTATTAACTATAGACTGGGGTTGCCAGCACTGTTTACAATTATTTATTTTTTATCTGCTTATCAGAATGTAGTGTTGGTATATGTTCTGCTTAATTAGAAGTTCAGTTTAATACGTTAAACAGTTTATACTGGTTTCAAAGTTCTCTATTCCTTTGTTTCTCTCTTTGCTTGTCTTTTCTTCCTTATTCACTTCATTTTTCTTCATCTCAGGTATATAGTAGTATGGAGCGTCTTTCCTTGCACGAAGAGAAGCGCACCCCTCCTCCCACTAAGCGCAGTCTGAGTGAAGAGGGAGGAGAGCGCATCGACAGTCTCAGTGGCCTAAAGTCTAGAGACCGGAGCTGGATGGTGGGTTCGCCTGAGATGTGAGTGAAGCACCTCAAATCATTCTGATGAATAAATTATAGTTTAAAAATATATTTCTGAAAAATCTACTATATTTGTCCAACATGATGTGATAAACAATTTTTTTTTTCATGCAGCTTAAGGAAGCGTCTCTCTGTTTCCGAGTCATCTCACACCGAGAGTGACTCCAGCCCACCTCTGACTGTACGTCGCCGCTGCTGCTCAGCCATCATTGAAATGCCTCGATTTGCTATTTCCAGTGAAGAGGATGGCGGTGTGGGGGGCAGAAAGACCCCTGTGAGGGGCCCTCGTGGAGATGATCTGCCTCAGTCCATACCAGAACTTCCAGTGGAGAGAGAGCTCAAGTTGGATGAATCACCCACCACACCAGGCTCCACTTCCAGCCAGATCTGCCAATCCACTCTCATATGTTAGTCTTACTAAATTGCTCTGGGGAATATTTGTTTGTAGATTTAGCTAAAAAAAAAAATTAAAGTCAAAGATTTACGCAAAAGAATTCAAAAGAGGTTAAAAAAATTACTGGGGTTTATGAATTCAAGTAACATCATATTGAATCATTCTGATAGTTTGCCATTTTTTGTAGGCACATCTCAGATATCACTCATTTTTAATTTATGTGCATGTGTGTGATTTTCAGCTGGCAGTTCTGGTGATGTATTGGATCGAGCTTCTCGCTACTGTGCTGAAAGTTCTGAAAACTCCACTCCTAAAGCCATCAGTGATTTGGCAGCTCGAAGAGCTCGCCACAGACTGCTTTCAGGAGATACAGAGAAGCACTCATCACGTCCACTTAACAAAGTCATCAAATCAGCCTCGGCGACTACCCTCTCACTAATGATTCCTGCTGGTAAGAGCATCTGTTTGGTCATGATTTGTCTCTAGATCAACATCTTTCGTTGGTCCTTGAAAAACTAGTTTTATTAAGTGATAAAAAAAATTGATCTAATTGCACGGTGTTGATTAATTAATCGGCTGAGAAATGACTCCCAAAAGGTAAGGTCATTATTGTGTTAAATGAGAAAAGCATCAAATAGACATTTACAAAAAATAGCAGGAAAATAGAAGAAGAAAAATTACTTGATTCTTGATTACTTGAACTTTTAGGCATCAATGGCCATGAGAGTGAGGTGGGTGAACTCGGAGACCTACACCAGTTCTGCTCTGGCTTTATAAGTAATATTTCCGTTGGCAAAACTTAGCAAAAGCAGACAATATTGTGTCTAAAATATAACACAATATTAACTTATTTATTGAACTGTTGTATAAAACCAATATCAATTTTGCAGCCATGCTACTCGAGTTGAAAAAGCACTCCTGTGACATTGCTTAACTATATCATGACATAAATATGAGACCGTAACTCATACTGGGGCATTTTTGCCCATATATGATGAATTTTAGGGACATTTTAACGGCATTCTGTAGGCTACGTCACACAGTTGAGCTTCATGCTAATCAACAGAGCTATGTAGTCTGGGGCAGGACAGGTGCATCAAATGGGTTAATTTTATTGCATCATTTTTCCCCATAACTAATTTATTACATAAAAATGTTAAAACGAAAGCCCTAGAACAAATATGATGATATGCTGACATTCCTAACCCAACATGGAACATGCCCTACTAATCAATCACAGTCTCCTATCATTTAGAAGAAAGCTGTGGCTATCACACTTTAAAGTTCAAATTCTTTTCCCTTCTGTTTCAGATCACCATGGTGCCTCTCCTCTGGCCAGTCCCATGTCCCCTCACTCTCTCTCATCCAACCCTTCTTCACGTGACTCCTCTCCCAGCCGAGACTTGTCCCCAGCTGTCTCCAGTGTTAAACCCGCCATAGTCATCCACCGAGCCGGCAAGAAATATGGTTTCACCCTGCGTGCCATCAGGGTTTACATGGGAGACACAGACATTTATACTGTGCACCACATGGTCTGGGTGAGTACGGCAGTTCCAATTATTCTCTATGATGGAGTTAAACTGCACCAATTTGTGGTTTTGAGTGCTCTAACATATTGCTTTGCAGCATGTGGAGGATGGAGGACCTGCTCATGAGGCTGGACTGAGAGAGGGAGATCTCATTACACATGTTAATGGAGAGCCTGTCCATGGACTTGTGCACACGGAAGTTGTAGAGCTCATTCTTAAGGTACATTGGCAAAGATCTGATGATCTTTGTTGCTTCTAAATTGTATTGGTAGTCAGAATTATTTTTTATGTTGCAGAGTGGTAGTAAAGTGTCCATCTCTGCTACGCCATTTGAGAATACATCTATTAAGGTTGGCCCTGCACGCAAAACCAGCTACAAGTCCAAAATGGCCCGCCGCAACAAAAGAACGAAAACCCGAGAAGGACAAGACAGGTGACGTCTAATATTTACCATCGTCCAAATACTTACATCCCACTCATTTCAATTGCTCAGGCTTATGTTTACTGTACCAGTAATGGTTTGTATATGGTTATCCATTACAGTAAGAAGAAAAACTCCCTGTTCCGTAAGATCACCAAGCAGGCGACTCTTCTCCACACCAGTCGCAGCCTATCCTCTCTGAACCGCTCAGTCTCATCTGGCGAGAGTGTCCCAGGTTCTCCCACGCACATGTCCCCTCGTTCACCCACACAGGGCTGTCGTTCCACACCCGACTCTGCCCACTCAGGTGAAGACTTTATCTTTATTTCACAACTGTAATAGAGATAGAAAACAGTATTAAAATATTACATACAACGTGCAAACCTACTACTGTATTTGTAATTTTGATACACATACTGCCATGCCTGGTAATATTCTCATTTTATATTGCAGCATCTACATAGACTACTGAATGCTAGTTCCCCATAATGTCATCAATATCATGTCTATAGTCATTTTTTTTCATTTCCATTTTTGTTTTGTTAATAGTTAATTTGTAACCTTGAACCTTTCTTTCTCCAATGCAGTTGGTGGGAACTCATCCCAGAGTAGCTCACCTAGCTCAAGTGTGCCAAACTCTCCTGCCAGTTCTGGTCAGATCAGACCCAGCTCTTTGCACGGTCTGGCCCCCAAACTGCAGCGCCAATACCGTTCTCCCCGCCGGAAGTCCGCAGGCAACATCCCTTTATCCCCTCTGGCTCGTACACCGTCGCCCACCCCTCAGAGCACCTCCCCCCAGCGTTCTCCTTCTCCTCTTCCAAGCCACGCGCTTATCACTTCTTCAATAGGCCAGTCTTTCCCTGTCAAACTCCACTCTTCACCTCCATTAGTAAGACAGATATCCCGTCCAAAAAGTGCAGATCCTCCTCGCTCTCCTCTGCTCAAACGTGTCCAGTCGGCTGAGAAACTTGCAGCCTCTCTTTCTTCTTCATCCTCCTCGCCTTCTCCGTCCTCTGCTGCTGATAAAAAGCTGCCAGTTGGGGCCAGCCGCAAACACAGTCTTGATACCTCACATTCAGAATTTAAAAAGGAGATGCTGCAGCGAGACCCTAGTCTACAGAGTTTACAGGAGTCGGCCAGTGAGAATCTAATGGGAGGAAGAGTGTCTCCTGCAGAAAAGGGCAGCCTGCAGAAGAGTTCAGTACGAAAACTGGGTCGGCAAGAAGGTC
The DNA here is from genome assembly GCA_037043235.1 of Rhodeus uyekii. NCBI lineage: Eukaryota > Metazoa > Chordata > Actinopteri > Cypriniformes > Acheilognathidae > Rhodeus > Rhodeus uyekii. The sequence continues at coordinate 8,183 of JAWRVZ010000004.1, read as the reverse complement.
CTGAATCTGGAACTGGAACTCTGGGACTTGTTTCTGGGAAGAGTAAGCTGAAAGACAAACTATCTGCCATTCGCCAGGATCGCGCTGAGCGCCGTGAGTCTCTTCAAAAGCAAGATGCCATCCACGAGGTGGATTCCTCAGAGGATGAGACGGATGAAGGGTCAGAAGACAGCCAAGATGGACGCAGGCCAATCTACGTTCCTCCTAGCCATATCTTGAGGCCTACTACTGTAATGGCCTCTCCCCATACCATCAGGATCGGACCAGCAGCTCCCCCAACACTGGGACTGATGCCCTCAACAGTTGCACCATCAGGCTCACCTCAGCCTGGTCAAGGACAGCAGATAAAAAGCCAAAGTACCACTCAATCTCAGACACAAACTTCAACCTCACCGCCAATGCAAAGTTCAACCAAGCCCCTAGATCAGAATCCCACAACCTCTACTATGATCCAAGACTCCAATTCAACACTATCTTATGACTCGATAAAGAAAGATTCAAAGGTACAGGACTCCAGTATTAGGCCTTCTCCACCTCAACCTAGCCCTCTGTCCAGCACCTTTTCCACCCACGGCAGCGCCTTTACCTCTGTCAGCAAAGACTCATTTATCAAACCTACCAAACCTCCTATGGATCCCCGGAGAAGTCCCAAAACATCTGAGTCCAGGTCCAAAACTAGTGGTAGAATGGATCCAAGCACTGCTTCTGTAGTAGCCAGGGATACCCCTGTTTCTACCACACCAACCGGAGGAATCACCAAGGAGATGAAAGAGGCTGACAACCGCAGACAGGCTGCAGTTGCTGCTGCTGCTGCCACTGCCGCTGCTGCTACTGCCTCTGAGAGCGGAATGGACAAAGTTGTGTCTCAACTGGCTACTGTTGCTAAGAGTGTTCTTGGCCCTGTCAAACTCAACATCCCAGGTACTAAAGAGGTCTCGGAGCGGACAAAGGACCAGCATCCCCAGGTAGATGCCATACACCCAAAGATAAAAGAATGTCGTCTGGAGCATCCTGATTCTCCTGACCGCTTGAGTCCTTCTGCTGCTTCCGGCTCCTTGTCTCCAAGGCTGACTGAATCTCCCTCTAATCAAACATTATCCAAATCTGAGCCAGCCTCAACTTCTCAAAGGTCTTTAGAGATCCCAGGGTCTTCAAAAAGTCTGACTCCTCCAAACCCCCAAGCTGGGGAAGAGAATCAGGAAAGACCAGGAACTCCACGAAGTAGTACCACAACAAGGCCTAGGTCTGAAGCACAATCAAAGGCCCAGGCAAAGCCAAGTTCCACTACTTCACGAGATAAATCTAACAAGACAACATAGCAGCCTTGCAGAAAGACCCATTTTCTCCAGCTTTAATTTAACTTGCCTATTAACAGACAAACGTACATTTTAACACAAAGCAGTTGTCCTGTTTAATGTCAGTATCCTGTGAAAACATTATGGAAAGATCAGACAGATTAAGAGATTGAGGTGTTAACACATGAGCCCAACAGTTTAATTTCAGATTGTTTTATGCTTGTCATTTCCAAAATAATTGAGGCTGTGTAATTGTTTTGCTTTTTTTGTTCCTCCTTTTTAAGTATTTTTCTTAGCAGCTAGAAAACCTGAAAAACTGTGTGGTTCTGCACCCTGGGAGCCTGAAACAGTGTCCACTTACAGTGTATTACCTCTTCATATTATCTTTATATTACTTTAAGAATCTTCTCTTGTATTAGGTATAGTTGTGCCTTAAAGCAACACCTCAACATTTCACTTGTATTTTTTTTGCCTGTTCATCTTTAGAGGAAGACCTATTGCAGCAATAAGAGTAGCGTATCCCGAGCAATTTTTACAAACACACCAGGTTGACTTTACCACTCAACCAAACTGCATTTTCCATCTTTCTCACTCACTCATGTCAGCTTTCAGTTGTGTCAAACAACTGTGAGATGTATGTCTATGAAAATGGACCTGAGATTTTCCCATGGCACTGCCAACATTAATTTTGTATATGGTATTTGGGTGTACATTTTGGAAGAATGATGGTCATTAATGGCATGAATTACATCTTTACATGTTACTCTGTTTCTTATCAGAATTGAAGAAAATATTTGTGATTGTGATTATATGTGATTTTTGGCCATCATTCACATCCCAATAAAGGTACATATCGTAGCTAAAGAAATTACTGCAAGAGCAAGTAACTTGCACATCATTATGTGTATATTATGATCATCTTTGGTTTAGTCCAAGTGGACAATTTTATTTCTTACTCATCTTGCATATTTTATTTTCTCTCATTTTAATATCTGGACCAATTTGCTGTCTCTGTATATGCTCCCTCCGTATCTTGCCTGCGTGCGTGCCTATGTATAGAGCATGTTTGAGTGTGTGTGTGGGTTATAACATGCATATTTTAAAAAAGGTTCTTTGTTCATTTTGTCCCCTAAACAATGGGAGTTTGTTTTTAATTGGTGACCTGTCTTTGCCATGTAGGCACTGACTTGGCTCTTTGAGATAATCCAGGCAAAGATGTATTTGCACAGACCCTGTTTATTTTGTGTGTAATTAATATGAAAAACCAATAAATATAGTATCCAGTTAGATCCAAGACTCTTTTGGGGTCTTGAGGAGTTTGACTAGTCAGTAAGACTGTGGTACGTTTTCACATTCTCTTGACATGACAATGTGCTAGCATCAATATGTATTGAAAGCTTAACCTCTGGAACCATAATGTTTTACCACTTTCTCCACTTCTAATCGAAACCAATTATCTGTATTGTGTTTCTGCTCAGTTTACCACTCAAGATTTATTCACACTTGCCAGTTCAACTCTTGCCACTAGTATAAAAGGCGTCTCATGGCTCAGTTTCAAAAGTAAGGCTATTTCCAGCAACACAAATGAGTGCTACTTTGTCCCTGCTGTATGAATTTTTTTTTTTTTTTTTTTTGATAGATAGATTCTGATTGTGATTGGTCACTTGATGATGGTATGTACAGTTACACTTTAACCTTATTCATGTTTTTTCCTTATAAAATGTGAATGGATGTCTTGCACATGTATGCTTCTTTAGGGAATGGAGCTGTTGATCGCATTGCAGCCTGAAGCTTATTTCCTGATGAACCTAATTAACCTGGGCACCATGATCAGTGACAGAAAGGCACTTGTAACGAGAATGGCATTTGGAAGAAGTTGGAAATGCATTTGTGGGCAGTTGGGTTTAATATAGTATTTGCCCTGTTGGGTCTGGAGAACAGGGATCGATCTTAAACCCTAGTGGCCAAGGACCATTATGAGAATTATTAAAAAAGACCATTATGTCCATAAGAGGTGACTTAAAACTGAATCCCACTCCAAATTTACATTCTCATACCCAGAGAACTTGAATCTCCATTTAAACTAAAATGTTTACATGCGTTATACCTTGAGCAAACATTTATAAACGGCACAGTTGTGCATTATGTGTCGTAAAGTGTGAGTGCTGAGGCACGTTTTGTAGCTTAGATGATTGCAGACCACTAGTGATTTCCTGCATTTGAGATTTTACAGGGTGTAAAGACATTCACTTGTAGTATTTAGTTTTCTCATATTTTTTTACATGTAGTCTCTGAAGACCCGCTTTGCATTATGGGCTATGTGTGCTTTTAACAAAAAAGGAAAACATTGTAATTTTGTGTGTAAATGCGTTAAATTCATCTCTGCTCCCTTTCCTAAAGTCTTGAGCTGCCGTAGGCTGTGAAAGTGAGCGCTAACTGCCTTCTGATGTACGTGATGTGGATGATGATGGTTGGGCAATTTGTTGAGGAAAAATCAGGCATCAGAATGCCTGTGGTGGTCATCCATCAATGTCCCACACCCATATGCCAACCATGCACGCACTAGTGAAATGTAATCTCACACACAGTCTAGAGCAAATTCACCCATCACCTCTCACCTGTAGTATAGCTCGGCTCTTTATGAACGAAAAGAGCACACATACACGCACTACTTACATCTACCCATATAGACTCCGTGTCCAACCACTGCCCTCTACTTACGTCTGTGTGTGTGTTTGACCCATATGGCAGCACAGATGAAATGGTTCACTTTTATGTAAATATTTTTAAGTCTAATATTCTGAGTGTCTTTAATATGAAAAGGACTGAAATTATTTGGTGTGCAATGGAAATTGCCTTAGACGTGACGCATAGATGAATGGGACACCGACTAGATATTATTTGAAGACTTGACACTCCATTATGGTGATACAGTGGTGTTATGGATATAGGGCACTGTCCATGTGTCCACCATGCTTTGTCCAGGACTAAAAGAGACTGGTTGTACAGACAAGTGAAAAGAAATGGGCAAAGAAAAAAACTGCTAGAGTTAAACCAGTGCAATATCTTACAGTTTTCTATTGTGGTAAGACGCATGTTTGTTGTTAATCCTACCTTATGAATAATAAAGATTTTTTAAGTAGCTCTGCGTGTGCTTTGCATTTATTTACTGATTATAAGGCAATAGGTTGATGCAAATGGATCTGCCAAACGGATATTTCAATTAACAATATAGCATATGTATAATGGCGTTGCATGCAGTGGCTTTTTATTTTCAGTTTATAAACTCTATACATTTTTAATAAGCTTTACAGATCTTTATTGGAAAGAGTTTAAACAATGTTTTCATGCTTATTGAATCATGTTCACCTGTGAAACAGTCCTTAAGACTTAACAGATTATAAGTAGCTCCTGGCCACACTAGATACTGATTGCTGCTTTGATATTGACCCCAATAGTATAGCACTCATTGACTTAAAACTCTAAAACGGAAGAAAAATAGATGATGTATATTTGTCCTTGTCCTTTTATTAAAATACAGTGGACTTTGGTTATGTCGATGGCCTCGGGGGTTGCAAAAAAGCACAGAGATAACCGTTTAGCAAGATAACCCATATTACATATATTAACATATTTTCCCACATATAACCCGCAGACGCAGATAATCCGCACGCTCATATAGCCAGCGAGTTTTGTGTAAAAAATCGTTGGCATAACTCGCACCCATAGATTGACGAATTTCAAATGTTGCTCGCTTGACTTAAATTATCCATAACTGTTCAGGCGCGGTACACAGTGCTTGTGTGCGAAATTCACACAATAAAAAACAAACACAAGTCAGTCTCTCCTGCTGCGCTGTGCAGCGGCTCATCCCTTTAAGACTGGGGTCTCAAACATGCGGGCCACTTGCGGCCCGCGAAACGATATTTTGTGGCCCGCGGGATAATATGAAAGTTTAATGTAAGTGCGGCCCGCGAGTTTTGAATGAATAACGCTTTATCCTGAACAGTTGTGTGTGTGTGCGAAAGCTTCCATTTTCGTGCGAGCTGGAGCTGTACAAGCCAACCAATCACAGTGGAGTATATGACTCCTGGCGGCCAATCACAGTGGAGTATATCACTCCCGGGGGCCAATCACAGTGGAGTAAATGACTCCCGGGGGCGGGGCATCAGCCGGGCTTGATGCAGACAGAGAAACGGTGTTGCCAACTTAGAAGAAGAAGAAATGTTACATTTATATAGCGCTTTTCCAGAGCTCAAAGCGCTTTACATAGTATGGGGGGGAAATCTCCTCAACCATATTTAGCGAGTTTTCAGACCACTCTAGCAACAATTTTCCCAAAAGCGACTAGCGACTTTATCTGGAGTTATTGGCGACTTTTGGAGACTTTCTGAATGCACATATTGCTCTCTTACTCCTCCCTGTCAGCAGTGAGTGCTGCTGTGAATCCCCTCCCCTGCTGACAGGTAGATCTACCCGCACCGCAGTTGACAGTTGATCATTCCATATTTAAGTCAAGATTAAGTCATAATAATGAGAGGGTTTCTTATAATAATATAATGACTAAGTATCTCGAAAAAATGAGAAAGTTTCTCATAATATTGACTTAATATCTCGAAATAATGAGAGAGTTTCTCATAAAAATGACTTAGTATCTGAAAAAATGAAAAAGTTTCATAATAATAACTTAATATCTTGAAATAATGAGAGAGTTTCTTATAATAATTACTTATCTCAAAATAATGAGAGTTTCTCATAATAATGACTTGGTATCTCGAAAAAATGAGTAACTTTTTCCTCAACCTTGAACTTCAGTAAGTCCAAGTCCAGGTCTACTTACTGACAATCATCTTCAAGCTATACTGAGAGTCTCAACAGTTTCTTCTCTCAAGCCAAATGTGGCTCAGCTGTGGGAGAGTAAGTCCAAGTCCAGGTCTACTTACTGACAATCATCTTCAAGCTATACTGAGAGTCTCAACAGTTTCTTCTCTCAAGAAGCGATGCAGGCCTCAAGTCATATTCAGAAGAACCGTTCATATTCTTCAATATTCTGTTTATGTTCAGGACAGTTCATGCTCAGAAGAACCCATTGAAGTTAAAGAACTGTCAATAATGACGTTTGAGAAAATATTTTTTTGTGGAATACTTGATGCGGCCCTGCCTCACCCAAACTCTGCCTCCTGCGGCCCCCAGCTCATTTGAGTTTGAGACCCCTGCTTTAAGAGATGAGATGAGAAGACAACAACCCTCGCAAGAATAAAAAATGAAAATTTATTGATGTACATGATGTGAGTTATTAAATGAGAATGTACATGCTCTAGTTTTTGGTGTCTTTTTACACAACAGTGTAAAATCACAAAAAACGTGCGGGATGCTACAGCATGTTATCCCTCAGACGAGATCAACAATAGGGAGTGAGCGGACCGTGATCCACGTGCAAGGCAAACTCAGTTGTATCTGAATCCATTAAAAGTAGTGTTGGGTATGGACGGTGCTCATGAATGATCGATCAAGATTCATTCTTTGATTGAAAAAAGTGATTCGACAGGATCGGCTCCGTAGAGTCTGTGACTTGACAGTTTAAGACTTCTAGGACACAAACCTATCGCATTCACCCTCGCTCTCCTCTGCATTTCAAAGGATGCCATCGTAAAACAGCCCCCACACACAAACACACACATACATACCAAGAACAAAAGACTGTGCCATGTGACTTTTAAATTAGTCACTTTCCATTTTTAGATGTGTTGTGTTTTACCTATATGTATGCATGCTTTGTTATAACCATTTTAGATGTGTTTGATAATTTAGAAGCTTATAATCAGTAAATACTTGGGTAAAACCAAGTCAATCTTTACCTTGCCTTCATGCTAAGAGTTAGTATAGCCATGAATGGTCTCGAAATCTTTGTCTTTCCATTTGCAGACCGTCTAGGTTTGTTTCACTGTGCTAGGATGCATCAGACTCTCTCTTTTATTCCAAAACCCAAAGGTCTGCATTCTCAAGTAGGCAATAAAACATGCTAATCACCTCAGGCTAAGAGACAAAGAAAAGTTTCCCGCTTCTCAGTTCCTTCACTCTGATTGGCTGTCCCAACTTAGAGGCGTGCTTTGTTTATGCCTTTATAAGCGCCCGTAGGCCAAGGATCAACTCTCTTCTCTTCAGCTCTTCCAGCCCCTTCCTCTTCAACTTAACTTCCTCTTCTTGCAACTCTCTTCTTGGGCGCGGATTCTTGGATCCTCCTTCAGCGCCATTTTCCACAAAGGACATTACAAACAAAGAACCATAATTTGAACTTACCGCGGATCCCAACGGACCCGCCCAGCAAGACGCAAACCACGGACCAGATCGGAATTCGCACGCACGTATTCCGACCAGCCACAAAAGAAACATAAGCAAGTAGCCCTTAAGCGATCTTTAAGATTATACCAATAAGTTGGTCTGATTCCTTGTTTGTTCTCAAATAGGTTATTGTCTGTAATACTACCTTCCTTTGTCTCTCCCTCTCCTACTCTCTCTCTTATTCTCTCTTCTTCCCTTTTTCAATTCATCTGTGTATGTTTGTCTATTGTTTGTCGATTATTAAAATATATATATTCACACGTGATTGCCTCTGAATTGCTCAACCATAAGTCACTTTAATGGTGACCGATCCTTGTTACAAATTAATGGAAAGATCTTTCTTTGTGGCCAAAAGAAACCTTTCCTTTTTATAGAGTTTATAAGGTCAATATTTGCTGGACAAATTATCCGTCCTTTGAACTCTTTTCTAGAATTAAAGAAAATTCTACAAGTCGAATCAAGCCATAGATATTAATAATTGTTATAATCCGTTATAATTAACTGTTAATATCCAAATTCCCCTTTGTGCAGATTTATGTGTGTTCG
>JAWRVZ010000003.1:11670000-11943893 GCA_037043235.1 Rhodeus uyekii | reverse complement strand
AGCACTTTATTGTTCCATTAAACCTTACATCACATTACTGAGAAAAAAAAATTCACAAAAGAAAAAAAAATTACATTCAAATTTTCCTAAAAATTCACAACAAGCTGACCATCTTGAACTGCACATAGCACCTCATTGAAACACCAAACATCACAAAAAACCACCACATTATTTGTCAGTTTGTAATATGCAAACTCAAGTTTCAGTCTCCCCCGCACCAGATGCCTAAACATCATCTCAGGATCTGTTGTAGCAAGTTGCAAACCTTTGTTTTTCCTGGTTTTCCAGATTGCCAGTTTGGCAGTACCAATCAAATAATTTAATAAAACCATTTTGCTCCTCATTGAAAACTTGTATTTCAGACCCCCAATAAAAACTCTTTCAGAAAAATCCTCATTAAAACTTCTAAAACAAGTCTCGAGCAAATTAAAAAGGCCTTGTAACCGGTTACACTTTAAAAACAAATGCTCCAGGTTTTCCTCAATCCCACAGAACCGACATTCCCCCCCCACTGCTGGATTGAGGTGCGCCACATGCCGGTCTGTAGCGATGGCGCCGTGGATGATCCTCCACTGGAGGTCTGCCGTCCTCTTCTCCACCGGGGGCTTGTACAGCGTCCTCCATCTGTCCCGCACCAGGAAGTCTGGCTGTAGCAGTTCAGGCCATTTTGATGCTTTCTGTCTCTTTAGTGAGTCTTGATGCGTCATCTTCACTGCAGTGCAATAAAGAGCTTTCTTTGACGCATCTTTAAAAAGGTCTAGCTGGGGGGTCTTAAAAGATAAAATCGAGTCCGCAACTTCACCTTCATCTTCATTTATGATAGGCGTGATCTTGATGTCTGGGAACTCTTGGTTGTGTCTTGTGTCCGGTCTCCTTCCAATCCAAGACCTGCAGCCACTTGGAAGTGCATTGGAGATCTCTTCCTTCAGTTTAAAAACAAGACGCAAGGACCTTAAACCCGTCAACTCCTGGAGTTCCTCAATGGGTTTCCAGCCCCTCTCGTCCAGAAGATGTCCAAGTTTTTGGACGCCGTTCCTCAGTAAGCATCTCCGCACAGTCACGGAGGAGAGCAATCGGGTCTGGATCAATGGATTAAAAAACAAGGGTTCCTCTGGAGTCCAGTGTCCTTGCTCACCAACGTCTCGTTCCACTTTAAAAACAGATCTCCAAGTCTGCAGCATGGATTTATAAAACGGTGGAAGCTCTGCCAGGCTTACTTCCTCCAACTTTATTAAAAACAAGTGCTTGTCGAGACCCAGTCCTCCTGCCTTCTTCAGCAAAGCACTGGCAGTTTTGGCCCATGTCACGTCCCTGTAGAGGAGTCTCTGTGCAGACTGTAGTCTGAAGGCTCGGATCCGACTCCACACATCCACCAATCCTTGACCGCCCTCTTGAACAGGAAGATACAGAGCGGCGGCACGGATCCAGTGCTGTCCACTCCAGAAGAAGTTCACTAGTGTCCTTTGAATGTTTAAGACGAGTCCTTCAGGCGGCTCCATGACTGCAGTCCTGTGCCACAGCATCGATGCAGTGAGGTTATTGATGACCAGGACTCTCCCCCTGTAGGACAGCTGTGGCAGGATCCATTTCCACTTTGTCAGTTTGGCAGACACCTTCTCCAGCAGACCCTCCCAATTTTTCATTTGAAACTGGTCATTACCTAAAAAAACACCTAAAGCTTTAAAACCATCTTGTCTCCAGCGTAACCCACCCGGGAGTTGAGGAAAACCAGTGCCTTCCCACCTACCAACAATAAAACCTTCACTTTTAGACCAGTTGACTCTTGCAGAGGAGGCTCTTTCATACAAACCAAGAGTTTGATTTAAAATTGTGATGTCATCCTGGTTTGAAATAAAAACAGTAATGTCGTCTGCATACGCTGATAAACAAACCTTAAAATTATCCTGTGAATTAGGAATTGCAACTCCATTAAGACTTCTCCTCAACCTGCATAAAAATGGCTCGATGACCAGGCTGTATAATTGTCCAGACAGTGGACATCCCTGCCGGATGCCTCTGGACACGGGGACCGGCTCGCTCAAACCCCCCCCTGCTTTCACCAGCACAGACACTTTACAATACAGCAAATTAATGTAAGATATAAAACTGTCACCAAACCCAAAACACTTTAAAACATTAAAAAGATATTCATGGTCAACTCGATCAAAAGCTTTTTCTTGATCAAGCGATAAAAACCCAAGATTTCCATGATAAAACTTATTAATGTCGATCAAGTCCCTTAATAAAAACAGATTGTCCGTTATTGTTCTTTCAGGAACGCAGTATGTCTGGTCCTTGTGAATCAACTGGTCTAAAACATTTTTCAGTCTGTTGGATAAGCATTTGGAGAATATTTTATAGTCCGAACACAGTAAGGATACCGGTCTCCAGTTCTTTAAAAGTCCCAAGTCCCCCTTCTTTGGAAGGAGAGACAGGACCGCTCGTCGACAGCTTGTGGGAAGTGTCTTATTGTTAATGCAGTCCAACAACACTTCATAAAAATCTGGTCCTATTAAATCCCAGAATTGTTGATAAAAATCCACAGGTAGTCCATCAATCCCTGGGGAACGGCCAGTGTGAAGCTGACGCACTGCTTCTGTGAGTTCATTAAAAGAGATGGACGTGTCCAGTGCCTCTTTCTGCTGGTCCTCGAGCTGAGGCAGTTCCTCCAGCAGATCCTCCACGCTCGCAACATCACAGCTCTCAGCGCTGAACAGCTGCTTGTAAAAGTCTCTCGCTATCCTCCTCATTTCAGCTGGATCTGAGGTCACCGACCCATCCTGCCGACGGAGATGGCACATTTGCTTTTGATGGACACTCTTCTTCTCCAGATTAAAAAAGAAAGCACTTGGAGCGTCCATGTCTTTGACAGAGCAGAATCTGGCTCTTATCAGCGCTCCTTTAGCCTGCTCCTGCAAATAAGAGTTCAGTTCTTGCTTTTTCTTTTTTAAAACATCACAGTGCACAGCTTCACTGTTGGATACAAGAGTTCTTTCCATCAACTCAATGTCCTTCTGTAAAGTCCTTACTGTGTTTCTCACCATAGTTGACGTTTGGGAAGCATAATTCTGACAGAATAATCTTATATTCGCTTTTCCCACATCCCACCACTGACACAGACTCTCAAATGAAGATTTCTTTAACTTCCAGTTGCACCAAAACACCTTAAAAGTTTCACAGAAAAACACATCATTTAAAAACTTAACATTCAAATGCCAGTAATAGTTGGACTTTTGTGTCTTCTTTATGTTTAAAACCAAAGTAATCATGTGGTGATCTGAAAAACCATTGGGAGAAATAGAGGCATCAATCACTCTATTACTCCACATTTTGTTCAAATAAAACCGGTCTAATCTTGCTCCAGAAACTCTATCGTCACACACTTTCAGCCACGTGTACTGTCTCACACCCGTGTTTCTTGTTCTCCACACATCTATTAGCTGAAACTCATGAATAAAGTTTAAAAGTGTGGCAGCAGATTGACTGTGAGGCTCTTCACCATTTCGGTCTACAATAAAATCAGTTGTGCAGTTCCAATCACCACCGATTACCAGACACACACTCTCATCATACTTCTGGACAGCATCTCTTAATTTCATAAAAAGAACTTTTCGTTCTGAACCGTTATTGGGAGCATACACATTCACCAGCACAAACACAGTTTCTTCATATTCAATTTCTGCTATTAATAATCTGCCTTCAACAATGTTGTCTACCTTTAAAATGTTGATGTTCATGTTAGCAGAAAATAAAATGGCAACCCCTGCACTGTTGTTTGTGCCATGGCTTAAAACAAACTTGCCTTCCCACCACATTCCCCACTCAATTTCGTTGTCTTTGTTAGTGTGGGTTTCTTGTAAAAATGATACATTAACCTTTTTAGTTTTAATAAACTCAGAAATCATTCCTAGTTTCTCCCGGCCTCGTCCCCCGTTGATGTTTAGAGAACCCACCCTTAAACCATCCATGTAGGAATAGAAAGGAGAAAAGGACAGAGACAGAAAGAGACAGTAAAGAGTGAAAGTCACCACGTGATGTTTAAACATTTTGGTGTCTTTGGGAAACAACTTTATCCTTTCTCAATTTTGTTACCATCTTTTTCAGTCTAAACCTTTTTTTCTGATCCAAAGCCTCGTAGCTGACTGTTCTCTGAAGCAGCAGTACTGACGCTATGAACTTCTCAGTGTCCGGGAAAAAATCAGTCACATCAAAAGCCTTACCAAAAGTCATGTCTAGAAATTCATTTATTTCTTTTAGAGTGTACACGTCGCTTTCTAACTGCGAGCCCGTATCAGAAATTTCAGAAAAAGCATCATCCTCTTTCATTTCTATCTCACAACTTTCTTCACCCTTTGATGGATCAACACTTTCCATTTCAGTATCTCCCTGCTCACTCACATTATTGTTCGTTACACTGTTTTCACCTGCTTCTGGTTCAGCACCAGCTTCCTTAGTCTGACCGTCATCAATAACACTTTCTGCCTGTTTTTCACCGTGGTCCTCTCGCTCCTCCACAGCTGAAGGTAGCGCGTACTCCGACGCACTCTCCCCGACGCCCGCGGCACCCGGCCCGGCGCTCTCCAACGCACTCTCCCCGACGCCCGCGGCACTCGGCCCGGCGCTCTCCGACGCACTCTCCCCGACGCCCGCGGCACTCGGCCCGGCGCTCTCCGACGCACTCTCCCCGACGCCCGCGGCACCCGCCCCTTCGCTCTTCCCGACACCCGCGGCACTCGGCCCGGCGCTCTCCCCGACGCCCGCGGCACTCGGCCCGGCGCTCTCCCCGCTAACACCAGCCTTATGTCGGCACATTATTCGCTTATGACCAACATCTCCACACTCAAAACACTTCAAACTCCCAGTGTTGGCATAAATCATGTACGCTTTTCCCTCATGCATCACCCTAAAAGACACGTCAATGCTCGGCTCGTTCAGAAACATAAAAACTTGTCTCCTGAAAGACATCACATGTTTTAATGCTTCATTCTTGCAGCCGAGTGGAAGCGCTTTCAACGCACTAGCGAACTTTCCGTAGCGCGAGAGTCCGCGCTCAATCTCCTCGTTCGGAATGAATGGAGGCACGTTCGACACGGTTACTTTCATGGTTGGAGCAACAAGCGGTGAAACAACAGTAAACTCTCCACTTACCACAATCCCGTTAGTAATCAAACGGCCTACTTGCACCTCTTCTTTCACGAACACCACCACCGCTTTATTCATACGAGAAGCCGATGTTATATTCTCGAATCCAATCTCCTCTCCTACCGCCACCAACACATCCTCCACCAACACACCTGTCGCAGGAACACACCTGACGCCGTGGCGGAGGGAAACAGGTGGCGTCACCCCCATGCGGAGGGACGCCATCCGGATCTCAAACAAAACGCAAATACACTCGAAGTCAAAAAGAAAATAAACTCAAATCTTCTTTACAGAATATTATCTTAGTTTTAGTAGAAAAATGAAAGAATAATAGTAGAAAAAGCCAATAAGTCGCTCTCCACGTGGGAACCCTCAGACACCCAACCTCCTCCTCAGAGAGAGAGAGAGAGAGAGAGAGAGAGAGAGAGAGAGAGAGAGAGAGAGAGAGAGAGAGAGAGAGAGAGAGAGAGAGAGAGAGTAGTGCCACGGTTCCATCCACTAGAACACTAAAACCACTGAAAACAGAGACTGAACCGTGACAGAAAGAGCCTCTCCAAACTTTTCTCATTTTTTAAATGCTCTTTTCAACAAAACAGTTCAAATACAGACGAGGAAAAGTGACAAAGGAGGAACTTCAGCTGTAACAAGGTGTTTCCAGTGAATGAATATGTTGTTTTGCTAACAGAAGGTCAAACCAAACACCAAACACCACCTGCCTCTGAATCCTCTTAGCATAACCACACATCTCCAGCTCAGTCTGCAGTCAGCAGTGATAAGCAACATTCACAAACTGCTGATAGCGTAAGAGGTTTAGTGACATATCACACAAGATTAGCATCTTAGCCTAATGCTTATTAGCCTGTTAGCATGTACAGCCTTGCCACAATAGCGGCTGGGGGTTGAATCTGTGGAAACATAGCTTGCCTGTTGTGATGAGCTTTAAAACCTTGAAAAACAATATTCATTATGAATATTTTATTACACATTTATCATTTTTAAATGAATACTGATATTGCTATTGTAGATTATTACTACTCTGAAAATTATTATTATTAGTAACAGTAGTATTATTTTTATTCAATAATATCATTATTTATAATATAAATAACAATTTAATATTATTTCAAATAGTAAATTATCATTATTTCATTATACTGCTCAAAAAAATTAAGGGAACACTTAATCATCACAGTGCCACACCAAGTCTTTAATGATTTTTTTTACTTTAAATCTAAAAATTTTACTTCAAGGATATCAATCTTTCACATTAGAAACCAGTTTAAGTGATTGTGAATCAGTTTATTCTGCTTTGGTGCAAATGAAAGTAACAATAGGTTCACTGGAGAGGCAACAGCGACAACCCGCCAAAAATGGGCTGATTTTGCAGGTGGTGGCTATAGGTAATTGTTCTCTCCTTATTTTTCCTGACTGATTTGTCTTTAGTTTTGTGTTTTAATAATAATTATAATAATTAGTTACATTTATATAGCGCTTTTCCCGAGCTCAAAGCGCTTACATAGAGGGGGGGGGGGATGTTTCATAGAAGGGGGGGACAAACTGTATGGTTTTGTTAGGGTCCTTGTCACGTCTGGAGCATGAGGCAGTACCTGCTACAGGGATGTAGAACGGCAACAACCCAGCAGCAGAACTGGTATCTGCTCCTTTGTGCGAGGAGGAACAGGAGGAGACTGCCAGAGCCTTACAAAACGACCTCCAGCAGGAGACTGGTGTGCATGTTTCTGACCAAACTGTCAGAAACCAACTTAATGAGGGTGGCATGAGGGCCTTACGTCCTCTAGTGGGACCTGTGCTCACAGCTCTGTGTAGCTCAACTGGAATTCAAGTCCATCATTGGCACCCCGTTCTCTTCACGGATAAGAGCAGGTTCACACTGAGCACATGACAGATGTTAAAGAGGAGATGCAGTGGGAAATGTTATGCTGCATGCAACATCATCCAGCCTGACCGGTTTGGCGGTTGGTCAGTAATGCTCAAATTACAGTAATACCTCGAGATACGAGCATCTCTACATGTGAGTAATCCAAGATACGAGTAAGCCTTCGGGCAGATTTTTGCTTCTAGATACGAGTAAATATTCGAGATACGAGCACTCGACGCCGACGCTCGTTCACTTCACGCGTTCGCTGACTTCTATACGCGTCACCAGCGAATAGATGATTTTCTCTCTATTTTGTGCATTATTCTTCATAATAGCGACGAATTATTAGAAAGTGAGTAGTAAGGAAGGTAGTGAGAAGAAGAAACGCATGATGACCATGGAAATGAAGCAGGAAATTGTGGATAATTACGAGCGCAGTGCCCATGAGTCATCTAGCATGCGTGTATGATCGCAGCACATCCACGATATGTACCATCCTAAAGCAGAAGGATGTTATCAAGAATGTAAATCCTATATAAAAAATAGATAAGTAAAAAGTAAAAGCTAAGTTATGTTGATTTAAGTTATGTAGTGTTCTTGTAACGGAATCAAGTGTCTCCGTACCAGCCCCCTCCCTCTCTCCTCTGCACCTGCCGCTGCTGACTGTAAAAACTCATAATTGAAACCACATTTTATTTGATATCACACATGTATCACACTGTATACATACACTATAATTGTGTGTGTGTGTGTGTGTCTATACCAATAAAAAGCATATTTTTCCCATTGTTACGGATCTGGAACAGATTAATTTGTTTTCTATTATTTCTTATGGTAAAAAATGATTTGAGATACGAGCAATTCGATACTAAGCATCTCAAATCATTTTTTACCATGAGAAATTACAGGAAAAAAATTTATCAGTTCTGAATTAAAAAGTCTCTTATTAGTGCTAATAGCAATGGAAAAACATGTTTTTAATTGCTATAGAGACACACACACACAAACACACAGAAAAAGATAGTAAATAAGGATTCCTGTGCTATAAAATATAATGTGGTTTAAATTATGTGTTCTTACCTTTGAGACAGACGATACAGTAGCGGCATTTACCCTCTAGTGGAGATCATATACAATTACCCCATAAATGAAGCTACTTAGAGTCGGCGTCTGTAAGCTGCTTGTATCTCAAATATTTACTTGCATCTCAAAGCAAAAAAATGCTCAAAGGCTTGCTCGTATCTAGGAATACTCGTATGTCGGGATGCTCATATCTCAAAGTATTACTGTATGTTTTCACATGAAATGTGATAAAGTACTATAAATGTAAAATGTACTTTACAAAACTAAAATATATTTGTGTGTGTGTGTCACACTTAACTGAAGCACAGGGAACATGAAAGTCGTTAACAGGGATTTATTGATGAGGGAAACAGGTAAAACAATCTGGATTGATAAACAGGTAAAGTTTATCGAGAGTAGAAGATGAGGAAGTCAACGATAGGTGCACGGGATACAAGGAGTCAGGTTAGTCTTGCAAGTAAGCAAGAGACGAGACCAGGGTGAATGAGGGTTTATATTAATAGGTCCTTAATAATAAGTGACAAGTGTACAGAATCAGTACTCAGGTGAGTTGGAAAGGAGAGGTGAAGTTATAGTGCTGATGGGATAAAAGGGTCGGTGATATTGTGTGTGTGTGTGTAAATAAAACCCATAAACTATTTGCAACAAACAAATGGTCAAAAATCTGACTCTACAAAACCAAGTTTCTCCTACTTGGGGTCAAACCTGCTTGTGTTTTCAGCTTAGAGACCACCAGGCTATCGCTACTCACATAGATTATTCATTAGTCGTCCATTCATGTACATTGTGCCATTTGAAACACAATGGGAGATGTTACTCAATCCTGTCAATCAGTCCTGAATGGTCTTCCTTCCTAAGCTAGGAGGTCAAAGCCTTGGGCACTGCTGCTGGAACAAAGACAACATGGAAAGGTGGTATAAATAGAAGGAGATAGAGTTGGCCTGGCCTGGAGGAAGCAAATGTGTGAAACAGGAACACACACAGAACAATGCCTCTGATAAAAGGTGACAAAAGGTGTCTGATGGACCCGAGATTGTGCTCTTCTCCCTCCCGTCGGAGAGATAAGACAAGCAACTACAATGAGATTGTTGCTTCTTCAAGTGGAAAGGACAATGCTGAAATCTGAAATCTGCTGAAAACTTCTAGAAAAGATATTCTCCAAAGTGTCTCATTTAGGTGGTTTGAAAAGCTTTGAATTAGAGGAAAGGAAGAACACATGTTAAATCAATTGCAGACAGTGCCAGATAGAAATAAAAACAAACCATCCGATTAATGTCAAATTTGGGGCTGTTCAATTGTAGACTCCTTCGCTGCCAAATCCTCATGGCTTTGATATTTGGTGAAACACACACCCGCTTCTAGACTTCACTGTCAAACTTAACGCTAATTGCAGGAAACACACAAAAACCCCAAAACACGTCAACCTATGTGTGATGTCACTTGTGCCCAAAAACTTCTGAGCTCATGGCAAAATGATCCAGAATATACCAGCCTACATGCAACCACAGGGACAAATTAAATCAGGAACAACTTTAGGAAGTACGTTTACAAGCATTTAGTGAGTTAGCGGTGTGATTATCACATAAATGTAGCAATGATTCCAGAATATTCAAAGTAAAAGAGTAAAAACGGTAAAAGTAACTTGATTTTTATGGATGGATGGATGGATGGATAGGCTGGGTCCATCCTTCAACATCAGTGAGATATTTTTGGAACATTTTTCAATTTCAGGCAGAAAATGGAGATTTAGAAATTGTAGAATATTAAGCAAGCACAATTTCAATATTACATAAGTAAATATATGAAAAATAATAATTAAATAAATCAATGTCCACCTTACATAAGCACACTTAATTTTTGGAAAACTATAGATAACATCTTTTGAAACAGAATGAAGTGGTACTTTCCAATGGCATAACGAGTTAACGAGGCTAACCCCAAATATTTTAGCTACATAAATACTTATTTATATTTTATATATAATATATAATATATATATATATATATACACATACACATACATACATATACATACAAAATAATTTATATTAATATAAATTTATAAATTTTATATTTAAATATATGTATATTTAAACTTTACATCTTTTTTGTACTGTAAACTTAAAAGGAATTTTCAGTTTCTGTTGTGCATAAAAATCAAAATTTGAAAAAATGTCTGACAAAATCTTAGGCTTGAATCAAATATTTAAAATCAGTCATAGAGAATGAATCATCATAACCTTGGCAGTAAGTGCAATTTGTAGCAGTGCTGCCACCTACTGTTAGACTAACGCCTTCACAGTAAAGGGCAGTAACATGCTTTTGTTGAAATACCATATAAGACAGCAAAGCAGGAAGGCATGGATATTTCACTTTTGCAAAGGAATATACATTGGATATATACTGTAAGTGCAAGTGCTTTGTTTCACTGAAATTAAAGAGTGTAAATATAAGATAAAAAAATATACTCTCATGCTTTTGTTGAAATACTCTCTCACCAAACACTCACTCATTGTGATACTCTGTCTTTTAGAAGCTTGTGTTCAGCAGCCCCTTACTCTGATTGTGAGGCATTTCTGAGACTTCATCCATTATTTAGAGAAGCAAAGCCATGGATGGGGGAGGTTTGCCCCTTGAAAACGCACCACTGCCATGAGGTGGTCTTCACACCCTTAGTCCCAGTCACTTACTTATTAAAAAGCAACATTCTCATTTCTCCACAAAGAAAAGATGGAGGACGAATGGATGAAAGAGGGTTCATTTCAGCTTTAAAATATTTTAAAGTGATAAAAAAGTTATTTTAAACTGTTTTACATTCATCTTAACCCCAAGCGCTGAAATTGATTATTGAATAGCATTTTTAATTTCTTTATTACATTTAGGGTGAATCAGGTAAATCAGGCCACTTTTGATATGAGCATTCACCTGAATTCACCCTATACTTATCTACATGCATCTGATCTTATCCAGTGTGCTTCAATAGCATACAAAGTAAGCGGGCTGAGAGACAATAGCAAAGCCAAAGGCAGAGTTAAAAGGAAAGAAAACTCAGCTGCCCGAGTCTATCGGAACACCAGTCATCTCCCATCACATCACTGGGGCCATTTCCAGTACACTGTGCCACGGAGCTTTCAGCTCAAAGGAAGGACAAAAAGAAATAGAACAGAAATAGTCAGAGGAACGGGATCTGCTAAGACTTGGAATTTCCTTATCACAAAATGTTTACAACATTTAAATTCCAATGAATTCCAGAGAGACATAACATGTCTATCATAAAAATGATAATGAAAAAAAAATCCAGTAAAGATGTAATGATAACTGTAGCATAGTATGCACCTCATTCTGCTTTTTTAAACTCTAGGGATTCAATTTAAAACCAGGATGTAACATTTTGCATTTGATGTGAAATTTGAATTCAAACATTTTAGAGATGAAATGAGCAAATGATCTCCACAATGCAAGTCCTAATTTAACCCAAACTGCAACTGATGCAATGTAAAATAGCATTACAAAAGGTAAATTAAGAAGTCACAAAAGAGAGGATGTTCAAGCATTAATATTTAAAGAAACTAAGAATTAAATTATAATTATTAAAGAAAACAAGTCACTTTTACGCTGTTTCTGCATCCTTGCTTTGAAGCTCCAGTGTCTCTTAAATTGTAAATACTAGCATCCTTTGCACAGAGCTAATACAGGATCAAAACAAAAGGGTGAGTATTATGATGACTGAATTACGAACATTATGACAACAGAATTTTTATTTTTACGTGTGTAAGTTTCAAATACCATCTTATCATGAAACAAACCGAAACTCTATTAAATGTCTGAAATCACATACTCTCTTGAGATTTCATGAGTACTGTGAATTCAGACATAATATTCATCACATACTGTTTTTCGCCTACTATGTAGTAAGGAAGTATGCAATTTAGATGCAGCCTGTTATTTGGGTTCAAATCAGACTGTATCAACTGTTCACCGACCTTCTATTGTGTTGAGAATATTAAAATTCTGTCATTAATTACTCACCCTCATGTTGTTCCAAACACATAAGACTTTCATTTATCTTCAGTACACAAATGAAGATTGTTTTAATGCAACTCTGAGAGCTTTCTGTCCCTCCATTAACAGCCTATATGCAACTACCACTTTTAAGCCCCAGAAAGACCGTAAAGGCATCATTCAAGTAATCCATGTGACCTCAGCGGTTTAACCTCAATTTTAAACAACGAAAGTGCTTTTTTGTGCAAAACTTGCCCATTTATAAAAATTAAACAAATGTCCAATGTGTTCACAAGAGCAACACAATGTATAGGTTTTGTGCTAGCATCTAAATATTTTGTTAATAAAGTTGTAAATTATGTTTTTATGCACAAACTGTCAGAGTTCTGTCACTTCAGTTTGGGTTTCAGGTGTGTTGGTTGACAGAGCTCTGACACTGCCTCTTTGTCATGGCTTGCTATTGTGTAACCCCGCCCATCTTGTTCCCTCGTTTCCCTTAATTGATCCCAGCTGTTTCTGCTTGTTACCTTTCTTCATGTGTGCCCCGTGCCCCTCTTGATGCCAAGTCCCGTCCGGTTTGTCATTTTAGTTTCTGTTAGCTCAGTTTATCTGTTCAGTTATGGTTTTCTCCTTTGGGGCAGTTTTTGTTTTGTGTGTTTGTTTTATTTTTTATTATAATAAATTCCCTTTCACCCTGCACACCTGAGTCCTCCATACTTGAACCGTGACACACACAAAGCACTCATGCCACTGGAGTGGCATGGATTACGTTTATGATGTTTCTTATCTTTACTACCTTTATGGAGCATGAAAGTGGTAGTTGCATAATGGAGGGATAAAAAGCTCTCAGATTTCATAAAAAAGATCTTCATTTGTGTTCCGAAGATGAACGAATGTCTTTGGGTTTAGAAAAACAGAGTTTTAAGTTTTGGTTGAATTAACCATTTAACCACGCTAGTTAGTCAGCTAGCAGACGATTCAGGAATTTCAGTCAAACACAGGCTATTTTCGTTGTGTATAAAACAAACAATATGCTTCAAATGATTATTCATTATTCATGTATATTTCCTACTTTAACGACAAGATGTGGCGATGTAGCTGTTGTGGAAAAAACTAAAAATAAGAATATCAGTTACAGCAGCAATTGTCTGCAACTTACGCTATGTTTAAAGTTTAAACTTGGGGTATCAAAATAATCTCAGTTTCCAAGTTGTAAATACAACTTGAAAGCTTGTTCATGTCCAATTTCCAATTTGTAAACTTTCAATTAATTCCCTTAGCTGTTAGCAGCGGATGTTTAATTTTGTGAAAGAAACTACACAAGAAAAAGAACCCTGTTAATAGATTGAATAGTAAATATTTTTAAAAATGCAACTTGACTCAATGCAAATTTCGACATCTGCTCAATTTAGGTTGCTTTTCACCAAAACTGTTCACCAAACTCAACATTAAGTAACTTACATTTCAGCACCAGCTACTTCTTGAATTCAGAGGCCAGTTGTATAAGTAATATTGTACATTTTGTGCTGTAATTATGCATTTAACACCCTGCAAACTTATAATATATATATATATATATATATATATATATAACATTTTAATTCCAGTATTTATTCAGACATTGGCACAATGCACCTGTTGGTTCGACAAGATTATTTGTTAACATTTTGACTTTCAATATTCAATGATAAATAGTAAAAATGTGTCAGAATTTAGTATGAACATATATACGCTGGACCAAGTTCTGTTTCTAAGTAAAGTTGAACCAACAACTCCAACAACTGAAAAATTCAAAAGACATGAAAGCAAACCACAAACTTCAAAATGCTGAACTTCAGCCCAGTATAACCTGAATGGGTAAGTCCCTGGAATAGAAAGCTAAATCAGAACAGCTCACATGTGCATCTAATACACTCACTGGAAGGTTTAGAGAGAAAAACTTTAGCTTTGCTAGTCAGTCAGGCCAGTAAAGCCTAATGTCTACTGGCAAGCTCGTCTTCATTGAGAAGGAGGACTTTGGACAATTCTTCGTTCCTCACGGCCTCTATAAAGTGATTAGATTCCGTGTCAGTGGAAGTAGTTAATGGTGATGACAGGGCTAACAGTGAATTAACACACAAGTCCACGGGCCGAGCTCAGTTCGGTAGTGAAAGAAAAGCACTCAGAGGGGGGTGATTGCGAGGGCTTCAACAATTTAATCTGGATTGAAGTTGCAGACTTTAGTGGAAATTTAGCTGGAAAACCACACAAACATACGCAGACATAAACGGTCGCTGGAGAAGACCTGCATAAATAAAATCAACATCTAGTTTTAATTCAGAGGAATGGGGTAAGCCAAGGGTTGGTTTGAACAACCTGTTCTTTGTTGAACTGTCAAGCTGTTGTCATAATGAATGTGCAGCTGGACTGCAGGTGAACTGAGCAAACACTCGTTCTTTATTGGCCACAGAAGGATGGAAAAATCTGAAGTTCAATGTTTCATAGAAACTTTCTAAAAGGAATAAGAACATGCCAGTATGCAGTGACCCTAAAAAGTAAGATATGCTTAATAATATTAGTATTTAAATTGCATCACATATGAAAATATTTAGTAGCACATTTGAGCCTTTTTCATGATACTTATTTAAATGATCACAAGTAAAGTCCTATCGATTCATTCATTAAAAAAATACATGAAAATGCACAAAATACTTGACTATACATCTTGTATGATGATAGTTTAATTTCTGAATTGAAATTAAATGATATACAGTATATAATACAACTGTCCACCAAAGTTTATATACTGTATATATATATATATATATATATATATATAATCTGGTTATCTCGACGGCCTCGGGGGTTGCAAAAAAGCGTTGAGATAACTGAGGATCGAGATAACTAAAAGCCAATATGGCGATTTATTTGTTTGAAGCGATCGGCATGCTATAAAAATGTACACACACTGTATATGTTTGCTAACAACAAAAGGCATATGTGCAGCAACTAACAGCAGAGATTTACCAGTATACAATAAAAACACCTTCCATTCTCCATACAAACCTTTAATTATATTCTCCAACACTGCAAACACAATTTCGCTCTCAGCGTAAACAGTCACAACACACACAAACACATGCGCTCATAACAGTCATTTCGCTCTGACACAGTTCTGATAGTATTGCACACGTGGTTACTATGGTTTCTTTACAAAGTCTAAAATGCTTTGTTGCTTTTTGCCTTTAACGTCTGCTTGAAAACAAATGCTTCTAAGCTTCTATCAGTAACAACGTCTTTGTCGATGTAAATGTAATCTGGGAATTCCTGGACAGTGAAGGCGAACTCCTGCGCCTCATCTTCCAAGACAGCATCTAGAAGGCTTTGTTTTTCCGCCACTTCCGCGCATGCGTAGTGAACTAGGTATGATCATTAGTCACGAGATAACCATGTGAAGTGGTGAATTTGTCCCTCTTTTGTGCTCGAGATACTAGGGTTCGGCGACATAAAATAATCAAAATAACCGATAAGAAAATACTGAGACAAATAGGGAGTTTGGCGGTTCCACTTCAAAAATGTCGACATAATAGGGTTAGCGAGTTAACCGAGGTCAAGATAAGTGAACTCCACTGTATATATATGCATACATATGTGTTATGTGTGTGTCTGTATATATATATATATATATATATATATATATATATATATATGTATATATATATATATATATATATATATATATATGTATATATATACACCAATTCTGAAGTAACACATTCTTTGGCTAATCATAAGCCTAGTTCATCCAGACAATTAGCCAGGCATACGTCAGGAAGGATTTGAGTCTGATTCTTTATGATGCTTAAGTTCCTATGAGGGCCTCTAGGCCTGTCTAACACCCGGCAAATCATTAGATCTAATCACCCTCACGTATCATGGCAAATTAAGTAATGCATTTGACAGTTAACATGGAATGTGGCTTCTTCAAAGCATGAGCATGGATGGTGCCCCAGCTGTTCGAATATGGGCATCTGGGGTACCAGTGTCAACAGAAGCACTCAATGCTCTGAAGACCATATGGATGACGTGCTGCTTGAACATTCGCTTTAATTTATTCTAAGCATGTGTTTTGGAATATTCAGGTACGGAAATTGCCATTCATGTGTAAAGTACTTGATGTATTTGTTTATGAAAGGGATAGTTCACTCAAAAATCATAATTTACGCAACCTTATGTTGTTCAAAAACTCTTTTTTTCTGTGGAAGACAAATAAAGATATGCAAAATGTCAATTTACTTTAATTGTATGGATGAAATAGTTCTAAATATCATCTTTTGTGTTCTACTGAAGAAAGAGTGGAGAAGTCGTATGGGATTGTGTCAAATTTTGCATATAAGAATTTGCATATTGGGTGAACTATCCCTTTCAAAATATCTTAATTTTAAAAGTTCTTTTTCCACTTTCAAGCATTCTGGAATGAGAGTGAATGGAGGGAATGAAAACAGAGTGTGTGTCTCAAAGAAACAAGCTACTTTTCCAACGTTCACTTTGCGAGCCAAATAGGGAAGGAGATTTCAGAGATGTTTTGCAGCTTATACAACATATACTGTACGATAGCTATGAATTTTTCAGCAATGTGCATTAAATGTCGAACTTACTTTTTTCTGGTCTTCGAGAGCGTGGGTGACAGTCTTTCTCTTCTGCTGAAGCTGCTGCTGCTGGTGGAGCTGGTGATGGGGACAGAGGTGTTGGCACGTCTCTGAACCTACCTCCATTATATTGGAAACCCCGGGGCTGCCAACCAAATCCACACTCCAGAACATGCAAGATATTCCGAGATCCTTCCTCGATCTAGATGTTTCTTTGATCCCCCTTATCAGACATTAAATACGGTCAGTAAAGCTACAATCAAGCGAGGGGTTTGGCTAACCTTCATTTGCCTGCTCCGCTGTCCAGTGGATTGGTCCAGCACAACCAGAGTTGGAGGATCAGCAGACACCGATCTTTGGTTCATGATCACAAATGAGGAGTAATGGAACTTGCTGGGAGGGGGGCGAGGGTGGCTAAGTTCTAGAAGGTTTGTTTTTCTCCAGTGATGCACGAGTGAACATCTCAAGTCACGTTTCATCTTAGCCATTGAGCTGTCATATTGGAGATCCTCTGCCACCTAGAGTCACACATGGATTGAGAAGTGTGTGTGTGTCTTGGAGAGTGAGGGAAAAGAGGAAAAGTAAAGGTACAAGTGTCAGAACAAGTCTGTACAACTTAACATCACTAGAGATGCTGATGACAACCACTTTTGAAAAGGATGAGTTTTGACACTTTAGAAAGCTTTACATTTTCAAATTTAGTGCAACTGTGTAGAAATGCACTAAATGCAGTTCATTTGGATTAAGTTCACTAAATAATTAACGTTTTTGTAAATTACTTTAGTCAAATCTTTTGCAGTTTACACTTTGTAACAGTGACTAGACAGTTTTAGATTTGACATTCACTTGCAATATCTTACCTGGAAAAAGAAGAAGCAGAAAGGAAATACCTCAGTGTGAAACTCCATTTAGTTTGCAACTCTTTTTTTCGGGTGTTGCACGCGGAACCGGGAGGAGAAGTAGCGGTGTTGTTTATGATGTCATGGCCGGACCAAAAGAACACCCCCCTCCCCAACCCAACCCAACCCAACCCCACCTCCGTCTTTCAGCAGCGTTTATCGTTGCCATGGGAACTTTGTTAGTGAAGGATTTGTACGCCATCTAGAGGAGTCTTTCACATTCTGGCTGGCTTTACTTCACACTTTAAATTTCAGTGAATATTTCTGATTTTGTATCGATTAAAGAGAGAAAAATCTACTTAAGTTACCCCCCGGTGTTGCTCAGATAAAAGATACAGCTACAATGGAAGCTGCTATGAAACAACTTTTGACTGGAAGTTTCACTCACACACACACACACACACACACACACACACACACACACACACACACACACACACACACACACACACACACACACACACACACACACACACACACACACACACACACACACACACACACACACACACACACACACACACACACACACACACACACACACACACACACACACACACACTTAAAAGATAACTTACAAACCATTATATAAATATAAAACAATTTCTTTGTTCAACAGAAATTGGAATGTATATATATCTATATCTATGTGTGTGTGTGTGTGTGTGAATACAGCTACAATGGAAGCTGCTATGAAACAACTTATGACTCACACACACACACACACACACACACACACACACACACACACACACACACACTTAAAAGATAACTCACAAACCATTATATAATTATATAATATTTTTTGTTCTACAGAAATTTGAATGTATATACATATGTATGTGTGTGTGTGTTTAATTATTTTGTTATTCATGTTTTGTAATCAATTGTGTTATATCCATGACATAACAGAGAGAGGCGCCAGAGAGCTAAAACACTTTTTTCTTTTATTATATTTATACTTTTTATAACAATACAATTCAACATGAACTTTGGAACCAGGGGAGCAAGGAACAGACACACACACACACACACGCACAGAGAGAGAGAGAGAGAGAGAGAGAGAGAGAGAGAGAGAGAGAACATACAATCACAGAAATTCAAGACATTTGTAAGCTAAAACAGATATCATTATACAATATAGAACGCCAATACATAAGAGAAAACAAACACACACACACACGCACGCACGCACGCACGCACGCACGCACGCACACACACACACACACACACACAAACACACATTGTGTTATGTTTTTAGGATTTTAGGAGACTTTCCATGGACATAAGGATTTGTATACTGTATTGCAAATTGCACTGAACCTACCCATAGAAAACTTTCAGCTTTTTTACATTTTCACTTATGATTTCTATTCTGTTATTTGTGGGGACATTTTGACCCCATAATGTAAGGTTTACCAGGCCACACACACACACACACACACACACACACACACACACACACACACACACACACACACACACACACACAAATCATAACAGTTGACCTGAGTCTTACATTTGAAAATTTCTGTGATTGTATGTTCTCTCTCTATGCATTTGCAGATTGAGCACTGTGCTATGTCCGAACTGTTTGCATTTTATTTTATACGTATTATCTTTTTATTCTTTTAATCATTTTTAATGTTTTATTTTTATCATTCTTCTTTATGTAAAGCACTTTGAATTACCATTGTGTATGAAATGTGCTATACAAATAAACTTGCTTTGCCTTGCCTTGCCTTGAAAATATGTGGATCAAAACAACAATTTGTATTATTATTTTTTTCATTAAAAAATGAAAGATTACTTGTTGCTGGATACTAATCTCTTTAATAAGTAATAATATCACATACCCTTATCTCATTCAGAGGCTGCTAATTAGACAGAGATCTGAGTAAACTTTATTTTTAATTAAGCTCAGCGACAGCCGCTTTCAGGGCTGTTAATGGGATTTGGGTCATCGTCACTGAGTAAGGGTTTAATTTGTGGATTACAGTATGAGGACAGAGAGGAGGTATCATATTTACATGTGGCTTTCTGAAGATCCATCATCTGTGATCTTGAACATGACTGCTCTATTCAGATCTCCCTGAATTCTCCAGAATTAGTCTGACTGTGTGATCAGATGGCCTAAAATCCCACATGATAAATATTCACATCCTTGTCCTTCAGGCCTACAGGATTTCATGCTAATGGGGTTATGAAATTTGAAACCTTAAATCACATTCCTTAATATTAAAATTCCATTGAACATTAAATATTTATAATTGTACTGTATATATATGTTTCAGACCACAAACAGCACAAGAACACAAAACCATTTATTTAACTGAATTGTAAAGACTTTATTGCTGTTTTTGGCTCGGTTTGTCTGGTCTATTTCAGGTGCCAATTGTACAAACTGCTAAGACTAGTCTTATATATTAGTCTTATATATCTTATATATTAGATTCCCCCCTTTAAGTTCATAACTGTTTTAAGTCAGTTTCATAAAAACGTAGATTGGTACAATTTGAAATCAAAAAGTAAGACCTTAATTAATCGCTAATTGGTCATATTAGTTCTTATGACACAGTTTTAATGTAATTGGTATATTTATGCAACTGGCCCCAGAAAATTACTAGGTTATAAATAAGCTCCCATCTTAAGCCCTGTATAAAAAATAAGGAACACTCAAAACACCCATAAAACAGCTATAAACATCCAAACTATATATAGGAAATGCCACATTCAAAATTGGCATCACAATTTTATGGCGTCTTTTGTTAGCTGCATTTATGTTACACATTAAGGCAGCAGAAGATGTGACTGATTCACTCCTTTAGCCAACTAACAAAGTACCAAGACAAAATATACTGATTTATATGCAAATCTACAAGCTCACTCATGTATGCAAGACATGACAGTTGTAGTCTCTGATGGACTGGCCGTCCGACTCGATTTCCCACCTGCAGTCTAATAGCCTCCTGTAGAATTATGAAAACCTTGAGGAAGGTAATAGCAGGGATTGAAAGAGATAAGTTACAGCAGCTGTGCCCAATATCAAGCATCTAAAGCACCTGTAGGCTACTGTACGTGCATAACCTTAACCAGGAGTTCATTTGTTTTAACTTGTTTCATGTTAATTTATAATCATTTGATATAGCTTCTATAGACCCGTTTATTTTTATAAGTTACAATCTTGCTGTTGCTTTGTCTATTTTTGCTCTGCTAAAGAAAACAAAGTAACAGTGTTTTCACTCAGTGCTTTGAACGAGTCATTTGAATAATAGGGTATTGAGTAAATAAATGATTATAAAAAATTATAATAAATGATTTGAGTGAATTAATTTTTTTTTGTGTGCAATCGCTATATTGTAATAGTTGAATATACTTGATATACTTTTTTGCTTTTGTATATATATATATATATATATGTTATATATTATGCTGTATATTATTTATGTTTGTAACATAATGTAAAAAATTGCTGCTGGAAAAGAGAAATTTCCCCACTGTGGGACGAATAAAGGTTTATCTTATCTTAAATCATTAAGGCAGTCATTTGTTTCTTTCTCAGATTTTGCATGAATTAGCTCAGTAAAAAAAAGAGAATTTCAAAAGTCTCTGAATGGTCTTCTATCTTCAGTACATTTTCGAAATGTGGATCCGTGGCACTTTATAAAGACTAATATTGGGCAAATTCCAATCAGAAGTGAGCATCCTATGCATGCCCTACTCACTAAGAAGGGCAGAGGCCTTGAAGGGGGGACTTTGCAGGGAGCAGGGGGGCACGTGTGTGTCATAATGAAGTTGTTTGGAAAGCACTTGGTGAAGGGACCTGTGAAAAAGCCAAGAAATGCAATTAGCTTAATTAGCTTCATATGGAATATTACCACTACAAAGCTAAGCAGCGACAAGAGGAATATCTTATTAGTACAAACTAATAAATACAAATCAAATCAAAAACAAACAAAGGTGTTCCCGATCTGCACTCAATTTGACAAGTTAAGCATTAAACATAAAGCCTTATACACATTTTTACTTATACAAATTTAAAAACTTAATCTGAAATGCCCGGCAAAAATGTGTATAATATATCACAAAAAAAAAAAACTTTTTTTCCGTTAAATCCAACTTTCCCGCCATTTCTAGATTTAAAATTAGTTAAGGATTCACCATCCTGGGTCACATGACCATAAACGTCACTTTCATTGGGATTGCCCACAACCCATTGCTCTTTAGACGAGTATTCAGTTCAGAACTACAAACACGACTAAAAAGTGTTCAAAAACTACAAAATATGGCGGATATGCGAGACCAATGATGAGATGTTTAGATAACTGATACTGAGTGACTAATAATTAGTATAACTTGATAAAAATATATTTATTTAATGTTATTCGTGTTATATTTCTTCTAAAATTACAATGTTGACTTTCATGAAGATCCAGTTAAGTTTAGCTAAATAAAACTGATAAAAATGTAGACCCCTCTTCATTGCTATTTAAATAGTATAGGTTTATGTTGAACTTTATTCTTGTACAAACAGATGCTGTATTAAGCAGTTGATAAAGTGAAAATTGAATGAAAATGTCTCTGAAACATCTGTATTTGACAAATATTAATTTAACTTCAGCTGTGATAGAGAATGCAAACGCAGCGTGAGGAGCAGAAAATGTCTCCCATGAGGCCACGGAAGAGGATTTGGGAACTGGCGAATGTAATACTATTATTATAGCACAATCTTTAGCACTAGCAAAGTAAGTACAGTAATACCTCGGTTTGTAACAGTAATACCTCGGTTCTCGCGCTCGCGCGTCTCCCGGAGCTCGCGATGCTCGCGCGCGTGCATCTCGATTATCACTTTGTTTGTTTTCTGCACTATTATAATAAATTCACTCATTTGCACTTGAATCTGGGTTTTGTGTTTTCCCCCTCCCTCTTCTCTCTCATCTCATCTCCTTCACGCCAGCAGACGCTGCTCAAAGTGCATTACAGTAAATTGTCAAGTATTTTTAGAGGTTAATTGTCAATTATTAATTAGTATTTATATGAGATCTTAATGGTTATAATTTTAACTGTAATTAATAGGGTAAAACAAAAAAGTATTCAAAATGGGCATTTATGTTCGTGTGGAACGAATTAATTGATTTTTAGTGCATTCTTATGGGGGGAATTGTTTTGGTGTACGAGCATTTTGGGTTACGAGCTCGCTCTTGGAACAAATTAAACTCGTAAACCGAGGTACTACTGTACTTGTTTAAAATAATAAAGTTTGGATTGTTTGAATGAACAAATTAATGACAGTCACTTGGTGCCACCTACTGGCATAACGATGTAACCTGCGGAAAGGTAGAATCAGTTTTTCTGATAAGCTAACAAAGATAAGGGTGATTGCAACTGTGCTGCTGGAATACATTAACTGTTATATAATGTGGAACAGAGGCTATAGATTGTTGGTTATTGCTTGAGGCAAAACTCCATGACCGCCACCAAACTTCTTATTTCGCTGCTGGAACACAAACGCACTCTTTGCGTTGTTTAACTCCATTCAAATTCATGAGGCCACTTTGAGCAATGGAGGCCAAGGAGGACAGCCATAAAAAAATCTGTTACCTGTTACCATTGTTTTTATGACACAGAAAGAGAGTTTGTCACTGATGCGAAATTGAATACCGTAATTCCTCAAACAAAGCTCCTGTCTGTGCTGTCAGAGAGTCGCGACGAAGCAGTTCATTCGCCAATGCGAGCACATAATAACCCAGGAGTTGTCAGCAGCGCCCGGAAATTTGTGACACAAAAAGATGCATATCACTGCTGTAATCTCTGCTGCTTCGCAAGCTCCCCACTTGAAACGCATATTAGAAGTGAGGCATTAAAATTCATGAGGGTTCTCGGTGGTCCTAAACCCGTGCAATCTGAAGGTACATGTGACATGGGATGTGATGCACTGATAGTGTTAATAGAATTCAATTCTTTAGATTTAACAAGTAGTAAATACGTCTGTCCTTTGTGGAAGACTGCAAGAACTGTAACGTTTGATAAACCGGCTTTGGCAACATCAGTGATTGACGACAGAAGAATTAATTGAATGAGAGATTGAGAGAGACAGAGTCCTGAGATGACAGGAAGGGTGGAAACGAGGTTGAAGTCTAAATTAGCTCTTTACCGAGACACCAGACATTCTATCTGTAGCTTGTTTGCCCTCTCTCTCTGTAGCCAAGTCAGTGTATCACAGCGTTGAGGACAAGGTGATAGCAAGGCCAGAGAGACACAAATCAATACTTCATTTGCCGGGCAAGATTTACTTTCCGTTGCCATATCAAACCTATCAGTTGTTGTGAAAAAAGGTGAAAATCGGAATTGGTGAAAAACTCCTTTTAAGACCTTTAATTTTCCCAAGACCTGATAAATGTCAGAGAGGGCGCAGGCCCATTATAAGTCAAGGCACATATGTGAGGTCAGGCCCTGTATAAGTTTAAACTCCATTTTACATCTCTGCAAACAATATCTTTCTGAGAAAGAACATTTAATGCAATTAACATTCAATTGTTTTGCTAATTGCTTGATTTAATTAGGAAAAAGGGAGGGAAAAAGAACCAAAACAAGCTTCTAATGAGTATCCTACTCAATGTAACCCATTAGTGTCGTCTTCAGGAGATGATTTTTTTGAACTGCTGTAGCTGCCTATATACAGTTTAACTGGGCTGGTCATGAAAATGCCTCTTTTTGTCTCCTCTTTGTTTTTGTACATTTTCTGAAGAGCTGTGAAAGAGAAGATTCGGAAATCCATTGCCGCTTATATATATATTCTTTTCTTTGTCTTCTTTTCATGTTTTTTTCCTTTTTTGAATGATTTGTAAAGACTAGAGTGATTTATAATCAAGTTAGGGATTTTTATTAGTTAAAGCCTTTCTTTACTTGTCTGTATTTTTCCATAGAGTAAGGATGAATATTGTCAGCCCTTCTCAACAGATTGAACGTGTTATCAGAATGTTTTGAGTCTCTCTGTTGATAGTTGGAGCCTGAGCCGAGTTCAGCCTTGGAGAAGCTGTGTATCTGTGTGTGTGTGTGTGTGTGTGTGTGTGTGTGTGTGTGTGTGTGTGTGTGTGTGTGTGTGTGTGTGTGTGTGTGTGTGTGTGTGTGTGTGTGTGTGTGTGTGTGTGTGTGTGTGTGTGTGTGTGTGTGTGTGTGTGTGTGTGTGTGTGTGTGTGTGTGTGTGTGTGTGTGTGTGTAATATGGTCTGTATTGGTGAGGTGATTAACTGGCACCATAAGGAGACGGAATGACTTGTTGTTCTCGACAAGCCACGTCACGAAACCGTCAACCATGTGATCAACGAAGATATGCTTCAGACTGTCTGCTCTTGTGTGGAAAATTACTAGTTTTTTTATCTTTCTTTCTTTCTTTCTTAGCCAATCAGAATCATTTAACCGTCATCATTGACGTAGTTAGCACCCTCTGTTAGAGTATAATTGCTGCAACAATGTTATTGTATGTGGGGCGGCCTACGAACTCCTTGTGAGACTTGAAGCTTCTACTGATGAAACTGCAAACTAAACTTCACAAAAATGTCTTCTATTGACTGCACTTCTGACTCCTGCTCTTCTTTCAACATATCTGGTCCTCGGGTCTAAACTGTAAATCCCCTACAAGTGATTTTCAGGTGGTTGCCAAGATGTGATGGATGGTAGAGTGAGTCATTACACGCTTTTTTTCTTGTCAGTGCAAAGCCAGCACTATGCTAGGGTGTTGTAAAGGTTGCTAGGGTGTTGTCATGCAGTTGCTAAGATATTCTAGCTGGTTGCTATGGTGTTGCTTTCTGGCTGCTAAGGTTCTATGCCGTTGATTGGGTGTTCTAGGTTGTTGCTAGGATATTACTTGGCTACTTTACACTTTCTGAAGAAATGGTAAGTACTAGTAGTTCAAACGCCGACACTATTCTAGGTTGTTGTGAGTGGTTGCTTGGGCATTTCTAGGTGGCTACATGAGTGCTCTGGTTGGTTGTTAGGATGTTGCTAGGTGGTGCTTGTAAGTGCAAAAGCCGACATTATGCTAGGTTGTTTGTAACATTTTGTAAAGCAAGTGGAACAAGGGATGTGTCAGGTGTCTGAACACAGCATCAATACATGCAGTAATGTGAGAAAAGCTTGAGGGACTCTTTTCTAATGATCAGTTAACTTCAAAATCAATTTGCAATCCTACTTTGCTATTTGCCAATGTAAACAACATTTACTTTGATCAGTGATTGGTGTATGTCCTTGATCAATAACTGTACATCTCAGTTCGATCATTGTTGTTCTTATAATCCCTTGATAATACAGTACACATCCTGCTGTTTTAACCTATATGCTTAAAATGCACATTTACTATTGACTACATGTTGTTTGCAACGACTGACAGCTGTGCTAAAGAAAAGCCCACTCTTTCCTTATTCATTGGAATAGACGAGTGCTCCATTATCATACTCCTCAGTCCTCCTGTAATTGAAAAGGTCAAAGGGCACCAGGCCTTCCTTCTCCAAGGGGGTTAAACTGTGTGCCAGAGTTTCAAAGGTCCAGGAAGTGACAGTGCCATGTCACCTTTGACATATTGACAAATATTCATGTTCATGAAAGACACATAAACTGGGTTAGCTGGGTTGTGCAATCAATATCAATCTCTACATCAGTCAATGTCAGACATACATCCCCATTTCATATTCAGCATTAGTTTAGTGTGGTATGAGGTCAAATAAACCAGGCATGCAGCATTCAATACAATTAACCCATAAATGTACCACTGTCTCAATATAAATTTGATACAATTTTCATAATTCTAACCCCTTATATTCACAACGAACGGTTGGAATCAGCTGCTGTATGATTGAAATGAATGTATCACTGTCGGAGAAGAGGGTCCAAAGAAATTCGGACATCCACCCCCTTTACTAATTACCCTAGCCTCCCTAGAGTCAATTCATTTCATAATGATTCTTGGCAAGCTGCTGCAATTGTGAGAACTCGGCAGGGGACAGCAAATGCCCAGTGACCAAACCTCACTGCATTATATGGAATTAGTGTGTATTGATTCATCCTGTCTAGATTATGGATTTGTTCCCTTATTCATTGCTTTGGAGGTCAGTAAACGGTCATCTTTTTAAAAAGGGATTAGTTTTACTGTACTGTACCATGTGTGTGGTTTTTACTGCTGGAAAATGTATTTGAATATTGACTTTAATGAATACTCAGTCAATATGCAATCCATTTTACATCCATAAAGTGACATATTTCTGAGTGATAAAGTATATTTAACTTTTTTTATCCATCAGGAATGAATTGGATTAAGAAAGGTATTAACACTTCTATATATAATGATTATGAAGGGCAAATAAAAATGTATTAAATGACTTTTTAGATGTTTTGCTGTGGCTATATATACATTATATTATTTATTAAAGATTACAAAATATATACAATAGTACTTTTTTGATCATTTAGGTCAACTGAAATAGGAACAATAATTATTATTTTATATGAATCTTTAAAGCACTTTTGAACATGCAACAGTGAATTCATCACAAACACTGGATGCCAGATATGGTACATCTCCTGAGGGAGAATCATCCCGATATGAGAGGATTTGATCTTGATCCATCCTTTGAGAACCTTCATCATATTTTATCACCAAAAAAGGCTTAGCCATGAATATGCACAACAAAGGAACCTAATACTGCTATAGAACCAACCAAAACACCCACCAGCAAATCCACGATCCCACATACACCAATACAACTCTGCTCTGAATGAAAAACAGTAGTAATGATCTGACGCTCGCTCCCCTGTGCTGAACAGACAAGAGAGCAGTGCTGATGATGCCAGGCTCTGTCAGTATAGAGCTGGATGACAGAAGGCATGCAAGCCTGAACAGCCTGGTTGCCATGGAAGTGAAATTCTCTTTTAGCTTGC
Organism: Rhodeus uyekii; assembly: GCA_037043235.1. Classification (NCBI taxonomy): domain Eukaryota; kingdom Metazoa; phylum Chordata; class Actinopteri; order Cypriniformes; family Acheilognathidae; genus Rhodeus; species Rhodeus uyekii. The sequence continues at coordinate 11,916,328 of JAWRVZ010000003.1, read as the reverse complement.
TTTCCTTGCCTCCCTCACCCACTGTTCTTCAAAGAATGTCTTTTCTCTCTCACACATGCCTACACAATAATGACATCCGTACAAGAACAAAATCTAGGTTTCAGGGATGTGCATGCAATCTCTTTTACTCAGCGCAGTCACTGCATTAATTAAACTATTAAATAGTATTTAATTTGTAGCTATTTCTATAGTACAGTACTTCAAAGTGCACCTCATCTGTATCATAAAGAAAAATGAAATGAGAAATGAAGACATATAAAAGTTGTTATGGAATTTTATATATGATATGTTTTCTTTTTCCTTCTTATATTTATTATATTTTGTTTCTTGACATTATTGATTATTGTGTGACATTAATTTGATTTTTATTCTGTAGAACTAGTAAGTAAAATATAATAAGTCTGAAGAAATACTCTTGAGGTATAGAGAGGGTAACGTGTTCCTGATAAGGAATGAAAAATTACAACTGAGCCTTTAGCCTTGACTAGAGATATAAGTGCTGGAGCAGCCTTCCCTTCTTTATCACACTCTTCGGATGTTTGATGACTGTTGACTTTTTCTTGCAAGAAAATAAACCTTTTTAAATTACAATTGGATATTTGTCTCTTATTCAGAATTGATAAAAGATTTTGCCACCATAAAGTCAAGTTTAACATTTTTAACGTCATAAAAGTGAAATTAAAAATAAAGTATGAATAAATGGACATAAAGTTAAATTAAATAACTGGTTCCATCTGTAGGTGACAAAAGAGGGGCATTATGTTTATATTCTATAATCATAACTGCATTGATTTATAAATGAGCAAGCTTTCAAATCAGTTTCGGATATTACTGGATGCCCTCCAAGGCTGATGTGATATGCAGTTTATCTGGTTTTGTATGTTGCATTCTATGAGCTGCAGATTTTATTTTTTTATTTTTTGGCTGCAGTAGTCCACCCTGCTGGTAATAAAAGATTAGTTACCTAAAGCTTTGTAATGTTGACACAGCCTTATCAACCAGATGTCTGCCCTGCTTTTATGAACTCTGTAAACAGATGCAGATTTATTAGAGATGACAGTTAATTTAGTGATAACTGAAAGCTAACTGTCCTAGACCAGGGGTTTTCAAGATGCCCAGCAAAATGCAAAGCCAGAAAAAAAAGTTTTATTCTGTCCTATTGTGATGCATATCAGAGGAAAACAGATTTTCGAACAAGAAAGACTTGACTTGAAATGACTTGATTTTGTCCATTGGGAATTGACTGGACGGTTGCAGTTTGTTATTATCATGTGAGTGACAGCTTTGCTCTGCCCTTGCGCCTTTCATCATAGAAAAGATGTCATTGCAAGAGGGAGAGCAAGTTATTTTGATTAAAAAATATGAGGGCACAAGAATTTAAAAAATAATCATCATTTATAAAAAAAAAAGAAAAAAGAAAAGTTCCACACAAAAATAATAATAAGAAGAATTGTCATCATGGTGATTGATATCATGGTGATTTTAAGGCATTTATAGTTAAAGGGACAGTTCACCCAAAAATGAAAATGTTGATATTACTTATCCTCAAGTTGTTTCATAATATGGATGTCAATCGGTGCCGTCAATCTTCTTTTGTGTTCAGCAGAAGAAAAAAACATACAGCAGAAACAACTTAAGGGTAAGTAAGTAATGACAACATTTTAATTTGGGGGTGAACTATCAATTTATTGTCTTAAATTAATAAACATGTTCAGCACAGAGATTTTTTATGGTAATCTTTAATTTACTGGGAATTGTAAGGCACTATCTTGGTTTTGAAAGGATATTAATTGTAAAACATACTCTACAAATACATGTGAATACTTAGTTATAACATTATAATATAATGTACATTATTAGTATATAATATAATATAATATAATATAGTATAATATAATTAGTACATTATTATAACTTAGTGTACATATTTGAAAACTTAGACCATAAAGCCAAACTGATACATGGACCAGCTCTTGCTTCTAAAAATATAAATATTTTACCTTAATGACAGTCAATTTATATTATAAAATATATGCAAATAACCCTTCCTAATTCATTGGCTGTCTGACCTATCGCGTGCGCTTCCGGTGAAAGGTGTTACCCAATGACTGCCCGTCTTTTTACCCGTCGACTTCACTGCTGTGCTCTCTGACCCCAGTGGCAGCGCTCGCTCATTGCACTCCTCTCTCTCGGGCTCCCCCTCTTCCCTCATCGAGGCTGTTCTATCTCTTCTGTCTCCCTCCTTCGTCTGTCGCATTTCAGTGAGAGTGCTAGTGAAGAGAGACCCCGGGGTCGAAGGTTCTGCCCTGGCCGCCGCGACCTCAACCCCTCACGGCTTCCGAAATACCCGATGACCGTCGTCTCTGACACACCAGCGGACAACCCCCGAGCGGTTTTGGGCCAAAAGAGAAGGTACACACAAGTCGCTTTTGAAGAAGCGCGCTAGGGGAGAAAATAGCGAGGCACAAAGCAGTAACGGGTTAGAGGTGGCTGGTTGTCATGTTCGAGGGGAATCGTTTAGAATTACATCGGATACGTTGAAACATTTTCACACCAGCGCAGCGGACACGTTAGAACGTTCCCCAGCGATACATTGTAACATTTTCCCGCCTTTAAGTTTCTTTCAGGTTCGTTACTCGACATCTCAAAAAAGGAATTATGTAGAAAAGGGTAATATCTAATGACTATGATGTGCTTGAGATTACTCGTGCTTTGCTTTGTGCACAAATTCTGCGTTATTTATGCTGAATGAATGAACGTTTTTGATTCAGCTGCCTTATAGTAAGCAGAACAGATTTTGCATCACCAGTACAATGAAATATAGACTTTCCTCGTGCGGTCTGACGCCAGTTTAGAAGCTTGGCTTTTGTTGACAGATAATTATGGAGTCAGAGGCTGCCAGCTCAGCGCGAGATGTTGGTCATAAGTGTTATTAATGTGGCCGGCCTGAAGTCATCCAGGGAGGTTGAGCGAAGTTCAAGTTTAAGGCAAAAGGTTAGCCCGCCAGAGACTGCAGCTGAACAAAATAAATGGATGCAGGTAACAATGAGGGAGAGACCCCCCCCCCCCCCCCCAAAACAGTCTTGAGTATTTTTTTTAATTACCTGCAAAATGTATTTGCATTAGTTAAGAACGGTAGATATTATTCCTTTTTAAACAATTAATTGAGCTTTTGTGTTTGTTTTTATAGGCAGAAGCATTGTGGGAAAGGTACATTTGACAGTTTGAACTCCATGTTGCAAGAACAGCAGGAAGCGGGGGGGGGGGGGGGGGGGGGGGGGGGGGGGGGGGGGGGGGGGGAATTATGAAGAATAAGTTATGTAAGGGATAATATATGATTGTATATTATTATCACAAAATACACCCTGACAGGATGCTAAGGACCCCAATTACTAAGTGTAACAGATTTCTTAAAGATATATTTATTTTTTATATAACCATCACTTTGAAATCCACGATGAATCTTCTATTGATTATCATATTTTAGCACAATGTAACACATTTGTCTCTATTTGAAGTTGTCTGTTATTCAACTCTTAGTTTCTTACTGGTTCTTTAGTCTTCCTAGTAATTTTTGAGTCTCCTGAACTTCTGGATTTTTACTTCAGTGTTCATTTTATGGTGAGCGTAAAACCTTTGATAGATGGCCAAGGTTTAATGCTCACCATAAAATTAACACTGACGTAAAATTTCAGTTTGCGTTGATGTGAAAATAAATGAACCTAACTTAATATATATTTTTTTTAAATCGAAATTTACATAAACTTATATAATACTTATCTTGTGAAAATGTTCAACATCTAGTGATGGAAGAAAAATTGATCTGTCAATGTTCTTGTGCCTTTTCATCCAAAAAGTATGGTTTTCCCTTGTTTCCTTCCAGCTCATTTTATTTCAGTCACCAGTTTCAAGGTGTTCGTTCTGTCATAAATGGTCATTTCTTGTGGAGTGCAGATTCTTGAAACTTTATTTTTTCCCAGCCATCTCATATTTAACATTTTTATTTTTCAACATAACATGGAATAGATCAGTAGCAGCAGATATGAGATGATTTCTACCAAAATGTCATAGATTAAACTTGCCTTGATGTCATATTGTTTAACTGTACTTGGATTCGTATCATTAACGTTTTGCATCTTGGTATCCCTGTACGCGGTGACTCAGATCCAAGCCTTGGGACTAAAGGATGCTTGCTCACTGCGCTGTACCACTGTGACCTGCTCATGCCCCTACCAGAGGTACCATGGCCCGCAGAATGCCCTCCCAGGGGAAGGTCACCATCTCCGTGGATGAGTACAGCTCAAACCCGACCCAGGCCTTCACCCACTACAACATCAACCAGAGCCGCTTCCAGCCCCCTCATGTCCACATGTGAGTGTCTGTGAACAGTGTTGCTGTAACTCAAACATTGATTTAATTGTTTGATTGAAGACAGAACTGAATGCTGACAGAGAGGACATCTGTCCGCTTTTGTCTCGTCTCACCCCGCCAGGTGATCAGATGCTCCTGCGGCTCTACTTCTGTTTTAATGAATTAAATAGATCTTTTTAACTTAATACTGTTGCAGATTGGGAATTTTAATGAGATTTTGTCTCTGTTTAAATCTAGTGCAGTTTCAAATGGGCTATTTTTTGATTCTTCATTCTTTGTTTAAAGCTATGAACTGCCTTTTAGACTGATCCAGATACATGTATATATCAAAAATTGCTTGTAATTGTAATAGAGATATTAGGGCTAAAACAGTGTAAGACTGTTATTAACCAGAAGAAGGTCAAAGGTTAGTTGAGTTGATTAGCTCTTTAACAATAGCTCTTTGACCCCAGGGTCAGAGCTCACCTCTAAAGAAACCTGATTATTGACTGATGGCACAATGAGGCCTGGGGCAGATACTAAAGAGTGGAACAAACCTTTTTTAATGGTGCAATGCAATTAAGGCACATCAGCACAAGCAAAAGGGATCGACCAGGATGCATGTGCCATTGAATTGCTTTTAGCTTAAGTGTGGAGAAACATCTATTTGTCGTTAAATTCTATTATGTAACCTGATGCAATGTACTTTGTACAAATGTGCATTACAGAGCAATTTGTGGGAATAATGCTGGGAAAACAGGTAGATTATGACATGATTCACATATAAGAAGCTCAAAAGGGGATGTTCTTCCTAACACTTTTAATTCACACTTACCGTGTTTTCCCGCATATAACCCGCACCCTTATATAAGCCGCACCCATAGATTGATGAACTTTTTTTGTTTAAGTTCCCATTTCGAATGTTGCTCGCATGACGTCAATTATCTATAACTGTTCAGGTTCGGTACACAGTGCTTGTGTGTGAAATTCACACAATAAGAAAACAAACACAAGTCAGAATCAAAACAAAAAGAAAAAGCAGTGTCTCCCGCTGTGCAGCAGCACGTCCCTTAAAATGGCCCTCATGGTAGCACAGCTAATCACGTCTTCTTGCATGATTGACAGGTCAGACAGCCTATCAGCGCCAGCTGTCAGAGTGATAGTACAAGCGCCAGAGACAACAACCCTCGTAAGAAAGAAAAACAGAAAGAAAATACAGCAAACAAAAAAAGAACCTTACGTCCTTAGGGACGTAACAAATATATTGAAATACTATTATGTGTAAAAAAAGTGTGATATAGACCGTACCCTTATATAACCCGCACCCCTGCAGGGGTGGTTAAATCTGGTATAAGCCGCGGGTTATATGCAGGAAAAATACGGTACATTTAATTGCACACCTGTGTTACTTTTTAAGTAATGTTTTCTGTATTACCATGGACATTCAAAATGCTAATAAAAGTCATCTGTACATATAAGAAACAAACACTCTTAATTTCCACAGGGTAGAGCCACTTCCCTACGATGCGCCGAAGCCCGTTGATCATACGCGTTTTGTCTGCGTCTCGGACACACACTCAAGGACAGATGGAATCCAGATGCCTTTTGGAGATGTGTTGCTTCACACTGGGGACTTTACTGAGCTTGGCCTGCCGTCTGAAGTGAAGAAGTTTAATGACTGGTTAGGTAAGTGAGCAAAACCAGTCCCGTCACCTTTGCTGACAAGCACTTCCCCTACTGTCACAACTCAAACTCCCAAACAAAAGGTCAATATTAACTAGATAGAGGAAGTTTATGATATAAACTTCAGTTGGCTTGAGAAAGCCTATCCTGAAAGTTAAATTTATTTGTAAAAGCTTAAAAAGTTGTTTAAGTTTACAGATAGATAGATGGAAAGAATTAGATCTTGAGCATATATACACTTGTTAGTTATTGCTTTGCGTTGTTTCTAGGCAGTTACTAAGGTGTCGTTATGTTCTTTGATCATAAATTAATCTTTAATCAATTGATGATCAATTTTGCTAGCAAGATTTAATGTTAATTATCTTGTTGCTAGCAAGATTTAGAATGAATTCCGAAGTCATTAGCAACATTTAACATAAATAAGCATGTTGCTGGCAAGAATTCGCTGAATTAGCATATTGGTAGCAAGATTTATTGTTAATTAACAAGTTGCTATCAAGATTTAGCATGATCTAGCATGTCACTAGTGAGAATTTGCGTGATCTAGCATGTTGCTAGCAAGATTTAACGTTAATTAACAAGACGCTATTGACATTTATTGTGAACTAACATGTCGCTAGTGAGATTTGTTAATTCGTAGGTCGCTTGTGAGATTTAGGCCACGTCCACACGATGCCGGCGCGTTCCCTATCCGATCTTTTTTTTCCTCGTTCAAAAAAAAATATCAGCGTCCACACGATACCACTGAAACCGACTGAATCCGGTGTAGTTTATATGCCAGACCAGTATGGGGCGCTGTAATTCTGCCACAGATAATACACTATACACAGAGAAGACGACCTTGAGCATGCGCATTGTTGTTGCTGTTCAGTGTTGCCAGATTGCTAGTTACCTTTTTGTCACGTCCGATCGGGAAAAAATGCATTGGGCTGGTTGATCAAATTTGGGATGGTTTTTGATGCATAAAATCGCTCAATATTTTTCATTATTTATAAGAGTACGCACTTTGGGCTGGTATTTTTTTAAATTGGAGGGTTTTAAGCTGTAGCTGCGCTGGAATCTTCAGTACAATCTGGCAACACTGTTGCTGTTACTGTGACGCAGCCGACACGTGATGTGATGACATCATCGGTAAACAAAAAAATATACGGATTGGCCGTCCACACGAGTCCGCAAGGGTGTCGGATTCAGATCTATCCACTTTAGGACCCGGTATCAAAAGAGAGCGGATTCAGTCTCCCAAATCGCCGGATCAGTGTGGACGGAACGCCAATCCGATAAGAAATGTGTGCGGATGCAGTGATCCGCGTCTCCGTGTGGACGGGGCCTTAACATGAGTTAACATGTCACTGACGAGAATGAATGTTATTTAACAAGTCACTAGTGAGATTTAATGTTTTAAAGAACACAAGAGTCAGTTGACGCAGAGACTGGAGGTTATTGATGATTCAGCTGAACAGTGAGTGGTCTGAAATATCAAAGAATAATAATGAATATTAAATATTAATCTAAAATAAACAACATTTACATTGGTAATAAACATGAGTAAATAATTAATTGATTACAGAAGTGTTGCAATACTTGGTTAGAGCACAAATTGGCATCTAGGGAACATACATGGAGTTTTTTCATCATGAGGGATCATCGGTGTTGTAACGAAATACCAAAAAATAAATAACAATGCTTTTTGATCCCCAAAGTGTTGAAAATTGCAATTAGTTTATAAAAATGTTTACGGTTTAATTACAACCTTGGCTTTTAACGGTCAGTTTTCACTAATGTGAATACTGTTTTATTTCTATTTTAAAGATGTAATTAAGCATTATTAATATAGTCTTACCACTTTCTAAACAGACTGCAGTTACACTGCATATATATGGAGCCCTTTATACATTTATTTACTATATAAATGTGTGTATAGATAGATATGTATGTGTGTGTATATATATATATATATATGTATATGTATATATATATATATGTATGTGTGTGTGTGTGTATAAAGCCTTTCTTCATGTGAAATAAAATAACTTAAATATTAGTATTTCTTAAATAATTCCTGCTAAAGTACAATGAGGAGAGTAATGCTGTTTTTTCTAATCTCAAGCAGTTTTCAGATTGAATTGATCTGCCATGTCAGACTTCAGTTCAACACGGCAATTATAGCAGATAAATGAATCAACGCAATGTAATATTTGTATAAAGCCTTCCTCCATGGGAAACAAAATAACTTAAATATTAGTATTTTTAAAATAATTCCTGCTCATGTAATGCAGCAGAGTAATGCAGTTTTTTTGAACTCAAGCAGTTTACAGTTTGAATCGATCTGCCATCGTTTTTGCATCCTTTTAAATACCTTATTTCATTTATTGTTTAAGTGTTCACAAAACATCGATCTATCAGCGAATCTGCTCAGGAAACGCGTTTGAACTCGAGAACAGGAGTCAGACTTTAGTTAAAAGCAGATAAAAGAATTAACACAATGTAACTATATACTCGAGAATTAGTTATAAATAACTTTGACTGTTAGACGCTGCATTTGAAGAGAGTCAGCGCGCTCTGCTCAGGGAAGCCGTTTACATGTGTCTTCCCCGTGCAAACACGAGCGAGAGTCAGAATTCGGCAATAAAGTACATAAATGAGCGCTATAAATAAACTTAGGCGATTAGACGGTTATGCTTTGGCGCGAGTCCAGGAGGACGCGCGTTTAAACTTCACTTACCTTTCCTATAGTATCATAGTGCTCAACAGCGAAAATCCTTTGCCGAGTAAAGACGAATGAGAGTCAGAATTTGGCCATATAAGTGCATAAATCTTCAAGGAAACACGCTGCAGTGGTTACTTGATAATCGGAAACAATTTCCGTTTGATCATAAACTCTCTCACATAAATCTATTTTAGGAGATTATGATCTCTCTCTCCAGCAGTAATGGCGTCTTTGAAAAGCTTTGAGGCTTTGAATTGCAGCGCTCTGATTCGTTCAAACTTCAGTGCTCTCACTGACAGGGGTGTAATTTTGTGATATTATGAATGTAAAATAGAGAGATTTAACTTACTAATTAAAGTAAAAAATCGATTGTAGACCTGCAAGTTTTTTTTCAGGATTTAAAAAAATAAAATGCATGCCCATTGGAATGGACATGTTCACACATACTGTATTGAAATGTATTATATATCAGGTGTAATGTTGTGATGTTACCAACAGATGGAGTGGACGCTCTATCTAAAATTCAGTTTTCACTTCATTAGTGAAAGTCTATGGAGATTTTATGACTTTAATCTTCAGTTTTATCAAAAATCATAAGTCTGATCAGTCTGAAAAGGGATAGCAACTCAAGTCAGAACAGGTCTGAAGTCTGAGCAGAGTTTAGTGGTTGTAGCTTTAAAGCTCTAGGAGGAGATGCATTGAGAATTTTAGGTAAGAAGAATAATAATAATAAGTTTAGATACAATATCACTAAGTTGGCTTTCTCAAGCCAACTTAATAATAAGTTTAGATACAATATCACTAAGTTGGCTTTCTCAAGCCAACTTAATGATGCTGTTTCAGTCACTTCTACCAAGATGGCAGAATTGAAAACAAAAATGGTTCATTTATGAACTTAAAAGCTGGGCTGTTTTCAATATAAATTGTTTTCCATTTAGCAAGTGCAAATTTGGGTAGTGCCCTGTTTTAATATACGTTTTGATCCAAAAACTGACATTGTTACATAGTTTTGATTGAATTTAATAAGATGCTCAGTATTTATAACAAGTAGGAATGCATTTACTGTTACTGGAGGTGAAGGAGGTCAACTTGGAAATTGAAAAACGTCCATCTGTTGGTTTGAATAGATGCTCTTCGGTCTGGTCTTGCAATTCACTTTGACGAAATCAAGGGTTCTTTAGGATTACAGAGGTCAAAACGATCGTTTATTTGGTTATATCAAAGTCATGGCAGCCACAGTGAGCTATAAATTCGCTGTAAATTAGATTTTTTTGTATTCTTGATTTACTAAAGAGTTTGGCCTAACATATGGCCACAATACTGCAAAATATTGTCGCCCATTTTCTGTCATTCTCATTATCTGTCTCTTCTTACAGGCAGTCTTCCATACGAGTACAAAGTTGTCATCGCTGGAAATCACGAACTTACCTTCGATAAAGACTTTATGGCAGAACTCGTAAAGCAGGATTACTACCGTTTCCCCTCAGTGTCCAAGCTGAGGCCTGAGGATTTTGACGACGTTCAGTCCCTCCTTACAAACTGTGTGTACATACAGGACTCTGAGGTCACCATTAAAGGATTCAGGATATACGGGACTCCGTGGTAAGCATTTGTTTGTTACTTTTTGTTTGCTACATCTGTCAAGGAAAATGGGCTATCAAACATTTGAATTGGATATTGTTTATGTAAAGTGACAATTGTTAAGTAAGTTTCAATGTCTTTTAAGGTCAACATAAATCACAGTGAACAAGTTTTACTTTCACACTTCATTTATACACATAAATTCAAAAGATTATTCAAAATCAAAATGTAATAATTATTATTTTTTTGCCTAATTTCACCACTTAATTTCTACACTCTGGGTCATCCACACACTTTAATACACACACACACACACACACACACACACACACACACACACACACACAGCATACGTCAAGTCCGTTAGTTAAGGAACAGACGATTGACTTGGCCTACATTAAGTTTGTGTTTGATTCATTGGAATCAAATAATGTTTATGCCTCTTGTATGATTTCTCATGTCTCTCTCATGCCTTGAGATCAACTGATGGTCTACAGGGAGATCTCCGTAGACTCGGGTTATGCCAGACACTGTTGTACTCTCTGCTCTGCAGGACACGAGACATGTTCTCACTCGCCACAGATAGTGTTACACACATCTTTCTTCCTTTGTTACTCTTAACCCACACACAGCCGTCATCACACATTGGCATCTTTCATGCAAAGACCTCAGAGCATTATCTCAGTTAACCCCTCACCCGCTGGGCTGCCCCCCCTCTCCGAAGGGAGACCAACAGAGCTGTGTTAGGTTTTAGGTGTGAATGGATGCCTAGCAGTGTTTGGCATGGAGAGCTTTGCGGCAGTGTGACACAATATTTGACGGCTACTAGAAGCAGTTTATCACTTGGAAATTATGATGATGCGTCAGTTGCAATATCATATGCATTATATATAAATATATTATATATGATCATTAATAACACTTACTGTTTTATTTAAAATGTAGTTAGTACTTTTGTAGAATCACTTATTTTCGAATAATAATAAATAATATTCTAAATCAGTATTATACATATATTGCAAAGCTCATTAGCATATTATGGTGTTATTGTCGTGTTATGTATATCTTTCTTTAAATAAGTGTGTGTGGGTGGGTGCCCTGCATATATTCTAGCTATTATACATAATGTTTTGTTTTAATAGGCTTAACAAATTGTTTCTAAACCACACCTTTTGTGTGTGTGTGTGTGCATGTGTGTGTGCGCTTTCATAAATGTTACACACAATGCATGCACAATTAGTGAATCAAACCCACTACTTAAACCACCACATTGTGTTTTTTGAATCTTTTGTAGAGGATAAACACAAAACATTCAACTATCTCTAGTAGATCTATCTGAAATATCTTGCGGTCTTCAGCCAGACAGAATTAGAATGCTAATTTTGGTAAGAAGTGGGAAAACCAGACATCTGTGATGGGTGGTCTTGGTGGGGGTGCTCTTTGGTCATAGTTTTCCCAGCCTCTCCTGCAGGAAGTGCTTTTTGTTCCAACACATCCTGGTGCTTTGTTGGGAGCCAGGATCAAAACGTGAGGCCGACCCCGGTGCGCCCCTTCAAGTGCATGCTCGCAGTGGGCCGCTCTGACCTGCCTGACCCCGGGCCTCAGCTATCAAGCAGGTCATTTACACGGCCTCATTCTTCTTCTCGACAAAGTGCTCAGTCAGGCTTGACTCCCGTCTGGCCCAAGGTAGAAGACGAGCCTGTTATATGCCAGTTTATTTATCAGTATTCCCTTTCATGGCAGTGCTCCTGTTGCTACGTTGACCTTGACTAGATCACTCTCTGTGTCGTACCAGACAATTATCCTATATACCTTTGTATGCCTAAACTGAACATCCAATAGTAGCAGGGCTATCCTGATAACAGCGCGTTTGGTAATCCTACTTGTGCTACGCCTGATATCCACACCATACGATAGGTGTCGCATATACTCCAGCTTGCTGCTGTGATTGGTTTGATTAACATGTAAGCTTGTTGTGTTAGAAAATCAAAGGCGCTCTAATCCTCTTAGGAAAGGCAGACGTAAGTCATGTGACCCGAGTTCATCTTGGGTGAGTGTCTACAAGGCCAGGCTACGATAGATAGTGGGGGTCTCTCTTGCTGCCATAGAAACCGTATCACAGCTTCATCCTCTGTGCTAACGTGTCTTGATTATGAGGTGCTTGTGAATGAATGATCAGGGATGATAGAACCGTAATTTGTGGGGATTTTAGAGTACACACAGCAAAGCTGTTTATCTGCATTAGTACAGATACTAGATATGAAGAGTGAGATTTTTGCCCTACATGCAGTCAGATCAGTGTGAAACCGATAGCGCTAATTACTAGGTGATAGTAAGTATTAGTTGCATAGATGTCATTTAAGGTGAGGACGGTTGGGAAGTGTCCCCACCGCTCGCTCTTTGCTCAGGCTGATTATGTCCCACCGTTTTTTGAAATGGCTAATGAAATAGCTAATTGCTATTCAAAAATAAATGTGTTTTGTTTTTTTATAGCAGGTAGATCATTTTGACTTGGTCACTTTATAAGTAGCTCACAAGCCAAAAAAGTGTGGGCACCCCTGCTAAAGGAACCATTTGGATTTCTTATGTAAATTCGCGATCTTTCTAAAAGATTCCTTTCCCACTGACAAGGATGAGAAATTTAAACATTTTATATTGCATAAAACACTGGCTTTAGTAAAGATGTAAGATCAAACAGGATTGTTAATAACATCTTGAGAGCTTAATGTGTGTTAACGTGTTGCACCATGGTAGTGTTAGACTAGAGTACTGCTGCTAATGAATATTAATTGACTCATCTGAATTAAGGTGTTGAAAAGAATATATAACAGTCTGATGCTTCTCATTTCACTTCTGATTTTCAAATTGATCTATCCACAATACGATGGCTTGGACGTATTCCCTGTGAATTCTCGCCATGCTCTAAAGCTTGCTCGTGTTTTAAAATTTTTTCAGTCGTTATTGACCTTCATGGAGGAAACACAGAACTTGCATGCTGTTCGTAAATGTAATTACCTCGTCCATCCGGTCCTCTCCGCCTCTATAGAAGCAACCGTTTTCTCTGGCTCCTGCTGAACAGCTACCTGCTCACGTCACTGATTGTAAGCTGACCCCTGGCCCGAAGGTGCCGTCATTTGTCAGTGATGATTAACAGCTGACGTCTCCTCTGCTGGTGGCGGTTGCGGTACCAGGCAGGTTGCAACGGCTGCTGAAATCTCAGCTTTGTGTCGCAAGAATAAATTACATTTTAATATATACTGAAGTAGAAAATTATTTAAAATAAAAGTCATTTTAAATTGCAATAATATTTGACAATATTACAGGTTTTACTGTATTTTTGATCAAATATATATGGATCCTTGGTGAGCATAAGACACCTTTGTAATATATTTGCAAAATCAAAATCACACTCGACAGGAAATCCCTGTCACGGTTCAGTTCCGTTTCTAGTCACAGAACCGTGGCACTGCTCTTCCTCCTGTGTTTGTGTCTTGTGATTGTAAACCCCGCCCATCTTGTTACCTCAATTCCCTTGAGTGTTGTCAGCTGTTCTCAGCTCGTTACCTTCCCTCATGTGTCCCTATTTAATCCTGGTGTGTTTGCTGTCCTGTGTCGTGTCGTTGTCATTCTATGTTTCCTGAATCCCCGTGCCGTCTCATCCGGTTGCTAGTGTTTCATGATTTGTCTTAGTTTCATGTTTCTGTTAATGTTTTCCCCCTCGTGGGTTTTTTGGTTTCATGTTATGTTCTTTTATGTCTTTGTAAATAAATCCTTTATTTCCCCTGCATTTGAGTCCTCCCCGTACTACGTCCGTGACAGAACGACACGACCATTACTGGACTCAGCAGGGAAGCGGATTTTTTGTTTTTGTTTGTTTTTTGAGGGGCGAGTCGGACTTCCGCGATCATGGGAATGTTTTTTGACCCATCTGCCGCCTCGAGACTTTCTGTCTGCGAACAGATGCAGCAGTACACCAACCGGGTCTATTTCCGCCAGCTGGGAACGGATGTGAGGGTTTTCGCCCGCAGATTCATGATCGAGGTGGATCCCTTCGATTACACCGAGGATGACCTCAAAGAGGTTTTCAATCTCTGCCTGGACAAACCCTTGATTTATTGGGAGATGGAGAAACTCACCGAGCTCTCATTTTGGGAATTCGTCGACCATCTAGATCTTCAGGAGACGTTGAGACCTACTTCCCAGGCGAGCACTCGACCCACCTATCTCGTCCCAGTTGTTCCGGTGGTGAGTGGAGTTCCCCTCGCCCAGGGGAGGCGGAGAAGGAGTAGAGCCTGTCCTGAGATCATTCCCGCTGCCGCCCCGGAGGCCGCCGTCCCAGTGCCCGCTGCCGGCCCGGAGGCCGCCGTCCCAGTGCCCGCTGCCGGCCCGGAGGCCGCCGTCCCAGTGCCCGCTGCCGGCCCGGAGGCCGCCGTCCCAGTGCCCGCTGCCGGCCCGGAGGCCGCCGTCCCAGTGCCCGCTGCCGGCCCGGAGTCCGCCGTTCCACAGCCTGCTGCCCGCCTTCGCAAACGGAGGAGGAGGAAAGGGATCGTTTCCGTTCCGCCTATCCCAGTGACTCTCGTCCCTTCGTTACTGCCCGCCCTGCCGGCGCCCCGTGCGCTCCTCGCCCTGCCGGCGCCCCGTGCGCGCCTCGCCCTGCCGGCGCCGCCGAGACCGCAGTGTGAACTCTGCTCGCCCGGACTTTGTCCATCCGAACTTTGCCGATCTGGACTCGGCCAATCTGAACTTGGTCCGGTAGATCTCCGCCGGTCTAAACTCTGGCGATCTGAACCCTACCTGTCTGAACTGCTGCACCCGGACCCGCGGGCCGAACCTGAACCGTTACGCCCGGACCCGCGGGCCAAACCTGAACACGTGCCGCCTGACATTCCGGCCCTGCTGGACACGCCTGATCCGCCGGGTTTGCTGGAGCCCACCTGGCTCAACCCACCGGTTCCGCCCGATCTACCGGTACCGCGGGAGCCACGCTGGCTCATTCCTCCAGTTCCCCCTCCCTGGACTGTGTTTTTTCTTTGTGGATTGTTTTTGAGGAATTATTTTTCATTATGCTTGGGGACTGTTTTTGAATTAACATTTTTCATGACATTTTGAGGAATTTTTTTTTTCTTTTCATGATGTTATTAATGTTTTGTTTTTTTTGCTCTTTGGTTGGCCTGTTCTCCCCTCCCACCCCTGGTTTCATGTCAGTTTGGTCCCCTGTCTTTCATTTCTTGTGTTGTCTTGTGGTACTGTTAGTCTGGTGTTCATGTAGGGACGCCAGGTGGCGTCCCTTTAGAGGGGGGGTAGTGTCACGGTTCTCTCAGGTTCAGTTCCGTTTCTAGTCACAGAACCGTGGCACTGCTCTTCCTCCTGTGTTTGTGTCTTGTGATTGTAAACCCCGCCCATCTTGTTACCTCAATTCCCTTGAGTGTTGTCAGCTGTTCTCAGCTCGTTACCTTCCCTCATGTGTCCCTATTTAATCCTGGTGTGTTTGCTGTCCTGTGTCGTGTCGTTGTCATTCTATGTTTCCTGAATCCCCGTGCCGTCTCATCCGGTTGCTAGTGTTTCATGATTTGTCTTAGTTTCATGTTTCTGTTAATGTTTTCCCCCTCGTGGGTTTTTTGGTTTCATGTTATGTTCTTTTATGTCTTTGTAAATAAATCCTTTATTTCCCCTGCATTTGAGTCCTCCCCGTACTACGTCCGTGACAATCCCAACATCTCCTTTCCTCTATGATCTCACGTTTCTCTTTCGTCCCGTGTTTAGCTCTGCTTTTTCTCTTCTAACTGTCTCTAACATCACTTTCACAATCACACATCTTTCTCTGAGCCCCCTCTTATTTCACCATCCTGCTGTCAGGGCCAGATAAATATTTCAGGTGTTTGAAGGACTGGCAGGCCTGTGCATTAGTGTGGCACACTGATTCCGAAGCAAGCACTGCGAGTGTGTGTATTTGTGTTACTGAGTCTCAGCCGGCTGCGAGTGTGTGCGCGGTGTGTGTGAGTGTGTCCAGGTCACTTGGAGTTCATCAAAACAAAGTGCTGACCACAGCCAAAACAAACACACATACACACGCCACGCAGACACAAATATACACTTGTGTCTCAGTATTGAACAGTTTGACAGTGAATGCTTTCTTGCTCTTAAAAAAAAATTTTTTTTTTTTTTCTTAAAAATGTTTTCCTTTTCTTGGTATTTTTTTCCCCTCAAGATTATGGGAGCTTTAAAATAAATAATTATATTTAAAATTCACCCACATATTTTAGGGCTAATTTTAAATTATAATTTTGTACACACTTTAAAAATGTATTGTATTTATGTTAAGCAGAGGTGGTTTATTTTGCGGTAATTACCAGCAGACTCTTACTCAGCTACTTTATTTACAATTTATATGAGCGGCATGAAACTAGCAATGGAATATTCTAGAGATTCCTGTAATAATATATTTCTTTAATCCTGCCTTCCTTTTATTTGATTGTTTTTTTAAGTTGGGATGTAATGATATCTCGTTGATGTGCGGATGAAAGTCCGACTTGAACACTGACATTTATGTGCGAGTCAAAGCAGACAAGCCTGAGTGTGTTTGCAGGAAAACGAACAGGGTTTGAGAGATTGTACCCAAGGGTACCAGTCTGGTTCGAAAGCAACCACTTGCCTTTATTGGCCTTCCCATCAATCATCCATGGACATGTCTACATACACACACTTACACTGAGACCTCAGCAGTCATTTCCTGTGTTCAGGCTCGATTTCATCCACTATCAACTCCATTCTCTCCAATCTATGACGAAGCGATAATGGATAGACAAACAGTGGATACTGGAGAGTCTATGAGTCCAGCCTGTGATGATGGACGTGTAGTGTTGAATCTATAAATGCGCTCATAAGTTTAGAGCATGTCAGTAAAGTCAACTGTGCAAAGCCAAGACTAGGCTTACATCTTGTCGTAACCAGGTGTGATGATTTTGTAAAATAAAATTTAGATGTAAAAATCGTTTTTGTAAATTGAAATAAAATATGATATCTGTAAACATCTTAAACTTAAACTGAACTAAGAAATGTTGCTTTTGAACTAAATAAACTTAAAATTAAAGCTAAACAGAAATGTATAAAAAGCTAAACTAATAAAAATGGCAAATGCACATAAGTTACACTATAACGGCTTAAAAATTAAATGATTTTGTTAGTCTATACATAAATGCTTTTATAAAATTTCAGCACTTAAGTTTCATAATTGTGTGTGTGTGTGTGTGTGTGAGTGTGTGTTTTTATTGGAGTAGATACTGGAACCTGCGTCTGGTGAGGAAAAATATTTGGAAAACAAAGCCTGATCCCTTGCAAGGTTTAACTGGGTCTCTAAGTTTAATTGGTAGTTATTTTAAAGCGACAGACTTCATGCATTTCAATTTTTCCATCTAAAACCTTTTTTGTTCTTTCTGTAATTGGTTTTCAGTACTCTGCTCCAGGGCTCTCTATTGTTATTTTGAGGTGGTAAAAAGGACTGGAACTTAGTCCCTTGTCTATTTTAACATCATTCAGTGAATGAAAAAGATCTGAAAAAGTCTCACGGAGCATGCTGTAAAAACCTTTTCCACCTCATGCCTCTCAGAGGCTCTGACTTTGTCAAGTGCTTGCTGTAAAATGACCTCTGGACAACTGGGCTTGTGTGCTCATACATGTATGCTTGTGAATATGGGCAGTATCAAGCTCTTTAAGACTCATTAATGCTATTAGCTCCTACTATTTAGCTACTTAATATTTGTAATCTCATTCTTCCAAATGTTTCTGTTTTATATTCATCAGATTCATCCATCAGGTGCCATAGCCAGATTTAATAAAAACTTATGAAAGATCAACTCTAGAAGTTCATAAGTCATGTTCTTGCCAAGCCCTCTTTTTGCACTTCGTGCAGATTGACATAATAATCATAATAAATGCGCAGAATATTTTCGGCAAGACGGGCTTGATGGAAGTTCAGCACAATTACAATTTGTAATTGCGTAGTGTATTAAAAAGAACCTTGGATAATTATATAATTAAGAAAAGAGGTCCGATACACGGGGGAGTTGCTGCCCGCTGGCGATTAGAGCATTATGCCGTGCCCCCTTGGGATCCCGAGATGGAGGAAACCACTCTTTTTGTTGAAAATGTGGGTAGCTCTGGCTGTAGGACTAGGAGCGGAACAGAAACAAAATCGAACAAAGGATTCTGTACTCAGCCCTCCTCCGGGGGAAGGAGTGGTGCTGTCACCATCTCCCGAAAAGCTGGTTTCCCCAACTCTGGGTCGCCTGTCTCGGGTATCCACTTGGTAGCCCGAGCAGGGGGTGGCATGGCATGCCACTCTGTGGTCTATGTGGAGGCTGCTGCTGAAAGCCCCAGGCAGGGTGCTGCAGTCGGCGGGATGGCCTCTGATTGCTTCAGTGCAACCAAGAACTGCTGGGTGAAGTTCTTGACCCCGTCGCTGAAGAGGAGATAGAGGAGTTGAGGAAACGGTATTTGTCGATCTCCCTTATATCTGCCAGGTTCAGCCAAAGATGGCATTCCTGGACCAATGATTTTCAATGATTAATGATTTTCTTTGCATATTGGGTGAGGCCCATTGCCGTGTGTAGTTCCTACCTTAGCCCTGGGTCAGATCTACCCTCATGGAGTTCTTTGAGGGCCTTGGCCTGATATACCTCCAGGAGGGCCATGTGCGCCTCTAGTGGCTCTGTACGCCTTGGCTGTAAGCATTACATTTACATTTATGCATTTATTGTGCTTTTATCCAAACTTGCATTGCATTCAAGGTACACACTGATATTCTAATCAGTTCTTGCTTTCCCTGGGAATCAAACTCATGACCATGGCGTTGCAAGCGCCACTCTCTACTGTTTGAGCTACAGGAAAGCTTACTTTGTATGCATGAACAAGAACTTATAGGTCTTTAATGGAAGACATTAGCCAGGCATTAGCACCTTGTGGACGCAGCTGCTTAGCTTCTGCGCGCTCCACCGGGGGAATCTCCATGTACTCCTTGGCAGCCCCAACATCAAGGGTAATGAGGGGGGAGGAGGTAGCCGAATCTTAATCCCCAGAAGACTCTAGCCCACCCTCTAATGAAGCGATCGACATCTGAGGCTCTGTCATAGCCCCCAATGAACCGTTGGGTCCCCTATGAGAAGGACCAGCAATCTCATAAAGAAGCTCCACACTTGTCATCTTCCCACAGTGGGTACATGATTCATCCACAAACGCCACCTCAGCATGCTTTAAGCCCAGACATGTGAGGCAGCGATCATGACTGTCAGACGGGGCCAGGTAACGAAAACGTCCAGAAACGAAAAAGATGCCCCAAAAAAAAAGAAAAACGTACAAAAAGACTCTGTTTGCTCTTTTAGGGAAATGCTCTTTTAAGTGCTGAAGCACACAGGGGAAATGAATTGCAAAATAGGACTATTCCTGCAGTGTGCAAAAAATGCTCTTTTAGAAAGCAGGAAGTGAAGATCGCAACCACCGCTGACGCGCTGACACACCAACACCAGTGAAGAGCTTCCCCAACACTCATGAGCACTCATTGATTATTACTCGAGCAGAAGAGGAGAGCAGCTCGGCTACAAAGCAAAAAACTGAACGAGCGATCACACACACTCCCCTCTGATCACACTCTTATCTGCTTTGTGGGGTGGAGCATGCAATGCAAATCTCACACGCCAATGTGTATTGGTTGGTTTAGTTTCAGGCGAGATCCCAATTCGTCAGTTCAGTTCTGACGTAACGTCCAACTAATAGGGAACTATTGTTAAGGTGTGGTCAGATTTACTGCTGCTCTGCAAAATTTCACCCGTGAAATCCAGGCATTCAAATAGGAATCTTCGTGATTGGATTTTCACGCGATTTCTCTCATGTTCAAGCTGCTCATGCAGACCAACAGAAAGCTGCTTGATTTCGAAGTGAATTCTGTATGAGCACTGTATGATACATCTCTACGATATTGACAATGGACCTTTCGTGCACACACAATTTTGCTGACATTTCGCTATGTG
This sequence comes from Rhodeus uyekii, assembly GCA_037043235.1. NCBI lineage: Eukaryota > Metazoa > Chordata > Actinopteri > Cypriniformes > Acheilognathidae > Rhodeus > Rhodeus uyekii. The sequence continues at coordinate 11,895,985 of JAWRVZ010000003.1, read as the reverse complement.
AAGTCAACCACATTAATATTGTATAGGCAAATCCAGTTTAGTTATACCTTTTGCGTTTGTTTCAAGCTGTGTTGAAATCCTGCATTCTAGTGCAGCGTCTGAGGTGCCGTTGAGCAGTTGCAGACATTGCTCTCCGCAGCGCTTCCAACTCTCATTTGTCTGCTCTGTCTCCATCCATCACCCAGCCCTGCTTATCAGCATGGGGTCAGTTCCTGCCCTCTCAACCAAGGCCCACATTTAGCCCCGGCCTTGCACAGTCTTGTCTAGATGGGGCCAGACACTTGGCCCTTATCAGACTGGGTCTGAGAGTAGTAAATAAAGGTCTGGCCCGGGTTACCGCAGGCTGTCAGCAGGCCCATCCCAGAGGGGAAATAAAACTCTTATTAACATGCTTCTGCTCATTGGTGCTGACAGCTTGATCAATCTGCCTCCTCTGCAGATGACCTCTGCTCCGCTCCGAACCGCTGGACGCCCTTATGGAGGATGAAATGAATAGCTTGAGTTGTGCCATGGCTTAAAATCTGATACTTGAATACTCTGAGGAATTTTTTGTATTAATGTAAAAGTAATTTAGATACTGTTTGGGTTGGATCATAATGGTCAAAAATGTGTCGTCTTGTTGCCCATTAGCTGTCTGTCTATGAGTGAGGTTGTTTAGTCTAAATTTAAATGTAAATTTATCTCACACACACACTGTTTATTTATATATATGTATTTTTTAAAGTCTACAGATTCATGCAAGCTAACAGCTAGTCTCTTTTACAATCATTTTTGCAAATACTGTCGACTTTTGCCGTATATGTGTGAGAACAGCATGCAGGCATGTGTATGATGATGTTGACATTTATGAAGTGTGTAAAATGCGTTTGTCTGTTCCCACAGGACCCCGTGGTTTAATGGATGGGGCTTTAACTTGCCTCGTGGCCAGTCTCTCCTCGATAAGTGGAACCAGATCCCTGAAGACATAGATATTCTTATGACACATGGGCCTCCTCTAGGTAAGCTCTGAGGAAATGTGAATGTGACTGTAGATGGAGAGCATGTATACATCAGATTGTGTCTGCAGATGGATTGTTGTGTTTTAATGTCATCATAAATGTGATGATACGCCACTACATATGTGATGTTGGACTTTCTCCAGGGTTCAGAGATTGGGTACCCAAAGAACTTCAGAGAGTCGGCTGTGTGGAACTACTCAACACTGTACAAAAGAGGGTCCGACCCAAACTCCACGCATATGGGGGAATCCATGAAGGTGGGCCACCAGCTCTTTAGTGTGTGTGTGTGCGCGCTTGTAGGTTTAGATTGTATTATTTAAATAAAATGTGCATAAAATTCCTAAACATTTTCTCATTCTCAGGGTATGGCATAATGACAGATGGCTACACGACATTTATTAACTCCTCCACATGTACAGTCAGCTTCCAGCCCACCAATCCACCAATCATATTTGATCTCCCCAACCCAGGAAATTCCTGAGACTCATGAAAGCCCCACCCCCTTTTTCTACATAACTCTTCCTTACTTAAAATGAATGGTCTTTTTGTACTGCTTGTATTTAAAAATGCATGGAAATGAAATATTTTTTAACGTCGGATTGAAGCCGACACAATTTGAATGACTATTGTAGGCGAAGAAGAACTTGTGAATTCATGTTTGTAATTTGTTTGCATCAGCTGCCTTCTGTTTTTCTCTGTTTTTGTATTGGTCAGGATCTTAAAAAGTGCATTATAAAAGGTACTCGCGTCAGCAATACTTGACCATGTCTGATTTAATATTAATTGTGCTTTGTAAAATAATTATAAATTTATTTAAAGTCCTGAACTTCTTGTGTGGTGTATTCAATTTCGGATTAAATGGGTAAGTCCATGTCAAAGGGTCCATTGGGTCTGATATTTATTGCTGCAATCAGACTTTGCTCTTTTCTAATCAAGAAGACATCTTTATCTTCAGGCAAGCGTTACACCATCAAGCAAGCATTTTGTTTTCTCAACATAAAGAGTGGCACAGTACGTTTCAAACAATGAACGTTTTTTTAAAATAGGGTGTTGTGAATTTAATTTTGCATTACAGTTTAGAATAGACTGAATGTGCAAATGTTTGAGACCATAAAGATATCATGGTTTGATTGTGCATTAAGTACATTAAAAATGGACAAAGTGACTGCATCAGGAAACAATATACAAAAATAAATTTGTTTGTAAAAATTCGAACAGAATTTTTAATCGTATAGATTTGCAATACTACCATATTCCATGTTTTGAAACTGGAAAAGATATTACAACACTAAGCCATTTCATTTCTCCTCCATTTATTTCATCTCCCATTTAAATTTTTTGTAATGTTCGTTGTATATTTCATTGTGAATCTGCAATCTTGTGAGCACAAAAAAAAACAGTTTTATGTAATTTCTGATATTGTAAATGCTTTATGTTATGTGACTTTTTTTATCCATTGTGACATTTAGCCAAGTTTATATTCAAATAAAACGCCAAGATTTTTATCTGATGTCTGTCTTTTAAAAGTCTTTTCTTTTTGAAGTCTACCAAAACATTGGTTATTCTTTATGCACCCATATGTCATTCCACGCCTGACATAGTTTCTTTTGCAGAGCACAAAATAAGTTTGTAGATTGTGACCAGGGGCAATCAAATGCCAAAATAGCAAAGACCTGCCTGACCCATACATGTCTTCTGAAACCAAATACAGTAATGCCTTGAGATACGAGTGTCCCGACATACGAATATTCCGAGATACGAGCAAGCATTCAAGGAAATTTTTGCTTTGAGATATGAGTAAATATTTGAGATACGAGCAGCTTACAGGTGGTCGAGCACTCGGAGCCCACGCCACTTCACATGTTCGTCGACTAAAATAAAAGTGTTTGCGCCAGCTAAAACAGCAGATGAGAAAAGATCGAGTGCGCCAGTGGGAAATGTTGGGAGATGACATGCACGCGCGCGAGGAAATGAGCTCCCGATTTTTAACGTGTAGCTCTGTTATCCGCACGCGGTGTAATTTACTCGCGAGAAAACATCGGTTTTGCGCTGGTTTCTTTTTGTCATGGATTTTCGGCCATAGTCGGCTTCCGTACGCATCTCCCGCGAGTCTCCCGCATTGTGTTTGTGTTATTTACGTAACCTACTCACAAGCCGCTACTATATCATCTGTCTCGAAGGTAAGAACTCATAATTAAAACCACATTTATTTTATATCACAGGAATCCTTATATACTATAATTGTTTTTGTGTGTGTCTATATAGCAATTAAAAACAAGTTTTTTTCCATTCTTATAAGCACTAATAAGGGAGTTTTTTAGAGGGCCGGAACGAATAACATTTTTTTTCCTGTTATTTCTTACGTGGGAAAATGATTTGAGATACGAGCAATTCGAGTTACGAGCTCTGTCCCAGAACGGATTATGCTCGTATCTCAAGGTATTACTGTAATATTACTGTAAAATACTCTAAAATAAGTTAGACTGAAAATATTGTTTAGTGTGGTCATCCTTCACTCTCATTATATGGAAAAGTGCAGTTTGTTCGACTACAAAGTTCTTTAAAAAGATAAAAGAGCACAACATTTTCATTTTTGGGTAAACTATACATTTAAAATCTTTCTTTCTCACACAGTAAATAATGTGTTCACTCACTCTACTGGGAGTTTATCAACTGCTCCGATTCCATTAATTACCCCACATCTGTCAGACTTGAAAAAGAATAGAAAGCGTTGACAGGGATGGCCATAACCTCTTGTTCTCCTGTCAGACGCTATTGATCGTGGACATTTGTCAGCGCAGCCTTAGCGTGCTTGTCTGATGGATGTCACAGGCTGATGCCAAATCTGACCCTTGTGCTCCCACTGATAGCAGCGGGAAAGATGTTTTACAGTGTCAACCAACTCGAAACGCTAAAAAGAAGATGCAAAATGCTGCGTTTTCTTCCAACAGCGTAATGTCAGACTCTCAAGGTCACGCTTAATACACGAGTTCAGGCGCGATGCTCGGCTTCACATACCCTTCCCCTAAGCAAAAACATTTATATCTTGAAAGTGTCCTGTAATTTCATCAGAGTGCTGTTTCCTGTTTGAGACCTTCTATTATACACTCATGACCTGCTCCCTTTTGTGGAACCAATACAGTACATTTGTGGAACGTTCCCTTTAGGGATGGAGTTTTCCATAAATAGACAGAAAGAGACACATATTTTGATGTGATATAAGGGCTGTCAACTTTAAGGCAAGCGAATGAATCAAAATCCTTAACGAATTTAAGCAAATAAATAACTGAAGCACGTGAAATTGCATCCTTAAGATAATTTATGTTAAACAGTTAGATTAACTCGGGAGTTTATCCAACTGATTTGGTTATTTTGTGTCCTTTTGGAGTGTCAAAGTGTCCATTTTTGGGAAATTTACCTTTAAAAAAACCTTGCAGAAAACAGTTTTGTGAGAATCAACCTTGAATCTGATTGTTTATCTTTCTGGATATAGTAAATGATGACAAAATTGACGTGTTAAAAATATGAAAAAGAAAATGTAATCTTTTGACAGCCCTAATACACACACACACACACACACACACACACACACACACACACACACACACACACACACACACACACACACACACACACACACACACACACACACACACACACACACACACACACACACACACACACACACACACACACACACACACACACACAGTCTATAATTGCAGTGATTATTATGTTTCTAGCATGTTATATGTTTGATGGTTCTTCTGACTCTTATTGACGGAGTGTGTAGCTTTTCATTTTTTAAACAACCATCGGCACAGACCTTACATTTATTGAGTCTCTGGGATGTGCTGGAGGAAACTTTACAGAGTGCTGGACTCTTGCATGGTAAATACAAGATCTTGACCAAAGATTGATGCACTTCTTGATGGAAAAAACTTTAAATAGTTTATTTCCAAATGGAATCATTTTGATTGCAACTGTAGATTTAAAGTGGAACCCGGTTATGTTGTCGGCCTCGGGGATTGCAAAAAAAGCATTGAGATAACCGAAAGCCAATATGGTGATTTGTTTGATGAAGCGATCGGCATGCTATAAAAATGTACATACACTGTATATGTTTGCTAACAACAAAAGGCATATGTGCACCAACTAACAGCAGCTTTGTTAGTATATTCCCAGCTTTGGGAATATACCTTTAAGACGGCGTATCCTGTTGTGTGTGCTGTTCTGGTGTGAACGCGTACGGGGAGGAGAGTGTTTTTGAGTGAGGAGAGAGATGCCGCTCTACCGCTGACTGTTATACAGCATGATCTACTGTTTCTATTTTCCTTCTTTTATTTGTGATGTTTGTCAGAGTGTTTTCTTTTTTCTGGTTTGTACTTGCGCTCTTTACATGTTTGAGAAGAGTGTGCTGGTATCAAACCCATCTATAAAGCTCATAATCTGGGTAGTCGTCAATCACTCTGACAGCTAGTGCAAGATTTACCAGTATACGATAAAAACCACCTTCGATTTTCGATACAAACCTTTAATTATTTTCTCCAACATTGTAAACACAGTCACAACACACATAAACACATTCACTCATAACATAAAACGTAATTTCGCTCGGACATAGTTCTGAATATTATTGCACACGCGGTTACTATGGTTTCGCGGATGGCACTGCGGCGCAAGAGTGAGTGAAGTGTCATTGGAGTGAGCGACTATACGGACCGTGATGCAAGTGATAAGTGAACTGCACTGTATATCATATATATATATATATATATATATATATATATACACAATTGCAATCAAAATTATTCAACACCCCGGAGACTGTAATAATAAAAAAAATGTACACTTATGTGTGTGTATATATACATACATACATACATATAGTTTACATGCTGTTTTAAATGTTTTTCGCTGGATTTTATCATTCATCAGTTTGAAAATAAAAACCAAAACACTTTTTGTACAAACGAAAATGTTGCCGCCTTTGTTTTCAATTAGTGATTGTAATAAAATCACCTCAGGACTTCAGTAATAATTAGGATCTTATTGCTAGGTAGATACATCGCAATGGACTATTGTTATCATAGTGGAAGTTTTAACGTAATACACAGATATAAATTAATTTCCACGTATTTATTTGTTTGGTGAGAAGGCATGTAATAAACAGGATAATACAGTCAATGTAATGTATAGTCATTATCTCTAACATAGTTTACTCATCATCACCAGTCATCAGTAATGTGTCTTTCACACATCAACACTAGTCAGTCAATCACATCTCACCTCGTTTCAAGATGTCCCCTATTCGTTCTTAACCATGATATATATCCTAAATAATCCTAGGCTTAATCTGATCTTGATCCTGAAACAAATCCTAATCCTACTCTTCTCTAATCTTAAAAACCACTTATTGCTGCTCAATTAATTATAATATGTTTTAGAGATACTATATTTATTTCCTTAATTAGGTAAACATGGAAAGCAAATTTTGGTCATGTTTGATATGCCTAAATTATTAAAATTCACTAATTCAACCTATACACAAAACAACTCTCAACCTGGACTATGGTTTCCCCTGTTTAAATATATGTGAAATTATGAATTACAGTTCAATATATTGCTGATAAACTCCTACAAAATAGTTTTGCTAATGATGTTAAATGATACATAGAGCTTTTACTATATCTAAACATGATATAGTTACCTTCTGAAGTTCACTTTAGAAAGAATCGCTGGTTTAATCCGTTAAATTTGGGGAAATGTAGTATACGTACATTTTTAATGGAAAACACCATGTGTCTGTTCTTGACAGAACTCAGTTTTGAGAGTTTTGGCTCCATCTTGTGGCTAAAGAAAACTGTGGCTAGACTTGGCCACCTTGCCTCAAAATGTTATGATTATTAATTCAATGTTTCTGTAATTTATCAATTAAAATAATTTAGTAGTTTGTAGTCAGAGTTGCGTCAATGCTCAATTGTTGTTTTTAGCTTCAAATATATATTAAGAATAATCTCTGCTACGTTTAATTCTGATGTAATTATTTTATTGATTGTGTGTTTAATTATGTCTTTTACATTCTTATGAGTGTCGAGTGATGTCCTATCAGGAGTTGGGATAAACATGTTTCTCTCAAGACATTCCTTCTCTGCTTGTGTTAACAGGAAAAATGTTGTGTCTCTATTCCCGTATTTTCCCGCATATAACCTGCGGGTTATACCAGATCAGATTTTTTACAAATCCCGCAGGGGGGGGGTGTGGGTTATATAAGGGTGCGGGCTTACAAATCACAAATCTTTTACACGTAATAGTATTTCAATATATTTGTTACGTCCCTAAGGACGTAAGGTTTTTCTTTCTTGTGAGGGTTGTTGTCTCTGGCGCTTGTACTATCACTCTGACAGCTGCGCTGATAGGCTGTCTGACCTGTCAATCATGCAAGAAGACGTGATTGGCTGTGCTGCATGAGGGCGGGCTCTTCTCATCTCATCCGATGATCAACAGTGGGAGAGACTGCTTTTTCTTTTTCTTCTGATTCTGACTTTTGTTTTGTTTCTTATTGTTTGAATTTCGCGCACAAGCACTGTGTACCGAGCCTGAACAGTTATGGATGATTGACGTCATGTGAGCAACATTTGAAATTCGAAATGTGATCTAACACAAAAAGTTCATCAATCTATGGGTGCGGGTTATATAATGGTATACCAATGATTTTTTTACACAAAACCCCAAAACGGGAATATATATATATATATATATATATATATATATATATATATATATATATATATATATATATATATATATATATATATATGCGGGAAAATACGGTAGTTTGGTTCACTAAGTCTGCACTCATTTCATCATGTGGGGAGGCTGAGAATGCTAATTCAATACATGCAAAATTATATATTAAAAATAAATTTCATAATATTTCAGAACTACATTATGACTAGATCTAGTTTCTTAATAATGAATGAAGTGTTGTGCTTACATGGCTGTATGATATGAGGAATCATATCATACTGGTGATTTTATGGATTCTGACACCCTCTGTTGACCATGGAGGTCATTCCTGCAAAAATCCTTCAAGCCTTAACAAACTGGAAGCATAGAATACAGAAGAAAAGACATTTCTACTAATAATAAAAACATAAATTATCAAATATGAAAAATGTGGACATCCATTTATACTGGGTTTCCGCAGAATCATTTGCAGTTATATTTCTATATTTTGATCACTAGGGGGAAACAGAACTCCATGATCCAGAAGCAATGTAAAAATTCAATTTGAAACTGTCAAAACCACTTCTTGTTCTTTCAGTTCATATATAAATATGCAATATATATATATATAAATAAATGACAATATGACATATATATATATATGACAATACTTATACAATTTAATTACACACACGACCACACACGTTTCCATGTTTTATGGGGACTTTCTATACACGTACTGATTTTTATACTGTAGAAACTATATCTTTTATCCTCTCTCCCTAAACATACCCCTCACAAAAAAACGTTCTGTATTTTTTCACTTTAAAAAACAAACAAATGTAGTACGACTTATAAATTGTTTTCCTCATGAGGACCAAAAAATGTCCCCACAAGACCAAAAATGTTGGTATTGCTATATTTGCATCTGAATGAGTACATTAAAATATAAATGTCACTTGTGTCCTCCGGCACATTTGAGTGTTAGTGTGTGTCGTGAGTGTAAAGTCACAGTAAATCTGAGAGTGCCTTTACATTTTCTTTATCAACATTGTTCTCTTTATGTTGAAATAAAAGATACACAGGAGTAGATCTCAGTAAGGTAGACACAAATGGACTATCTTAATATTTAATTCAAAAGAGCATCAATAATTTAGAGAGCTGAAAGTAAAGTGGACACCCAAAAAGCCAACATGACATGACAAGCAAAGCTGAGGTCAAAGGTCCCTGTCACAGAAAAAGACTCATTATTAAGTAACCTTCTTTTAACATTAAAAAGTATCATTCAAACTGGTAACCAGTCATGAGCACTAAAAACACATCATATAAACACTCAGTGACTGTACGAACACTGAATTATCACTATAATTTTCAACCCTCTTTTCTGTACCTCTCAAACTCTCTCATACTGCCGGGGCTTTCATCCTGAAAATAGCTTTTAAAATTACAGGCCTCACATTTGTTGTAAGACCAAAACAATTATGAAAGTCTAAAGAATCAACTAATTAAAAGGTAATTTCGTCTCATCAGATCACAACCGCCCCCCCCCCCTTCCCCAAACATCCCATCTCCCACCCCTCCCCTGTCTGCGGTTGGGGTGGCCCATCAAGGCCTGACATTTAAATGGGCCGATGTTGAACACATGCGGAATGATGGGACTGAATCAGATGGAGCTCCCCGCTGGGATGATTAGTGTGCGGCTACTCAGCCACATTGCTTTCTCTCAATCAGAGCGAAGCGTCTTCATTTACATGCGCTGGCTGCTGTCATTAGTGCTTATGCAAAGGAGGCGACTGATTCTGGGGCTGGCTCACCTGCAGCATCAAAGACACTGTCGGTCTGGATGCGAGAACACACACACACACACATGCGCGCGCACACACACGCACGCACGTGTATGAACAGTTGTGCTCATAACTTTGTCCACCTCTTGAAGTACCGTAAATGCATTTTAATTTAAAAAATATAGATTTTTTTTATTAATAGTATTATTATAGATTTTACATTTATTTGAAACAAAATATAGCATTGATTTTTAAGACTTAATAAAACATTTATTAGTAGTATTATTGTTTTTTTATTATTAAAATGAATGTAACTAAAGATATTTAACGTGGTTTTAAAAAAAATTCAGAGAATTTTGTAAAAAAAAAATATATATATATTATTATAATAAAAAAATATGATCTAATATTTTTATTAAGATAAAATAATAAAAATGCCCTGAAGACGCAAAACAGACAACAAATTAACAACAAAACATAATTTTACACAAATTATCCTACAAACGTTTAAGACAATTAAAATGTATTAAGAATGAGGGGGGAAATTAACACGCAAAATTTGAAAAACTAAAAAAAGTTAACATTTTGATTGATTTTGAACATTTCTGCTTTCATAATGTTAGATCCTAGTGAAAAATAAAAGAGAATAAAAGATAAAATCTTAAAAATGGCTCTGAAGACGATGTTTTTCCAACAAAATATGACAATAATATTTTACTTAAATGATCCAGTCCAAAACTTTACATACTGCTGGTCTGATCAAGAATTTCAGATCTTAAAGAAAAGATAAAAACACATTTCTTATCAAATTATTACAAAATAAATGACCTGATTTATAAAGTTGACATTTTATAGCTAATTCTTAATGTAAGCAAATATATTTTATATATAACTTAAAAAGCAATATGCCAAAGTTGATACCAAGAGAGCAACATTTGAGCAATACAACATAGTAAGTTTTAACTATAAGGAGATAATGCAGAGGTTTTTTGTCATGTATAGCGTCTCGTTTTGACTCGCGTTTGTGTTTGTGTAAGTGTGTATCATTTCCCCCAGGGTTCCTGGTCACCTCCTCAGCAAACAGACGACTTTGCCAAGCTGTGGCCAAACCACCTTCTGCAGACCGTCACTGGCCATCACACCCCAGGACACACACCCCTGAGTGGACGGTCGCAGCTGCTGTCGATGCCCCACAGTGACCACTTCACACACAGCCTCACGTCAACACACACACACACACACATGCAGAAACACAAGGTCGTGTCACTGCGGGCACGCCTGCCTTTCCTGTTGGAACATGGTGATGAATCCTACGAGGTTTGGAGATAAACTGACGAGATCTGTCTCGTTCCTCTGCCTGACACGACCCACAAATACACAATGAAACTGCACGTTTTCTCTTTTGTTTATTTATATTTATTTATTTATTAAGTACAAGTACACACATATAAGGAAGTACGTCTATCAGTAATTTCAATTTCAATTTAAATATGTATTATTTTACACTTTTAATTTCCATAAAACATGAAACACATTATTTAAAAATAATTCAATGAATTCTATTGCACAACCTCATAAATGTTTACCTTGAATGCTCTAAAAACCATCTGTAAAACACATAAATAGCAAGTTTACAGCATGTTTTTGCTTGTGAACCTATGGCCAGAAAGAGATTTTGCATTATATAATGCAATCGATAATTGTGGGATAATAAGTTACGTGACTAAATGTTTATGGGCCTTGCATAGCTGGAATTTCAATACTAAAACTACAAAATATGCATTTCTTTGAGGTAGAAGTCAGATTCTCAGTCTCTCCCACATACACAAACTTCAAAATCTGAGTGTGTGTGTGTGATCTCTCTTTCAAGTGTAAAAACTCTTGTCTGTTTGAATTACTTTTGCCACCTCCTCCCTACTGTAGCTAATTACTGTACAAACAGCCGACAGGGTTCAAACACTCACACGCAAACATACACACACACGGTGCGCAGGTCTATCTGCAAATATCATGTGACAGGGCAGTGGGTCCCATCACCTGGGGTCAGAGAGGCCGCGGACCTGCCGCTTGGCTGGACACCACCAGAGACGGACAAATCGGCAACAGATTGTTCCTGACACAAGTTATACGGCAACCTGACAGGACACGCAGAGCCGGTGCTGCTGGGTTCCCGCTACCGATGCGCATCAGGGGTGACAAGTCTGGTGCGAACGAGAGCTTCGCTAAAGGAGCGACCGCACGCTGGAGGAAGTGTAATGGACAGAAACAATGGATGGATGAGTGCATATCGCATGGAAGGTGTCCAAATGCTTCAAGGCTATTTTCAGAGGTTTGAAATGCCACAGCTGCAGAAAAACGTTAATAACTAGAATGCCATAGAAGGCTGTCTTAGAAGTTGTAGTTCTTAATGTTTTCCTACAAAAAGTTTTTAGGGGCAAATGCTCTCAATTTGAACAGTATTCAAAATGAAATTGTAAGAAAAAGGTTACATTACAGCAAACGGGGCAAGATGTCACTGTGGAATATGCCATTATAAACAGTCTATTAAAAGGATAAAACAATTCCGTAATAAGCTAAAATAGAATTACGTAATCGTAAATGATGTAAAGTGATATAAAATTACAAAAGCCGTGCAATGACAGCTGTACTGACTTCTGCTCCAATAGCTAAATGCTATAATCGACCCTCATTTTTAAACTTCTTCAAAACTAATTGCTCAGATGTTGCTCTTTGAGACTTAATTGTTCAGTGTTTTCTAAAACGCATTATTCGTTTAGAGCTAATGCTCTCAACTTCAAAATAAAAACAAAATGTCACAAAGGGACAAGCCTATTAAAGGCTTTTTTTCTCACACTGTTAAACAATAATGAAACAAAACAATGAATGACCTAGCTAAAATGGGAAGCCCTGCATAAATGTGTTAGCTCTTTGAGATAATGTACAAAATTTGTATAAGGCGTGTGACAACTTGCCCCAATAAACATACCGTTGATAGAGACGATTCGAAAATCCATTGACGCTTGTATATATTTCTTATTTTGTATATATATATATATATATATATACATATATATATATATATATATACACATATATATATATATATATATATATATATATTCTTTTCTTTTCTTTTCCTTATTTGTACACTTTAGTCTATTACCTGTGTAACCAATTATTATTTAAAGCCTTTCTTTGGTTTTCTGTATTTATCCATAGAGTAAGGATGAATATTGTCTGCACTTCTCAACAGATAGAACATGTTATCAGAATGTTTTGAGAGTCTCTCTGTTGAGAGTTGGAGCCTGAGCCGAGTTCAGCCTTGGAGAAACTGTGTATCTGTGTGTGTGTGTGTGTGTGTGTGTGTGTGTGTGTGTGTGTGTGTGTGTGTGTGTGTGTGTGTGTGTGTGTGTGTGTGTGTTAATATGGTCTGTATTGGTGAGGTGATTAACTGGCACCATAAGGAGACGGAATAACTTGTTGTTCTCGACAAGCCACGTCACGAACCCGTCAACCATGTGATCAATGAAGATAGGCTTCAGACTGTCTGCTCTTGTGTGGGAAATTACTAGTTTTGTTTATCTTTCTTTCTTTCTTAGCCAATCAGAATAATTTAACCATCATCATTGATGTAGTTAGTACCCTCTGTTAGAGAATAATTGCTGTATAATGTTATTGTAAGTGGGGCGGCCTACGAACTCCTTGTGAGACCTGAAGCTTCTGCTGATGAAACTGCAAACTAAGGGCCCGTCCACACGGAGACGCGCATCACAGTATACGTATACATTTTTTATCGTATTGGCGTTTCGTCAACACGGATCCGGCGTTTTGGGAGACTGAAACCGCAATTTTTTTTAACCGGGCCCTAAAGTGGATAAATCTGAAAACGACACCCTTGTGGTTTTGAGTGTACAGCCAATCCGTATATTTTGTGATACGATGATGTCATCACATCACGTGTCGGCTGCGTCACTGCATCACTGCGTCGTTATGCGCATGCTCAAAGTCTTCTTCTCTGTGTATAGTGTATATCTGTGCCAGAATTACAGCGCCCCATACTGGTCTGGCATATATACTACACTGTTTTCAGTCGGTTTTAGTGGTTTTGTGTGGACGCTGATATTTCCTGAGACGATGCCGTGTTTATGGAATTATTTTTTAGAACGAGGAAAAAAAATGATCGAATAGGGAATGCACCGGCTTCGTGTGGACGTGGCCCAAACTTCACTAAAATTTATTCTATTGACTGCACTTCAACATATTCAACATATCTGGTCCTCGGGTCTTAACTATAATTCCCCTACACCGTACAAAACCACTGAAAACAAATGAAAACATAAAACAATGATCAAGCACAAATAATTTATGAACTACGATAGTTAAAATATCAAATCATTGTAACATGCAACAACTTGGCCCAACATAAATGCTTTCATTTCTTTCATTAAAATTAAAGTGCGAGTCAATACAAAATCGAATCTATCATAAATTGGAAGTAATCATCATGTACACTAAGGCGGCAAATATTTAAAGAGAAACATTTCAAAATCTTAAAGCATTAAACAGTATGTGACATGTGAGTTTTGCCTGCATTAAAGTTCAATATAATGAGCCACATCGGTAAGCAATCTCATCAGGGATGAGTAATAATTAACCAAACCAGAATGGTGGGCATTACACACTGGTGCTAGGGTGACAGTTAAAGCCGTGCCTGCTTTTGTGGGCACCAGGAAGAGGGCACCGCTCTAATGGGGGTCACCGAGTCTCCAAAGCAGCATAAGTCACGGCCAACACAATCTCCTGTTGTTTACCTAGCGGCTGAGCTCCGCTCTTGAGAGCTTAATGCAATGCTAATGTGCTACTGCTGGCAAGTTAATTATAGTGCACACAAAACAAAATGGCACTAGAAAGTTTTTTTTAGTTGCTCGCCTCTCTCTTTCCCTACTTGCTTCTGACATGGTCAACACAACACCCACCAGTGCGCAGGGTCTTTAAGAGCTGTGTTAATGAAAAACACATTAGAGCTGGATAATTCAAACACACTTCGGAGACAATGCAGTCCACGAGGAGAATTACCAAAAGTGTTTAGCTTATCCAAAACACAGAATGCATGGTGGGGGAGGGGGTCCAACATTTTCTTTTCTTTTGCTCCGCTGGTACAACAATGGATTTAAAACAAATGGAATGTTTTGAGTCAACTAATTTCCCAGCAATTTATCGGATTCCGTTCCATTGTTAGAAGGAGAACAATGAGTGATTAAAGTAGATGACAAAACATAATTTAGATAACAAAGCCTGTTTCATTGAGGTTTTGGAGTTTTTAACTAGAGTATGGCTATATTATTGCAGTAAAAACCCTGTGTCTTTAAGTATTCACACAGAATTATTCAAAAGCAAGGCTTTATTCTTTGAGCAGTGATTATGCCTTCAAGAACGAAATGAATATGGCTGAAAATAAACCTTTGAGGGACAGTTTAATGATGACTAATAATTAATTAGACAGCTCTATTATATCAAATAGCGTATATGAATATTATGCAGAAATGAGGCAGTGTTGATGTTGCTATTAACGCCTGAATAAGTAAATCCCTTGGAAAAGTCATAAGAATGACTATTTTGAGGTCATAAACTCTTTCCCGCCACTGACGGAATGTTCTGTCTTTCCTTGTTTTACGGTAGGGGGCGTTATGACATCTTCTGAAAGAGAACTGAATCTCCTGATCAAAACACTGGCAAAGAAGATGCAGAAACCAGCAATAGCATATCGAATCATATGTAAAATAACGTGATCGACACTAAACCGCAAATCATTTTCTTAAGTTCTTTCTTTTGATATATTGCTTATTCAGATATTCATACAACAAGTATTCTAGGGGCCATTAAATGTTTGTCTAAATGATCAAAAACGCTAGGAGGGAAATAAAAATTGGTGGGGATCAGGCCTCGATGAATTATTCCAGGGTCACTCGCCCTGCAGGACTAGTGACCCTAAAAACTTACTCGCCCTTCACATAAAGCACTCGCCCAGCATTTTAACAGACAAAAATAGTTATTGAAGTAAAAAACACGATATACTGCAAAACCAAATATTTATTGGTTGAATGCAACAAGAACCCAGAAACAATATAATTAATCTGATAGTGAATCTGAAGATCATTTTTATGGAGATAACTTTAATAAATGTACTATATACAAACAATGGGATGCAGCCACGGAGGCGTTATTTACTGGATTTTATTTTCTATATTATAACACCGATGTCCCGCAAATCAGCCCATTTCAAATGATGGAAAAACAAAATACAATCCGCATGACGCTAAATCCAACGCCGATAACAGTAACATTCACTTCGTCCAGCTCAAAGTCAAACATGCTCGATTTCAAACACAATAAGTAATAATTCTATGACGGCTTTGACAAATGTGATGTTACACGAGCAGCTGTTTCTCTGTCTGCCTCAAGCCCGGCTGATGCCCCGCCCCCGGGAGTCATTTACTCCACTGTGATTGGCCCCCGGAGTCATTTACTCCACTATGATTGGCCCCCGGGAGTCTTGTACTCCACTGTGATTGGTTGGCCTGTACAGCTGCAGCTCGCACGAAAAAGGAACCTTTCACACACACACACACACACACACACAACGCGGTAAAGCGCTATTCATTCAAAACTCGTGGGCCACACTTACATTAAACTTTCATATGGTCCCGCGGGCCACAAAATATCGTTTCGCGGGCCGCATGTTTGAGACCCCTGAGGTAAATACTACATTCGTGATTCGTGGTTCAAACTTTAGAACTGAATCGTATATCTGATCGCTACTAGCCCGTCGTCGATTTTCTGCTGTTGTTTGGCATATTTTACGAGTGTTATACGGCCTGAAGTTTTTTCTATGTAGTAACAGTTGAATGATAGAAAAACTGTATTGGAATCTGAAGAATCTAACTCGCCCGAGCCGAGCTTTCACTCGCAAATGCGAGCGGGCGAGTGGATTTGTCGAGCCCTGGTGGGGATATAGTTCATAGTTTCTTTAAGGCAATTCTTGGTGTATATCACTTCATACAAATATCTTGTTGTGCGTATAATAACAAAAAATTATAGGTAACATTAAAAGAATAGCATAGCTTTGTAATCTTTCTAATGATTTTTGCAAGTTGTAAAAGATTAAAACAATTATGGGAGGCAGATACAACCACATAGTAAAAAGTTTAATATTCAAAAAAGTTTATTTTATGGATTAAACTGAGAAGTCACACTTTGACTTTAAAAAAAGTAATTGAGATACATAAAGTCATAACCATGAAATATGAAGTCCTATATGAGATATGACGTTGCAATGGGGAGACACAAAGTCACTACTGCAATGGGGAGACACAAAGTCACTACTGCATGAAATAAAGTGAGAAATTTGATGTACAGCATGAAGTCACTGTCACAACTGTGAGAAATTATGATAATTCAGGTCATAATTGTGAGATACGAAAGTGCGAATTTGAGATATGAAGTTGCAAAAGCAAAAAATAAAGTTACAAATATAGCCATAGTAAACTTTCTTAAAATATGATCAGATAACAATGAAATTGAACTCGCAAAAAAGTATAGCTTTGTTTTTGGTCACCATCACATCTTTATTAAATAAATGAATCCATTGCGAAAGTGTAATGAATTGAGGTTACCCCTCAAAAAATAAGATTGTTTGATGTTTGGTGTGCATATGCATGTGCAACCCCTCCCTGACAGATGTTCGTTCATGTTAATGATTGAAGTCGGGAGATAATTTCAGGAGATAAAGCTTTCTGGAAAGTCAATTATCTCTCTCTGCCCCTCCCGCCCACTAGCTATCTACCCCCGTAAGCTTCATTTATTACCTTTAGAGACTTTTGACAGAAATACCATTAAAAAAAAGACACTGACATTACTTAAAAGAAAGGGCATCACACAGTCGGATGATGAAAATTAAGCGCCTTGTGCGCATTCGAAATGGAGCTAGACCACTGTGACAGGAAATGCGCATCAAATGTGTCGCTGCAGTGGCTAATAGCCGTAGCGGTACTGGTGATGGCGAACGAGGGGCAGAACTCCATCAGCCGCCACGCGTCTCCCTCCTTCTCTGTCGTCCCTCCCTCTCCTGCTAAGAGAGTGTGTGTGTGCCACTCAGGCGGGCAAGAGAGTCGGCCTCCAGCTGGGCCGCATTTAGGAAATGCCAGTGAGCATGGGCGGCTTGCTTGACTAAGCGCAGCCTAACAGAGCCACGCACCACTGGGGATAGTGTGAGAAAGGGTACAGAATGCCGCCCTCCCCCTTATATGGCGACGACATGCTTGCTGTCACACACACACACACACAGGTCCGCACACACACACACACACACACACACACACACACACAGGTCCGCACACAAATGCACGGATACAAACATCCACAGTGGCCTGTTACACTTTAAATCTCAGACGTGCGCAAATCTGCCACGGCTACACCACCCACCTTGTGGCACGGATCTTCGCTTTGATTATTTGTTTACTCTTGTAGAAAATGGATCAATGGAGTGAATGTGGTTCAACTGTGTGTCTGTTATTTTTTTTGTATGACAGTTGACATCTCAATGCAACTTTGAAAAGCTCTACATAACTTCGGCCGTGGCCTGTACACTCATCACTTGAAGTCTCTGGCAAGCACATGCTTGATCCGGGCGTTATGCTAGCTCTGGGCTAGCGGCAAGGCTAACTCTTAATTAGCTTAGCACAATGTAACCTCTGGAAGTGCCTTGCAGACACACAGCAGAGGGCACAAACCTGACGGCACTTGCATGTATCTACACAACACTGATGCACACAACTACAGAATAATCTTGTCATTTGGAAAAGTAAACAAGTAATCACTGTACACTTTATTATTAACAACAGCTTGAGCCTCTTTGCAATTCATAAGAGAATGTTATTTCTCAAAGGTTGCTTCTTCATTGAGCATTTCCAGTGCTTTCCCTTACAAAAAAGATGTTTATTCAAGTGTACTATTAGTATACTTTGTTTAAACTAAGAAATAAGAGCCTCGAGTCTACTTTTTATGTACTTCTCAGAAATATATTTATAATTGCACTGAAATATACTTTAATTATACTGACAGAAAGTCTAAGTATATTTGACCTATACAGGTACTTAATATTTTGATCGAAATTAAGTATTCCAAGTATACTAGTATATAATATATATATATGGTATATAGACATCAAATTAAAGACAACTTAGCTTTGGTATAATCTGATGAGAAATGTTTGAGTTCATGATAAGATCTCTGACTTTTGACGTTGACAAATTTGAGTCAGCTAATTCAGTATTGTCTGGGAGAATGATATTAAAGTGATCTCATTTATGATTTTTCCTTTTTACAGGTGGAAACATTTTCAACATGCAGCCGAAACATTTAAATTTGAAACATTTTAAACTCTTACATGTTACTGTTGCTTAAACAGTAGTGACCAAGGTCAGGTTCGATTCCCACAGGGAGTGCATGAAGTGATAAATTGTGTAGCTAAAATGCAATGCAAAACTCTCCAGATAAGTGTATGCAAAAGGCTTAAACGTAACATTTAAAATGTTCCCTTAATGATAACTGAGGACAGTAACAAACAAAAACACATCATAATTATTACATCCACGGCAGAGCAAGCATTATTGGGATGATTATAATTTTATTATCAGAGCTTTGCTTTGTTTACAGACAATTTGTATTTACATGGCAATAAACGTACCAATTGGAAGACCGAACTAGTGTGTGTGTGTGCGTATTTTGAGGCAGTGTTAAATTGTCTGTCACTAAGGCCTACATCTGTACTGAGGACGTTGTTTCCGCCTGAAGCAGAATGAGTCGTTCTCCCGAGAGCCCAGAGCTCATGTACAAAGACAATCAGACATTGTTTCTTTTTCATTTTTTAATCTCGCAGTGAATGGAGCGCAGACGGCTAATCTCAGAGCTGCTGTGAGAGAATGCAAAGCTATTTAGAGCAGTAGAGAAGGACATCAACTGCACATGTGCCAAAAAACAGCTATTGGCAGAGTGGTTGTTAACCAATCTGACGGTAACAAACTTGGTAAGGACTGCATCAGAAAGGGTGCGTAATTATTTATAGAATTATGACTAGAGTTGATATCAGAAATGTAACATATGAAGCCACAATTCAGAGTAGTATCTGTTTGGCAGATGGATGCTATGTGAATTTTTTTTTTCCATTCTCTTTTCATCTTTTGAAAGTAAAATAAGTAAATAAATAAATACATATCGTACAACATTTAATTCTGGAGGGTAATTTTTTGAACCCCATTTGAGCCCATTATGGCCATTTACTGCATTACTGTAACAGTTGCTAAGTAAATGTAGAGGACATTAACAATCAATCAATCAAAACTCATGTCAGCCAATCAATACAACAATAACGCAATAGATATTGTTAATTGTTGCAACAACAATTCAACAAATAAATCAATGAATTATTGTTGCAAAATCATTGCCAGAAGGCATGTTTTTAAGTCTGATGTGACTAATTACAATTACATTTACGCATTCGGCAGACGCTTTTATCCTAAGCGACTTACATTGCATTCAAGAAACACATTGAATCAGGTCTTGCTTTCCCTGGGATCGAACTCATGACCTTGGTGTTGGAAACACCAATTCTCTACTGGTTGAGCTACAGGAAGTTAATTAATAACAAAATAACCAACATAGCCAAAGAGGTGGTGGAGGGATGACTCGCAGACGAAAGCCCAGGAGTTTATGGTGAAGGCAGAGTGATGACTGACCAAGGCGGAGCTGGAGGAATGAGGAAGCCAGTTAGGGTCATAGGTAGAGCTGACTGGTCGATGGACTTGGAGGTTGTAGGAGGAGCTGAAGTGCTGAATTGAGGCAGGTAAAACAGGGCAAAAGAACAACATGGCATGGGCAGATGTTAACAAAACTACCTCCTTGGTCGATAGTTTAAAAGTGGCCTCCTCGGCTGACATAGGTCAGGCAGATACTTCAGGAACTGCTTCCTTGGACGACACAGAACAAGCAGATAATTCAGAAACAACCTCTTTGCAGACATGGAGTAGGCAGATAATTCAGGAATGGCTTCCTTAGCCAACACGAGTCAGGCAGAGGAGGTGGGAACACAGGCAATACTGATGTGGTGCTGAATGAAGAAACAGGCATTGTGCTAATTCTTCCTCTCTCCTCCATAAGCACAAGGGGGCTAGAATCCCTGGTTTTAACCGCAGCCTCTGGAGTTTGGGTGGGCCTCAAGGAGGCAAAGACAATGTTGCCGGCTCATGCAATGTCATCAGACATTCCATTAGGCTCGGAGTCCGGGACGATACTGGGCTCAGGCATCAGCTCTGGCACTGGCTGTCACGGTTCATAAATTCACTGACTTCTCAAATCTGCATGTGTGTGAATGTGAGATGAATTTGGTCACTGATTACCGTCTCTGACACTCATCTCCTGCACCTGCCACACATCATCACCTGCCTATATCAGCCTCAACTAACCACCTTGTGTTGTCAGATCGTTGTCCTGTGTTGGTTGACTCAATCCCGTCAGCTTCCCAGTTTCTTTGTTGCTGTCGTTCCCGTTCCGTCACGAGGATTCTTCTCTTCACTCACCGTTCATCTGTGTGGCCATTAAGTCCCTGTGCCACCCGGATCTGCCACCCCACGGACTGTTTATTGTTTGTGCCACCATTATTTCTGGAATAAACACTCACTTTGCACTACGCATTTGAATCAGTCTCCTTCATCCCGCATGACACTGGCATTGTGTTCATACAACAAGCGCTCAGGGACATTTACAGTAACGATCTTTCGGTTCAAGATCCTCTAGTATTTTTATTGAGTCAGACGCACTTCATTAAAGCCATTTCCACTCTGTACGAGTTGCTTTCTCCTGATAAAGATCTAACGCACCACATAGAGAGCTACAGATGACGCAATTATTTTAACAACAGCAGAAACACAGTGAGCAAAAACACTGAGAGAGTACTTTTGCTAAAACGCTGCAGAAAATGATGATGCAACAACTACAATTATTTTTTTCTGTCATACAGATGACTGTCTAACTAAACTAAAAGTTTTGTGAACTAAGTGAACTTGTGACACCTTTACGCTTGTTTTTTCTGTCTTTTTCAGTCAGTGTTTGGTTGAAAAAACATGGAAATAAAAGAGCTAGACCTAAAAGCAACCACAGTAATCCCTCTTTTATTGCGGTTAATGTGGACCGGAACTCCCCGCGATAGGTGAAAATCGAAGTAGGATCAGCCAATCAGCTCACGGGATACATCCACTCGTGCTCTCATTGGTTGACCTCACGCAGGGAACCAATCACGTGTCTTGTCTGAGTGCCGTGTGTGTGTACAAAGCCTCTGAGAGAGTTTCTTTCTTTGTCTGGCATCCTGGGAAACTGTTTCTCTCGCATCACGATGAAGCAACACTGCTTTCCGCAATATGCCTGCTGACATGGTGGTATTTTTGAACTTTTCTTTATCAATGAATATTTTTGAAAAAGGGATGCACTGAGACCGCGAAACTTGAACTGCGAAGTGGCGAGGGATTACTGTAGTTGGAGATTCAGGAAAACTAGAAACTAAAAAAACAAGAAACAGACCAACCACATAATAGATGAGATCAGACAAAAAAATAAGAAATAATCAGGACTACATGCAAACTTAAACCAATCAAAGAAATGAGAAAAAGGTGCCACAACATAAATCAATGAAAAAACATGGAAACAGTCAAGGAAATCAGACAAGCATGCAAACTGAAAGAAACCAGTGGGCTGTTAAAAAAACAACACCGTTTTCAACTAAAAACAGAAAACTTTTTATGAGCTTTGGCCGTTCATTTACATGACAATGGTGTATCGGGGCCTGAAAACACACACTTTGAGTGCACTTTTTTGAAAACAATAGTTACCATCTCTTTATAAACTACAAAAAGATTTTACTAGAGTACAATGAACTGAATTTCTAATCAACACGTCAAAATTATCTCAAGTCACGATGGTCGAGACAGACCAAACAAGATACAGGGATTTGATGCAAATTTTCATGCTACGTTAATTGAATTTTAAATAACAGTTTATCAAACATATCCAATAAATGACAAAACATTTTTTATCCAAAATGTAAAAAGCGCAAACACGCAGATCTTTATGTAAAATTATTTTGAACAGCTTTAAATGTGGCAAATGTGTGAACCGAGGACAGCAAAACAGGTCCTTTGACCTGTTCAAGTCAGAGTTTAATGAACTATTGAGGTCTTACATGACCCTGAACCAGTAACTGAGTACTGAGGACAGACTAAGGGATTAGTGGCTCCCCAAGGGTTACAAGCCTGTCGCCCACCCTGGGGTAAGAGCAGGGGGTTGTCACGGCAACCTCAACTGCCATTTTCCCAGCCCGATTCCAGGGCAGAGATCTCACGATAGACGCAAATGACACTCATTCTTAGGGAAAAGGGTTGAGTGGACTTCTATATAGAATCCTAGGCTTCTGACATGAATTTGAAAGAACATAAGAGGAGAAATGTCTCAAACGATTGTATAACATTTTCATGTTTATTGGGTTAAATGCGCTTAATAAATACGTTTATGAGCGGTTTAATTCAACGAAAATGAATTATATAAGCAGCACCTGATAGAACTGTTTAACCTAAGAGGTTAGGAGGAGTTCCTGCAAGATTGTGATGCTTAAAAAACTACAAAAAGAAGTGAAGCACAGAAATTTTGGCAAACAAAAATATTCAGTTTTGTTTTAGAGAGCTGTTCATTGACTGAAATAGTGCATTTCGATTATGTCTGTTTCCAATGACTGATTTAATTGGTAACACTTTATAATACGGTTTCATTAGTTAACATGAATTAATAATGAACGGCATTTCCACAGCATTTATTAATCTTTATTAATGCTCATTTCAACGCTTACTAACACATTATTAAAATCAAAAGAATTTGTTAACATAACTTAATGCACTGTGAACTAACATGAGCAAACAATAGACAGCTGGATTTTTATTAACTAACATTAACAAAGACAGTAAGAAATGTATTGCTCATGGTTAATTCATACTTTAACTAATGTTAACAAATTAAACTTTAAAGTGTTACTGTTTAATTAACCACCTACGAGCTCGACACTCAAATTTGATTTCCAAAACTTTATTTTGGCTAAATTAAAATATTAATTTTGTTTTCAGTGTTTCTGGAAAAAAAACAAAAAACATTCATTACAGTGTAACACTAACAAAAATATAAAAATGTGTGTTTACATTAAGAAACGGAGACAAAACGAGAGAGGGTAGAAGAGGAAGAGACATGGAAAGGGATAGAGAGAGGAAAAGGGGGGAGAGGACGAGAGCGTCGCCCCCTCAGCAGTGCAGCTGCCCAGCAGGCAGTGGGAAAACAACAGCGGGGTCCTGCACAGCTGTGCCCGGAGTGGGGCCTGTCACTAGCGCTTAGGTTGACAACCACTCGCCGCTCGTTGGGGCCCCCTCACAGGTCAGTGGGTGACAGGAGGGGCCGTCACGCTCGACTGAACAGCCCCCTCCCCAACATGCACACACAGTCACACACAGCCATCGGCATACTGGGAAAAGGTGTTTGCCACCTCATCTGATTGGCTTGTAGCAACAACTCCATTTGCAGCACTCCCCAGGTTCCAAAACCATGTTTCTAATTAAGAGTCACCGTCACACCAAGTCTAATGAAGATGTGCCCTTTTCAAACGAGGCCGTGTAGTGTTAGGGAGGTGATCATGGGACACATTAATGAACCTCTAATGTGTTTGAGTTCAAACTAGCTCGACTATAATGTAATTATGTATGATCAGAGTTATCCACCCAAAAGAGCTGACAAACTGAGAATTGCATTTAGAAACTTCGTTTTTGTAACAATCTAATCTGATCTAATACATGCTAACAGACTGCTATCTTCTCCACTGAATACCTCAAAGGCGTTTTTCTTAATAAAATATTTCACAAAATGCAATAGCTTGATAATTTGATGTCTCTACAGCGATATCGCAATAAATCTTTTTAGAAAGCTCAATGTTATTATAAAAGACAGTTTTTAAAGGAATAAGAGTATGTTTAGAATAAACTCAGTCGACAGCAGTCGTGGGATAATTTCCACATGTCCCTCCTTTTCTTTAAATAAAGCAAGTAATCTGGGTTACAGTTAGGTATTTACAATGGAAGTGAATGGGGCCAATTCATAAATGTTAAAATACCTACAAGGCGTAAACAATATTAACATGATTTGTGAAACGAATCACTTAGTATCGTCTTTTCTATATAGTTACAACCAATTGTACAACTTTGTTTATTTTATGTTTATTTTATTTTTATTTTATTTATTTTTATGTTTATTTTTATTTTTACAACTTATTTATATTTTGAATTCTCTTTTATTATTATATTTAATAGCATTTTTAAAAGGATGAAATCACTGTTTCCTAACGACTTAGGGTGTGTATATCTGTAAAAACCAGATATACACAGATATACATATTCCATATGTATTGTTTTATACAATAAATGTATAAAAGAAACAATAATAAACAAAAGAAAAAAGCCCCAGAAAGATCTGTACTCTTTTTTTCTTAATTTGTGTTTTTATTTATTTACATTTTAAATTTAATATCACACAACACAGCCCATCCTATAAAAAATTTGGTTTGTAAGAAGGATTTTAAGCGTGATCATTTATCATAAATTTGAATTCCATTTATTCTTCACAGCTCTTACTCAATAATGTATCCAATTCTCCTTTATAATTCACTGTGGGATTAAACAATAATTTCATACAACAATTCTCATCCCTTAACATCTCTTTCACCTTTGTTACATACTTCAGTTTGTCCTCTATCACTATGCAGAATATTATGAAAGTTTAAATATCATGCTCCAAATCAAGGATTCACCTGCGAGGTCACGTGGCAAATACTTATGTTTACTATTGGTGTATTGTTTTCTGTTTAGCAACAATGGTGCCAAGTGGGGCATAAACCTCCCGATAAGCAAATCAAATACAATGCACTGGGCTTCAAATGCAGAAGGGGACACCGCTCGCTCTAATGCTGAAACTATGGTGACGGGAAGATGAGTCTGGAAGGTTACACACCTATTAAACATGGTGGAAGTATTGTTCTGTGCCTTTAACACATCTGGGCCCATCAGCGGTGAATGCTACTTGTTGAGGTGGATTGAACATACTGTCATTATGAAATATGAGGTGGCAAATGCAACATTGTTAAATTGCATTACAGGGGCTGGAATGAGTCAACAACACGCACCACATGATACACTGCCCTACGTATGTTATGTACGCATCTGACTTATATTTGACTGCATTGTATTATTGTATGGCGGAACAGTCCCTTACATGGCTGAATGACAATGAAGCATGACTTGACTTGACATTTGAATACTATTATAATAATGTCCCTTTATGTGAATCTGCTATTAGTAAAATGCTCACACATTTGGATTCATTTGGATTCACACATTCATTTAAGATGTAAGGGGTAGCAGACCATATCAGGTTCCTCACATAATTTCCATGAATATGAAATCAGAGTGAAATAATAACACTAGCTTATGAAGCAGTAAAAATGCTTTGAATATGTAAAATTACAGTTCAGTGATTATTCAAGCTTTTTAAACCTTAAAGTAACTGCAGGGATTTTATACATTTATTGTCTTATATGTTTTAGATTAGCTTTAGCTTTCCTGTAGCTCAACCAGTAGAACATTGGTGTTTACAATGCCAAGGTCATGGGTTCGATCCCAGGGAAAGCAAGAACTGATTCAATATGTTCCTTGAATGCAATGTAATCCATGCTTTTGGAGAAAAGCGTCTGCCAAATGCATAAATGTAAATTGTTATAGCATTAGCAACTCTGCTAATGTTAAATTGTTCAGCTTTTTGTTGGTAAATATCACTAAGGCAGTACACATTTTACATACAGTGGAGTTCGGTTCTGTCGACGGCCTCGGGGGTTGCAAAAAAGCATTGAGATAACCGTTTATCGAGATAACCATATTACATATATTAACATATATTTTCCCACATATAACCCGCAGACGCAGATAATCCGCACGCTCATATAGCCAGCGAGTTTTGGGTTTTGTGTAAAAAAATCGTTGCCATAATCAGCACCCATAGATTGATGAACTTTTTTGTGTAAGATCACATTTCGAATTTCAAATGTTGCTCGCATGACGTCAATTATCCA
The DNA here is from genome assembly GCA_037043235.1 of Rhodeus uyekii. Classification (NCBI taxonomy): domain Eukaryota; kingdom Metazoa; phylum Chordata; class Actinopteri; order Cypriniformes; family Acheilognathidae; genus Rhodeus; species Rhodeus uyekii. Next base: position 11,869,217 of record JAWRVZ010000003.1, on the reverse strand, counting down.
TAACTGTTCAGGCTCGGTACACAGTGCTTGTGTGTGAAATTCACACAATAAAAAAACAAACACAAGTCAGAATCAGAACAGAAAAGCAATCTCTCCCGCTGCGCTGTTTAGCAGCATGTCCCTTTAAGTTTGTTGTGTTGATCAGATTAGAAGAGCCCGCCTTCATGGCAGCACAGCCAATCACGTCTTCTTGCATGATTGACAGGTCAGACAGCCTATCAGCACCAGCTGTCAGAATGATAGTGGAAGCACAGCTGTCAGATCGCCAAAGCACCACAATAAAACCACCTTCGATTCTTGATGCAAACCTTTAATTATATTCTCCAACAATGCAAACACAAAGATTGCTCACAAAATCACAAAAAAACGTGCGGGATGCTGCAGCGTGTTATTCCTCAGACGAGATCAACGACAGGGAGTGAACCGTGAGGGGATCGTGATCCACGTGCAAGACAATGCGCATGCGCAGTGAACTAGGTACGCAAATTAGGCACGAAATAACCATGTGAAGTGGCGACTTCTTCCCTGTTTCATGCTCGAGTTATTAGATTTCGGCGACATTAACGAATCGACATTAAAGAATCGAAAATACTAAGACAAATAGGGAGTTTGGCGGTTCCACTTCAAAAACGTCAACATAATAGTATTGCTAGCTAATTTTTTGTTATAGTCTATTTATATATTTTAGTCTGTTTCATTCAGACTAACATGGCATATAATTTCATTTTACAGTAAAATAAATATGCAAAAGATAGAAACTATGCTAACAAGAAACATTCTCATAACTTTCCTATTGTTCTGCCAAGGTTCTATTAAAGTTATGAACAAACGTTCTTCTAGTACGATTAACAGAACAACCCTTCAAAGTGATCTTTTTAATAATATTATCCAAATGTTAGCACAAAACATTAACTATCCAAGTAACAATTTCATAACGTAATGGGAACGTTAACAAAGTGTTGTTTCGGGGATGTTCCATTCAGCAGTTTTAGCATAGACCTACCACACTCCTGTTTCTGCTGCCGTCCATCTCAAGCTGAGCTTTGCAGTCTGTGCAATGGCCACTGGTTTTTGTGGGGTCATCTCTGACTTTTTGAGCCCATCCAACTGAGGGAAGAGGAACAAAGCAAAACAAACGGCATCAGTAACTTTTCCCAACACTACATAGTAATGAGAAGTAACGCATTACAATATTGCATTACTCCCTTAAAAACGAACTTATTGCTTTACTTAGTTACTTTTTAGAAATGTAATGCGTTACATTACTTTTGAGTTGCTTTATGTCTTATCTGGGCTGGGCTTGTTTGTTTGATTGTTTTTTAAAAACAAAAAAGTTATTTTTTGGGGAAAATGTAAAGGCCCTTTCACACCAAACTTTAAATAATAAGGCTGACGAAAATGCAATTGCAAAAAATTACAGTAGAGCTCAAACAAACCATTCTGGCAGGAGAATAGGATACAGGAGAAGAAAGAAACACATACTTCACCAATAAAAACTAAAATTCTTAAGTCGTTTTTGCTTATCGAAGGTTAGCAGCAAGCGCACTGGTCAATAAAGTGAGATCAAATGCATAAAAAACTTTTTTAATTTATTTAACATTTAATCATTGGAGGTTTTTGTAGTATTCTGATTTTGCAAGTTTTGAGGAATCCTGAATCTTTTTTGTGCAAGTAAATGCTCACATTTAGTCTAGAACTACAATAATAATCATGTTTACACACAACTCCTCTGCACTTACTCCCAATTTCTCTCAACATTGGAAAACAAAGTAACGCAAATGTTACTTATTTGAAAAAGTAACTCGGATATGTTAAAGTAAATGTTAAAGTAATGCGTTACTTTAAAAAGTAACTCGAGTTATTTGTAATGGATAAACACTGTTAATACATGTAAAAATGTTCAAAAGTATATGAAGTTCGAGGTTCTTAACAGTTTCCCTCGTGCTTTTGAAGGGGACCACGGGTTTTTATGATCTGAGAAACAGACTTCCGCCAAAACAATAACATCCCGTATTATTCTACAGTCCGTCCTACAAACGACACAAAACCCGTTTTGTATTACGCCTATACAACACAGTGATAAAAACAATACAAATTCCAAAAAGCAATAAAATATATGTATATATAGCGTATATTGTTATGTGACCAAAATTTTGAATGTACTCACCCATCACGACGGGTCTCCAAGTGATAATCAGTTATAAAAATAGCCTAATTATGTTTCCAAGTTCCGTTTTGTGTAGCAAAGCATCAAATACGAATTTTCTCATGATAGGTGAAACTCCAAGAGCGATGTGCTTCCCATTTAAACAGATTTCCTTGAAATAGGTTCAAGCTATTGCCTACTCGCCTCACGACCTACACGTCACAACATAAACACTTCTGAAAATGATTTGTTAATAAAGCGTCGACGTTCACACACATTTAAATACGTTAATTTCAACAAATTACATAATGTATATGGGATTTGGCATCATAACTTCATAAAGATTAAAAAGTTATGTTACAAAAGGCTGATTGAAGCTGACCACTTATTGTTATTGTTATAATGATGGGATATTTGTCAGCGTGAAGATCTCAGAATACATTCTTATACATACATACATATATATACATATATATATATATATATATATATATATATATATATATGTGTGTGTGTGTGTGTGTGTATGTATGTATGCATACACACACACATGCATACATACATAAAGTAGAATAGAGTTCCAACCTTCTGCTTGAGGACACTGGCATTTACTCAACTAATGTCACTACTGCATTGCTCAGTGCCTGTGTATTATCAGCTAACCTAATGCCCAAATGTGAAACAGTAGACCAACACGAAAGCCACCTCAGCCCTGCATGTCTATTTCCGTGTTACTGACATCCCTTTCCACATTAGATAAATTTAGTGACTAGCCTCTTGGAACATTATGCCTTTCTGAGTTTCCGAGTTCATTGGAACAGATTAGATTACTCAACAGTGATCTGGCGATTGAGATGGTGTCATCTTCTGCGATTAGGCTTCCGAGGACAACCCCTTCTCTGGATCTCCGACCCTGGAGGGGAGGCAGCGAGGGAGAAGATTGTTGCACTTGACACGTATTAGAGTAAAGCAAAGCAAATCAGCAGAGCTCGGAGCTGACCTGTGCTATCTGTCATGTATCGGCCTTAGAATAACTCACACACTTCATTGATTTCACACTCCTTTTACCACAAATAACTCCTTTTCCTTTACTCGTGCGAGGCACTGGGCTGTAACAACCCTTTATTTTACATCATATAGTGAAGCCCATTTCTTCAGGCAAGTTCATGGGGAAGATTTTTTGTGACTCATGCAGCATAATGAGACAAATGTAATTTGAAAGATCTGCAGTGGTAGACTGAACCAATTTGGCTTTTTTATTTGTTTTATAGTTTTTAAACCACGTAATTCTGGAACATCAGGGTGAGAAAGTGTGAAATTCAGATGAGTCTGAATCAATTCCAGTCACATGTCGATTTGAGCACAGACAGAGAACAGACCATGGCTCGATTCACTGATCCTCACCAGGTTTGCTGAACCAGAAATCACCTGAAAACACAACTACAACAAATGTCCTAGTAACAGAAAGCAGATGTGGTAGGAAAAGTATTGTTGTTGGAAGGAAAAAAAGACCTAGTATGACTCTGAATGCAGTTTGGCGTGACAAATTAATCTAATTTGCAATCTATTCAAAACTACATTTCCCAAATAACTGGATACTAAAACAGACGTTCTGTTCTGAAATACTAAGAACAAACACAACACAAAAAACCTGACAAAAAAGATATTACATGCATACTCTGTGCACCTCCCCTACAATAACTTAAGTTTCTTTGCGTTGAAGCATGCCTAATTATATGTTGTGTAGATGCTACTTTTAAACAGCACCTTTCCGTTGAGTTAACGAAAAGACTTGCCCTCTGCGAGTGCATCGCCACCTCAGACAGAAATGCACCTATCTAATTAATGCATAATGTGTGGGAAGACATATCATCTTCTTTCAAAGAAAGAAAAAGTTTCATTCCAATACACTGCAATTATTAACTTATGTTCATGTGTGTATTTGAAGCCTTCAAGTTTATTCGCTTCGCTAAACTTAAACAAGAAGAGAACTCTCATTTTACCACAGTTTAGATTTCTACTCTCAAATGTCAAAAGAAATTTCCCAGAAGGCTTTCGTGGCGCGCAGTGAAATTAATTTTGTCTGTGTGAATAGTTAATTTTCGTAGTGACGAAAATAAAATGCAGCATGTTATTTAACATGATCCAATATCCTGATGGCCTGAAATGTTTTGACTACAAAAGGAAGTCGTTTTTTAAGATTGTGAAGACTGTATGAAAACTAGGGAAATTATTTGGAATTGTAACACTGGTTCCTGTCGGTCCGGGTCTTTGTCACTCCCTGCACCAGTCTGTCTAACCACTGATCGTTAGTCTCGTCAGCTGTTTATCATTTATTGGTTATGTAAGTCCTCTCGTACTCCCTTGTCTTTGTCGGCTGTTACGTTATCTGGATGTGTGCCTGTCCCAGTGTGTGGATGTTTCCCCTCTGTGGTTCCTGCCTTTGTTTATGAATAAATCCGTGTTCGCTTCAACTCTGTCTCTGAGTATCTCCGCATCGCACACCAGCACAACCATTCGTGACAGGAATAGCATACGACTGAAATTTTGAAATCTAAAAGTCATTTTAAACAAAGTAAGCTCATATGTTTGTTTATACTCTCGCGGTGTGCAAAATAACTTGCTATGTTACTTTAAGCCAGTGTAAGTAAAGATCCCTGGTCGGCACATTACTGCACGCTGGGTCCCTCGTGTCCCGGCTAATCCTCTTGTGATGAGAGCATCTTCTCCCCCTTTGGCGCTGATGTGAAGGGGAAAGTGACAGGGGTCACCTCAAACTGAGATCAGGGCTGGCAGCTTATTATGTCCCGCAAACACTGAGCTCCGTCCTGCCGCAGAGGTGTCCCACGTCCGGGTCTAGTAATTCCTTTCTGTCCAGCTGTGGTAGTTCTCTCGATCACTGTTGTGTGCGTAGCTTGAAACAGAGGCCTACGGGGAAAGCAGGATAAGAACATGCATTAGATTGAGGACATAGGATGTTTCGAACCAGCTTTTGAATCTTATTTTTTGAACATTTGGTCAGGAGTAAAAAACTTTAGTTTAAAATACTAAAGAATCGTGCAAATACTAAATGTGAAACACTACCAAGTACGTATTTTTTAAAATTCAAAACAGAATTTGTACTATCTTTCATGTAAACCATCAATCATTTTAAAATGGCACATGCACCAAGAACATGAGATAATACTTTCATGTAATTATCAATTGGACAAGTGTTCTCCGAGAAAGAAAAGGAATCAAATTAACAAACCCAAAGCAGAAATAGACTAATTAGCAAATGTTAAGACATTCACACTCTCTTATGAGACTAATTTGATTAATGCCACGTTTTCTTCTCAGATTTAGACAAAACATCAGATCAATTAACTGCTTGAAAAGACAGTCAACATCTGTCCTAAATTAGCTTTGATTTCAAAGCAGTCAACCTTGAAATTTTCAACATTTGATCAAGAGTGTTTCAGAGCTTTCAAGTAATCTCCGAGTGCAGCGAATCACTGTTATTTTAAAGATAATTCCTTTTTACAAACTCTCACTTCATTTGTAGTCCAAGCGGACTTCCTGACAACTTCACAATTGCTGCAACCACTTTATGAAGTACTTCATGAGCTTCAGGCTTCATTCCTCCTAAAAATTAAATGCATTAACTTGCCAATTTAAAACAAATGCTAAAGCCTTAGAGACCACATTTGGTGAATTTAATCCCCTTGTGACAGTTATATTCAATGTTACCACATGGATCATCAACAAACAGGGACTTATTGATCCTGACTTAATGCAGATCATTGTTCACTGATAAATGAATCTGACTTCATGAATCCAGTCTACTGGCACAACAGAAATCATAAAGATCAGGGCTAATGTCAGTGAAGGTCTGGAGTAAAGACACAGTCCAACAACTCATCATTGTTTAACCAGAAAAATCTTCTCAACTCAACATAACCCTTTACATTCTGTTCTCATCATATAAGGTTTGTTATGTTCTAATTATTGTAGGCCCACTGCTTATAAATGATATTTAATGGACTCAATTTGCTGTAGGCTACAAACTTAAGGTGTCATCTGGTAAAATAATAACAATAAAGGGGAGAACCATTGAATAAACAGTGTAAATACAGATCGCAACAAATGAATGTAAAATCACTTATGTGTTAAAGGAAGATAAGCACTATATAAATACATAAATACATCACTAGACTACTAATATGCTAATGCTGGGTGTTTCTTATGGGTCTAAAAAAGGTAAATATCTCTTGAGTACCTGCGTTAAATGTGCATCCACTTCGTGAAATAAACTAATGAGAATGTTAAGGTCAAAAGAGTCCATAGTTGAAGCAACACCTTGAGATATAAAATTTTTATTTTCATATAACGGGTAAATACTCGTCACTTATTTTTCATCATATTAAAAAAATGTACAGTCAGAAGAAAGTGAAGAGAGTCCAGGCTTGAGCAACAGCATAGGGGACACAACCAAATTGTTTCTGGTTGGCTGCTTAGCTCAACCTAAGGTGATGTACTAGGCAAGATGGAGGCCAGACTCCACACAGCTGCTTGCTGCTCCCCGTGGCCCCTCACTTGGGAACACTAACCCTCATCTCAGGGGCCACAAGCAAAGCCCGAGGGTCCCCTGAGACCAATTCCTGCCATCCTGCGGCCCACTTCCGGCCGTCAATCAAATTAGCAACTAAAAGAGTAGCAGTGTCTACATCTAAAGTCATCAGATGAAAGCAATGTGATGCTTTTAGAACACAACAAAAACATTTCCAGACAAAACAATACATTGTTATGTCTGGCGCATAATAAAAACAATAAAAAATTTCTTTAAACTTTAAAACCAGCAGGATCAAAGGACTTTTTGTTGATAAAAGACATTTACAATAGCAGGTGTTTTGTGCTGACAAACACGGGTGTGCATTTTTTAAACGTCGAAGTGCAACATTAATTCAACTCAACAAGCAGATCATCATTAATCCTTCTGACATCCTCGGGGAGGACCATCACCGAGGACAAATGATTTCATTGTTTGTCGTCAAATGATAAACAATCTAAAACGTGAATACAACTTCTGAGAGTGCTTTCTCTTATTTATTTGAGAATAAATACATGCCGGCTCGGACGAATTGCGTCCTCGGATATAAGCAATTTGCTTTAATATACTTTTCAATTACTGCTCAGCGTCAGAAGGCAGAAGAGGATGAGAGGAGTGGGTCAGGGCGGCCCCAAAACAATGACAGGGCCCCGGAGCCTCGGGCCCCCTGCAGCTCTCCCATCTGCAGTCATTACAGTGACTAGTCAGACATGAAGGAAAAAGCCCACTCTCCACTCTCTCTGTCACACAGCCGTCAGGCAGGACAGCAGAGACAGATAGAGAGAGAGGAAGATGCCACTATGATTTCATATGCCACTCTGTGGGCCTTGCCCCAAACTATCCATTATCAAAGTATTATTGGCAGAGCAGTGCCTGTTGGAAGAAACGCCAGTACACGGACAGTAGGATTCCCATCAATGAGCGATTATTTAGCAATATTACAAAAACGGTCGGCCAATGCGCCTCCCTCTAAGTTGCATAAACCTTGTAGCCTTTCCGTGGGGGGCCATGGGCCACTCATCAAACAAATAGCCAGGGGCCCGTTGAACTGCGGCCTGCCTGTGACCCCAGTCTCTGAAGGATTATCTGTGGAAGCTGGGAGGACGACATGACTCATCCGAGAGAGGAAATAGACTTTTCATAAGCATAGGGAGAAGTCACTCAACTCCAGCTGCAGGAAGTGCTCTTGAACCTATAGGAGACAGACACAGAGAATTATCATGTCAGGTCTGAGACAGAAAAACAGGCACTGTGACAAACCCTTGCTTCACGAATTTAATGCATCTGACCAGTAGGGGGCCACAGAGGATTAGTATTGGGCTCAGCAAGGATCTGACCTCACAAGTAATTTTATGAGCCTGCAGAGTCTAATAACACTAAAAGCTGCATAAATGGAACTTTACAGAAAACAGGCAGCCGTAACGGTTCCTGTATTTTCAGAGGAACCATATTTATTTTGGCTATGCTTTTTGTAATAGCTCTCAGATGGACATTTAATTAACAGAATTTGACCAGTTTGTGAAATATATATATATATATATATATATATATAAGAACCATTTTTGGTTCCCAAAATAACCTTTCAGTAATGATCTAAAGTAATGTTTTTTATCACTATAAAGAATCTTTGTTAATGAAATATGCCAATAACGAACCTCATTTTTGGGAGTGTACACACACAGATAAATTATAAACTTTTCATGATAAAACTTTTCGTTTTATAGTGGATTGTCATTGTTAACTGGAAATTCTTGGATTTTCACAGACCACAGCCTACCGCATTTAAAATTGCCCCCGGGACCCTGATTTGAAGAAAGGCTGAAATAGGCAACTTTGCAGCTTGAATAAAGCACATTTTGGTTTGGAAGAATTATTTAAAATGCTCTAAAAATAGCTGCAGTCAAAATGAATGACATGCCATAAAGCTTGTTTTCAACCCATAATATTGCAAAAAAAAAACTGGAATAATGCAATTATAAATGACCAATTGCAGTTGTAGAATAACTGTTATCTGGTCATGAAATAGTGTAAAATGCAGTTTGAAAGAGGGCTGTATTTTGCGGAAACTGCATGGCCTTCATCACTGCAGCATCTCGATACTCAACACAAAGCAGCATCTGAAATCTCCAGCTGCCCACGGAGACAGTGAGTGAAACTAATACAAGCCCTCACGGCACTCATCAAACCACACGAAGGCAGAAAGAGACAGGGCTCTGCTTCCCACACACAGGCGACGGGAATCGTTCCTGATCTGGTTCTAATTGAGAGGTGAGTGGCAAATGAAGCCGGACACACAGCTCTCTCCCTGGAGACCCAGCGGCACAGGTCAACGCCTACTTCACACCCTCTGAGCCCAGAAGAACAGAGGGAGACTGAGAAAAAGATGGAGAATTTTGCCTGGCATGAGTATGAACGTGGGAGCTGGGTCACAGCCTGGCCGCCCACCCAGCTGGCTGCTCTTATCGACTGTCAGGGCACATAAGGGTGTGCAGGAGAGGATAGGGGTTGCTGGGGTGTTTGCAGGCCACCAGGGACAGTATGACACCCTCTGCAAACTTGTTTGACCATCTATCACCTCGGTTAGTGACTAATCGTCTTTCTCATTGGTGTTTCAAGAGATTATGGGTGTTTGATTGACTTTATGGTCTTATGGTCGGGCTAAAAGCACAATGCTAAAATACTTATAGAGTGCTTCTAGAATTGTGAATAAAATCTAATATTCGAATATTTCCAAAAAAGTAATAATGCTTTATCATGTTGAAGGAACAACTGTTACTTTTCTGAAATGTAATAAAGTTTTTTGATTGCATATCTTTTTTTTGTTGTTTCCAGATAATTGTCTTAGTAAACATTTACTAAAACCAGTTAAAAGACATTTCAGATGTTATTAGAGCTGCAAAGAAATGTGATAAATCAGACAGATTTCAAGCATAATTTGTCTTTAAGTTACGGTCAATGAAAAAATAAAATAAAATTTTAGATGATTCATAAAATAAAGTTAAAATGAACATTAAATGGATAAAGATACAAATAAATAAGAGAATAAGGGAACAGAAATACCATTGGATTTAGTCTCTAAGGCGTTTTACAATCTCTAATTTTTTTATTTTCTTTGAGCAGTGTGTTTTGTTGATTTCATAAACAGCTCTCACCCTCTGTGTACTTCCTTTAATCCACTCTCTGTCGCGGTCGGGGTATGTATATCTGCTGGGCCACTTGTGGCTGACAAACTCGGCACAAGCAATTCGGTGATGCCCCAGTGCGAGGATGAGGCCTGCTACCTTTGATCAACTCTAAAGTCGAGTACACACACACACACACACAGAGACATGCGCATGTACACACCACCCCAGCAGTGTTTGAAGACAGTAGGAGAAGGAGCCTGCAGGAAAATGGCATTGCACAGCATGACAGTCTTGCTGTTGTCCAATATGCTCATAGTTTATTTCTACCGCAGCTTAAGACACCAGCGGTTGCCTGAAAGGTTCATTCTCCTCCGGTTGTTGTTGTCACGAGTGCTCACCCTGACATCTGGAGCCAGATAGCAGAGATACAAAGCCATTCAGATGGTGGAAAGCTTTGAGATATGAATAAGGTTATCGGTCAGTGAAGCCCCGAGATGAAATTGGCTTCAAAACTGTATGGAAAGGTTCAAATGGACTTGGCAGTTATGGTCATAAATGCAAAGTTTTTTTCCAATTATGTTACTGTTACGACCCTATGGTTCTGTATTATTATTTCTCTGTTTTTCTGTTAGTATCTCTGTGTGTTTGTGTCTCATGCTGATTGGTTCCTACAGACCAATTAATGCTCTGTCCTGATTGGTGCATAGCCCTTTAAAAGAAGCATGTCATCACTTCCTCTGGAGAGATTTTGGGGAGAATGGAGAGAGGTTGTTTGTTTGATGCGTGTTGTGGAAGCTGTGTTATTGTTTAGATACTTGAATTTGTTAAGTGTTGAAAACTGTGAGTCTTTGTTTGAGTTAGTTTGTGTATTTGAAGAGTTTGTTGGATTTGACCAATTTGCCTGTTTGACCCTGATTTTTGGATTGCCCTTTTCAAAGTTTGGTCGCCTGATTGTACATATTGTAAATACTTATTATTATTGTTATTTGGGAAAGTAGGGAGACCGACGCCATTTTTGTTTATTGTAGTTGTTTGATCTTTGTTTTTGGTTAGGGAGTTAGGTTTGTACATTTGTATTTTCTTTTCTTTACTTTGAGGTTAGGGTTTAAGTAAGAGGTTTTTTTAAACAAGGAATTTTTGTTTGTTGTTTTGGCCTTGTCGGCTCCTGAATCTTATGTCCCATCCTTAAGAACAATAAATTTATCATTTTTGAAATATTTCTTTTTTGTGTTTTTCATGTTGCACCCTTTTCCCTAGACGGGGTGTAACAGTTACAACCTTGATTCAATAGATTATACGCTATAGTTTGTTTTATGCTCATCCTCATGTCGTTCCAAACCGCAATGATTTTTGTTGTTCTGTGGAACACAAAAGGACTCTTCTAATCAGTCATAAGATATTATGCTAAAGAATACAAACACATAGAGAGAGAGAGAGAGGTACATAAGCCAAGGCTGTGTTTGTGAAAGAGGGTGAAGATTTTGTACATAACACTCATTACTCTTAATGTTAGGAGCTCATTAAGAGTCATTAAATGTGAGAATTGATCTGCCAATTGATTGAATCAGGCTGAGGTGCTCAGACGATGGATAGATGGATGGATGGATGGATGGATGGATGGATAGATAGATAGGACAGACAGACAGACAGAAAGGTAACTGGATGGATGGATAGATAGAATGCATATATAGGATGAATAATAACTACATACAGATTCTACAAAAGCTATACAGACAGACAATATAAACAATAGATAGAATGATTATATAGACTATCAACAGATATAGACAAATTAGGCTAACAATAGACCTACAGACAATACAAGTGAAATTTAACAGACATTAGACAGAATAACAGATTTGCATGAACAGAAGAACAATGCAACGCCTTTCTCAACCTCTTTCTGCAACAGAAGTAATTAGCGTTCACCTTGACCATTTCAGTCCAGCGCGCTTCTTCCTGAGAACGGATCGCAACTCACCAAGATAAATAAGCTCATTGTGTGCTGGGTCTCTTGGTGGCTTACGTGCAAGGTCCAACTGCTCTGTCTAGAGGGTGTTCTGTTGTGTGTGTGTGTGTGCGTGTTTGTGTGTGTGTGTTTGGGCTCAGTGAGGCAGACAGAGCTGGCCGAGCTAATGAACAGCATTGCTTTCATGGACAAGCAAAGCAGGACCAACAGGGCCCCACTGCTCAAAGCCTCCTCATTTCCCCCTCAAGTTCACTGAGCCACCAACACAACAGAACTGTCGGAATCAAACATGGCATGCGAGAGTGTGGTCCTCATATTTGGACAAAGCCCAAACAGCATCAAAAAGCCTCCAAAACAGTTTGTTGAGTGGCCTACTGTATTTGAAACTTCTTTAATTGCTCTCTCATCTGAGATCAATTCGCTTCATTCTATTCCCTATTTTTCCAATTATTCACCTTTTTTCTTGTACCATGACAAATCAATTATTCATTTTGAGGATGGGAGTAAAATCTGTCATGTATACAAGTCAATAAGGACCAAAGGTGCATTGTATCCGAGTGCAGATCTTCCACAACTGACGCTTCTCTAAGGTCCTCAGGCCTCCGTTCCTGCCATATGAATAAAATAACACATCGATTGAGTCGAACAATGTCGTTTCTAAACTTCTGCAGCTCAAAAGCCAAAGTTGCACTGAAGGTGAAGTATTGTTGAAGAAAACAGCATTAGTTGGTTAAACTGATTAGCGCTTTATTAAATACAGTAGTACCTCGGTTTACGAGCGACTTGGTATACGAGCAAATCGGTTTACGAGCATGGGAGGTCGAATCGGTGTACGAGCATTGTATTGGTGTACGAGCAAATTTCTCTCTCACTCACTCTTTTTGTCCTAACGCTCAGCATGGTCGCGGGCATTTTTACTGGAAATATCCTAATGACAGCCTTTCATAACACAGTCACGCAGTTCCAACCCCTATATCACCCCTTAACTCATTCATTCTCTCAGCCTCCCTCTGTTTAGCTGCATCATTCACCACATATCACTTTTAGAAGTGATAACATGAATTAATTGTGATCGCTATTGTTCACGTAGTGAAATATATATGTGGTTCATGAATTCATTTGTCATGAATTTCATTCAATTGTCTTTTAGTTCTGCCTGTCTGTGTGAGTGGGACACCTGATATCTGCATATCATCTGCCTCACTTCTCTCCACTCCGGAGCTCACGGTGGTCGCGCGCGGGTCTCTCTGAGCTCGCGGTGGTAGCGCGCGGGTCTCTCTGAGCTCGCGGTGGTCGCGCGCGGGTCTCTCTGAGCTCGCGGTGGTCGCGCGCGGGTTTCTCTGAGCTCGCGGTGGTCGCGCGCGCGTCTCCCGTTCCACGACTTTCACTCTGGATTATATTCATATGTTTTCTGCACTATTATAATAAATTCACTCATTTGCACTTGAATCCAGGTTTTGTGTTTTCCTCCTCCCTCCTCTGTCTCTCATCTCCTTCATGCCAGCAGACGCTGCTCAAAGTGAGTTACAGCAAATTGTCAAGTATTTTTAGAGTTTAATTGTCTTTATTAGTATTTATAAACATAAATATAAATAGTATTTATATGAGATCTTAATGTTTATAATTTTAACTGTAATTAATAGGGTAAAACAAAAACAAAATATTTAAAATGGGCATTTATGGTCGTGTGGAACAAATTAATTGATTTTTAATGCATTCTTATGGGGGGAAATGTTTTGGTGTACGAGCATTTTGGTTTACGAGCTCGCTCTTGGAACGAATTAAACTCGTAAACCGAGGTATTACTGTATCTGGTTAATTAGAACCAAGAGCAAATGAATAAAACGTATTATATAATGGATACCACTACAGGTTTTGTCACCAAACTGGTTTTTATCACTGATTCATGCTGATAGTCAAGATGATTGCAACAAAAACATTTTTTTTAAATATATCTACGCATTTGGCAGACACTTTTATCCAAAGCAACTTACAGTAGAAGAGAACTTATTGAAGAAACAGAGAGCCATTGTAATCAGTTCTTGCTTTCCCTGGGAATCGAACCCATGACATTGGTGTTACAGGAAAAAATAAAGTAACAACCAAAGGAACAATTACATATGAAATGAACACTCTTCATTAGCATGCAAGAACTATTAAACCCCATGAACAGTTGTCGCTAACTCTTTAGCGGAATTTCACAACATACGGCACACCCAAATACTGTCAAAGAGCAGAGGATTCGTCTCTCCCCTCGACTCATTTGCAGTCTTCCAGTATGGGATGGCACTGAAATTGGAATGTTATGCATCAGTGGTCACACTCAAACTCCAACTGTTTTCTCTGCAGTGAGTGTCGAGGCCTGGGGAGCGACAAGTAACCTGCTAAACTGAGGGTGTGACTTCACGATCTTTGTGAAAGACCCAGGGCTGAAGAAAGGTGGGGTAGTGCCATGCAGTCGGTTTGCATTGCAAAAAAAATGGCAATGTAATTTTTACAAAGATTTGATGGTGCCATATTAGAGTGATAAGCGATAAAAGCTTCAATCTGCGCAATGAACAATGGTTTCTCTTTCTACAGTGTTGCTCTGGGTAGCCTCACTCACAGTGAAACCTCATTGGTCAAAAAAAATAAAATAAATGCTTTTGCAAACCTGTAAATTAAACATGAAATTTTAAATCAATATTGAGTTACTCATATGTGATACTATCATTTATTATCAATCATGTATTTATGATACATAAATTAACTTAATGAAATTACTGTAAGACAAAACCCTTATGCCAGTTAATTCTAAAAATGTATAAAAAGCAATTTTCTTCACTTTATATTATCAAACATATCGTTTACTTGTGATGAAAATGATTATGTGGTAGAATTGTTAAATTGGAAAAATGTATTTGGGTATTTCTTACATTTACTTATTTCAGACATGTTTCTTGTTTAACAGACTTAAGAGAAGAGCATAAAAAAGTTAAATATTTAATTGTTTTCAAGGTACATGAAATGACTATGAAATTAGCCTTAACAAGAAAAAAACTGACATTGCATTTCATTCCAAAAATGTTTTAAAAATGTATGTAAATGTAGAAAAATATATTTGGGTATTTCTTACATTTACTTATTTCAGATGTTTCTTGTTAAAAACTAACAGAAGAGCGTAAAAAATGAAAATATTTAGTCATTTTCAAGGTACATAAAATGACAGCTATGAAATTAGCCTTAACAAAACAATACGAGTCAGTCAATTCATCTCAAAAATGTTTTAAAAATTTATATATTTCAATAATTTTTATTAAAAAAAACAACCTAAGAGTATAAAAATAGGATATTCAATCGTGTGCATTTTTAAGACTAGCATCTTAAAAAAAAGAAAAGAAAATGTTAGCTGTGAAATTAGACAAAACTAAAAATTAGTCTGCTACTTCATTACAAAATTAAAATTTATATTATCAAACACAGATGAAAATTAGACTGGTGAAAACATCATATGGAAAAAAAGAATTTTTCTGTGAAGTAAGTATGTTCACTGCTGGACATTATTAGTTGAGAAATCAATTAGTGAGCGTGAGAAAATTGTTTTAAGGAACTGTATTTTAAAGTCCACAGGGCCGAAAGTAGCCATAGTTGAAGAAACACCAAAAGGCAGCAAGAGAGAGCGGTCTACCATCTTGTAACTGATGGCGTTGCAGATTAGCTGTGGCCCGGTTGACCTGGGAGCGAGAAGAGGGCCAGACAGCTGTGATTGCGGTAGAGGTTTCACACAGTGTAATTACCGCACTGACACCAAGGACTCAGAGGTAGAGAGAGAGAAAGAGAGTGTGTGTGTGTATATAAGCGATTGTAGAAAGTGTGTAGCGGTGGCGGAGGGGGGAGGGAGCAAAGGGAAGGAGAAAAAAGGGGGCTCTACAGGTTATTAGCACTAAACACTGGGAAATGAAACAGCAAAGTCAATGCGTAATTTGAAGGCCCATCAAGCCTCATCAGGAACAGCAGGGAGGAGAGTGTCTGACTTCATCAGCTCGCTCTCCTGACTTGTGTGGAAAATTACAGTAATTAAAAAGGCAGCTAAGTACTCCGCTGAGCGCAAGGGGATCCTTCCCCCCCCCACACCTCCCGTCACCTTCAGCATGGCCGGCTGCTTTTTGCATGACCTCTCCGTTCCCCCCGGCCCATGCTGCCGGGCTTTGTGTGGAGCCGGAGGGACGGTAATTACCGCCTCACTGGCTGATGTCGTATTGATCAGCCGAGAAAGGTGCTGCAGCAAAATGAGAGTCACAACACAGTGGACTCTGGCCAATCGAAAGGTAATTCCAGCCCGTGCGATGATTCGGCCCTTCTCCCCTCACTCCGCCGCTGCCTCGGTTCTCTGCTACCCTTTCATTAAGAGACAGCTGTGATATTGCCGAATCGATACTCGACGCTGCATTGATTGCACTGTCAGTGAGGCTTTCTGCACGAGGCTCAATCAGTGAACTCTGACATGCGCCCTCTGATCCTAATACTCTCTTCACTGTATTGGCACCGCCATTCAGAAACTAATGGAAGGAGAGGGACCGCCGTGCCTACTTGGTTTACAATGACACTCTGGCATCTTTAGCGCTCTGTCAATACACCACTTATTTGCCAAATTCTAGAGGTATCGTCTTTAAGATGGAGTATTATGGGTAATGATATTGCTGTTGAGGGCTGTCAAAATGAAGTGGCCAGATTTAGTAAATAAATAAAAGTATGGATGAGCGAAACAGAGAAAGGGAAGCAAACAGGTCGATTGCAAGAGAGAGTCGGGCAATAAGGTTGGGCTCAGAAGAAAAAAGAAGTGCTAGCCAGGTGACGATGAAGATAAGAAGTCTAACAACCTCTGTCAAAACATTACAGAGAGCTGCACCGGATAATGGGAATCTTAATTATGCGGTTAAGAAAAGCAGTGTACTATCTGCCAAGACAGCAATTAGGATCGCTCTGTCATAGACTTTCGATTACTTGGCCGTAACTCCTACAATGTTAAGGTACGTTTCAGACGCGTCTGTTCATCCAAGTCTGTTGACAGGGAAACTCAACCCAACCTCTTCAACTGAAAAAAAGTCTGCAAAATGTCACATTGATGAGGAGTTATCTCCTACAAGGTGCTAATCAATAAGTCTGTTTTTAACAGTTAATTTGAATGAATTCCAAAATGATTTTTTTTATTTTTTACAGTGAGTTCAAGCATTCAACAAGGCAAGAGGGAAAATCTCTAAGAATGAATTGTGCCTGCGGTCTACCTTGTTTTTGTGACTGGTTCATTAAAGGAACTATACAAATGCATGCTCACACAATTTGCACAAAGCAACCTCTGATTTTGCCTTCATTAATATTGGAGTTAAGTAGCGGTGAGTTTTGTGTATATGGCAAGCCTGATTTACGTAGAAACAAGGTACTGAAATACATTACGACACATTGGATCTCAATGAATGAAATATCCAATATGAAAGTCTTTATTTATATACATTCTATAATTTAAGAACAAAATTAGGTGACAACTAAGTTAAATCATCAACACACTGAGGGCTGGATTCAAAATCATACCAAAAATCAATGTAATAAACACTGAAGTTATATGCTCCAACTGCATGAAGTTCATCACAGCAACTCATAATGTAAGTCAACGTATGGGAATGCTCCGGATGGGATCAGGGATGAGTCTGTGGTTCTACTTGGCGGCTTCTGGTGCTCTGATACATAATGTCCCAGAGGTGCTAAATTGGATTCAGGTCTGTGGAAATGAGGGCCAGTCAATGGCATCAAAGCCTCGGTCATCTAAAAACTGCCTACACACTCAAGCCACATGAGATTATCAAGCACCAAGAGGAACCGTAACCCGATTATCCCTTCCCTCGATAAGGGAACTGCTAGCAAGTACTCGGAGATCTGTGCGACCCTCCAAGGATATTCCTCACACACACCAAACACGAGACATAACGGTAGTGTCAGAGCTCTGCCACAACAACAAGAATTTACTAGACAGAATGTCTAGTAAATTTTTTTGTTTCAGTAAATAATTTTACATCTTTATTGTCATGACTGAAAATTATGAGAACAAGATTACAGATAATGCAAGAATGAATCCAAGCACTTAAAAAAAAAACTTCTGTATTTAAATCTTCCGTACATTAAAAAAAGCCAAAGAAAACAAAGTCCGAAGTACAATTACTTTTTGTGGTTATTTTGCTGAACTTGCATTACTCTGCCTATCTATTTAACACTAAATCTTTACAGAAGAAATTAAAATAGCATATAGTTCACATAAGTAACATAAAATCATTGCAAGTTGATTCAAGCTTAAACTACCCAGTATTATAATTCATGGTGACTGGCTGTAATTGAGGCCAGTCGTGAGAGATATTTGTGTCAAGTTTAACAAAGCAGTCATCATCTAGAAGGACCACTCCACTCTAGCACCTTCAACGCTCCCTCTCAATTTGACAAAATCTGGAGGCTGACAATTTCTCCATTTTCTCAGACTGAGCTAAGGGCTCTTAATCACCTACTTCAACTTAATACTTAAAGCAGGGTGAGGAGAAGTGCACGGGGAACACAGGTCACCGTGGAGAAGAGGGTGAATGACAGTTTGGACTTCTTTATGAAAGGCAGGGCTCTCTGAAATAGCTGCTCAGGTGCAGAGTTTGACAAAGAGAAGAGAATGGAAAGATAGGCATCTACAAGGGTGTGGTGAACCTTTCCAAAAAAGACAAACTGTTGTCTTTGGGATTATTGTGTTGGAGAAACTTAACATAATGACAGCAGTTGGAGAATTTGTGTAGAGGTCACACCATTTTTAAATTGGGGGATATGATCCCTTTTTAGCATCACTGGGTCATTATCCGAGCTAACAATTGAAACACCCAAATAATGGAGCGATATTGTGCCGGTGCAGTCAAAAACAGACAGGCTCATACAATGCTTGTACAATGAAATTGAAAAGGATGAAAGGAAAATCTCTGTTTCCTGTCATTTGAATGGTGAGAAAATTAAAAAGGAGCAACTATACATGAAGTGCAGACTAATTGAAATCATTTACAATAGGACTGTTAAACCATATTTAGGACTTTGAAGAAGTTAAATGAAAGCAAACAGAAAAATCATACTTTTGTCAGTTCGATGAGTACAAATTACTTCCAAGTTCTTAGAAAAAAAGTTTAACCATGATTTTTCATAAAAAATTTAATCAAAGCCCAAACTACTTCTGTGGAACATAAGTTTTTTTTTTTTAAGATACTTGTTTGTCTAGATAATGAAAGTGAAATGGATGCTTTGGACCCCAGTGACTTTCAATGGACAAAAACATTCTTCAAAATATCTTTTAAACATCGCAGCAGAAAAAAATGCATTGGGACTTTTACTTCTGGATTGGGGCTACGTAACGGTTAGAATTTTTGGGTGAATTACCGTATTTTCCCGCATATAATCTGGTTAAACCAGATTTTACAAACCCCATGGGGGTTATATAAGGGTGCGGGCTATATTGCAAATTTTTTACACGTAATAATATTTTAATATATTTGTTACCTCCCTAAGGACGTAAGGGATTTTTTGCGGTATTTTCTTACTGTTTTTCTGCCATGAGGGCGTGTTCTTCTCATCTCATCCGATGATCAACACCTATATTCATCCTGATATGTAATGCCTACATTTCACAATCCAGTCATTGATATCACATTTGAAATCTGTGTCTACCAACCTTTTTGTGTGAATTTATACTCAAACATTTTCCAGTGTCCAAATATGTGCTAACACTTTCAGCAACTGTTTGAGCTATTGTGTGTTTGAACGCCTGTTATATTGGTTTGCACACATTTGCTTTCTTTCCTCCGTACCCCCACCAGCCACCACTAGCATGCATTGAGTAAGGCCGTGCTGTGTATGATTGCCATGATTCTCCGGCACTCTATTGACAACGTAGCAGGTGTTCGTTCCACATCCTCTCTCCTCTCCCTAGGAGACACTAATCCCCTTCAGGAGGCCTGGCTCCAGCCTCACCCCCAAGCCTCCCCCCCATCCCTTACCACCTAGGACAGTGGCATTAGGCTTTGATATCCAGCCCACAACCCACAGTCATTGCGCCTGACCGATGTGAGGGGCAGGTGCAACCGAGTCGCATGTTACATTTAAGACACCTCCATTGCCTTTAGTGTGGGTTCCCAGACCCCCTTTGTTCTTTTTATCCCTCTTTGTTCAATTAGATAAATATGGGGTAAGGAATTAGGGTCATTGACACCACAGTCGGCACAGTTTTTGATCGCCATGGCAATAAAAACGGCCTAGTACCCCCCCAACCCCAATAGCTTTTTCAAAAAACAAATAAAAAATTCACAGATTGCAAATAAAATGCTTTAAGT
The DNA here is from genome assembly GCA_037043235.1 of Rhodeus uyekii. Taxonomy (NCBI): domain Eukaryota; kingdom Metazoa; phylum Chordata; class Actinopteri; order Cypriniformes; family Acheilognathidae; genus Rhodeus; species Rhodeus uyekii. The sequence continues at coordinate 11,849,011 of JAWRVZ010000003.1, read as the reverse complement.
ACATCAAGCCAAGTGTATACAGAAAAAATCCCACAAATCTCATTGCACAGTGTGTTCCATGATTACCTGTTTAACTCTATTGTAACATTCAATTCAGGGAACTGCATGTTGCAGTCATATTCTTGTTCTTTGCAAAACCCTGCTGAGCTCCAGAGAAGCAAGCAACACCTCTCGTATTAATTAAACCCACCATGTCTGCTGCAGCACCATCATCATAACCTGCCAATCTTCCACTGATGAATGTCACAAAATACACATCAAGGTCCCTAAGAAACGACAGCTGTTTGACTACAACAAAAACAATTGACCATGCTTCAAACTTCCTCACCATTTGAAAGCCCATCTTAATTCTTTTGGGTGCTGAACATGAACTAATTAAAACACGCGTCTGGCTGCATTTTGATTTAAAGGTAAGGAACAGAAGTATACTGAAAGGGAGCAAGTGGTGTGGCTAATGTGACGCCCTCTTTAATTTGTGCCCCTCGCTGAGCAAATATTCACGTTCCTTCTTCACACTTGGAAGTCCCGCTATTGTATACACAAAAAAGCCACTGTTAGCCCAACACGGTGCAGGTCAGGCAGTAGAGGGATTGGATTGTGACCTCTTGGCATGATATCTCAGTATATTATTAGAAAAGCCACACCTTCGTCTTTCACACAAAGACAACCTGTTTTTATTTTACACCCTTGTTCTTCAATATCTTACTCATAAGGAGTAGTATCCTATCTTCAAGAAATAATTGCTCACAAAGATTTGGTGTTCGAAAGGCAAATGGATCTGTAGGGGAATTACAGTTAAGACCCGAGGACCAGATATGTTGAATGAAGAGCAGGAGTCAGAAGTGCAGTCAATAGAAGAAATTTTAGTGATGTTTAGTTTGCAGTTTCATCAGCAGAAGCTTCATGTCTCACAAGGAGTTCGTAGACCGCCCCACTTACAATAACATTGTTACAGCAATTATACTCTAACAGAGGGTACTAACTACATCAATGATGACGGTTAATTTATTCTGATTGGCTAAGAAAGAAAGATAAACAAAACTAGTAATTGTCCACACAAGAGCAGACAGTCTCTTGTAAATGGTATTAATAATTCGAAGACTATACTTTGAATTTTAATACTTTAAATTTGATCTCTTAAACAAGTGAGACAGTAAAATAATATACTGTATTATAATACATATAATACACATCAAACAATAACCTTTTCAACAGATTATTTAGCCAAACGTTTGATGGTTAAATGAACATCAATCTTATTATCGAGGGGCTTGGTTAAAATAAACTAAAGGATAAAAAGGAAGGCACTGATCTCGGTAGAGAGTTGATGGAGTGGACATATGTTAAACACACCAGAGATGATCCACCTGACCCCACCAGATGAACTGTGCTAAAACTCTTCTGTTCCTATTGATGACCCACTTGGTCGACGGCCAGACGTGAAGTACCCAAGGCCACGACCAGCCATCTGGTCAAAAGAGATAACACAGGTTATATAACATGACAAATATTTCATGTCACAAACTCTGATGAAAAGTTAGCCAGACCTTACTAGCAAATGCCCTCAAAGGCATTTTGTTGAAACTTTCAAGACAACTAGGCAAAGTTTTGATGACCCTTGTCACATGGTGGTTGCTAATTGTTATTTTTCAAGTCTAACAAGCATGCCTCCTGCTGCTCAGAGAATGTTTTCAACTTTTGATCCTGACACCTGCGTCTGCCTGGGATTCAACTCCAGCTCTGTTTCTCTCTGATGCACCTCCAGGATCTAATGGATTGTAAAATGTCTGGCAGGATGTAATCTACAAAACAGAGAATACTTTCTGTGTGAACTGTGGTGTGGAACACTTCTGCCCAGATCTATGTTTTACTGTGAAATGTATGTCAGAGAGAAGATCAGTGCACAAGAGAAATATGGAAGAACAATACAGGTCAGAATTCAAGTAATTTAAAAATCTTCCTAAACATTAACTTAAAACTTCCACTTTCCAGTTATGAGAACCTAAAACTTTTGTTATAACTGGTATGTTTTTACAGTAGCATCCACTGATAAAAAAGCCATTTAAATTAAACTGCAAAGCCAATAATAATGTAGAAACTGTAACAACTTACACCACATAACGTGACAAACGGACCACTGCCGAAACAGTTAGAGTTTCCTGTTTAGACTCATGGTAGTGGCGAGAGGCTGTTGTGCTTGGCCTGGCAGTAAAAATATGCCTGGTGACTTCTCTTATTTGTAGAGCTGGATTAGTGTGGTTGACGGAGACGTCGAGTGTTAGGGCGCTGGAAAGCGTCCCCAGGCCCAGCGCTGCTCATGGCATACTGGGTAACATTGAGACATGACAGGTTGTGTTTGGACGTTTGGACGGCCACAGCCATCAGGCAGCGTTATGCAGATTTCTGATGGGAACAGCGGAGACTGGCGTTCCCCCAGGTGCCACGGAGCGGCTTCTTAATAATAGGAAGTGACAAGAAGCAGACGGCCCACATCTCTTTGCTTGCCACGCTGTTCAGGACAATGCCACTTAAACGGGTGGCTGCTAAATTGGGTGTAAGGGAAAAAAGAAACATCAGCCTTTTGTTGTTGTCGTCTTGAGCGAATTGGACAATAAATCAGACAGTTGTCGTAGGACCTACGTTAACACTCCTGTTTGGGTGACAAGCTAGTTATTTAGAGAAGGCCGAGATGTGGTTTTCGAGGGCAGAATATGTCTCTGCTGGCAATAAAAGAGCAAATCAATTTGAAATGTCATACTTTTACTTGTCTATTAAATAGACACAAGAAAGGCATTTGGCTGCCAAGCTAATGACACCTTTGCCATTTCAGTAAAAAAGCAATAGAAATGGCGACTGTTTGAAATCAATTTGCAAAAGGTAAGTTCTATTAAAGGTTTTCACAGCAATTTTACCACAGAAAAAAAGGTGTTCCTATAAAGCCTTATCAATCACTATAGACTCAAATGGCTTGTTGCTTCCACAAAACTGTCACAATTGTAAGAAAACTGTTACATTTATTATTGACAGTTATCAAAAAAATTTTTTTTCGAAGTAATATAGTTCCTAAATTTAAAGACGTTTATTTTAGCCCACCAATGTTGCAACTAGTCATGATGACATATAGTACACATTGGTGTATCCAATCCTAATTCACTTAGTATTATCAAAATGTCATGGTTTACAACATTTGCTGGTCTGTTAAATTTTGCATTTGAACATTTATATGTAGGAACACATAACAATAACAAAGAGAAAGGTGGTATTATCAATTTCTACATCGGCTTTCTGATATGGATAAACCACATTGTGAACCTTAGCAAACACACCACTTAAAAAACACAATAGTCTCTCCCTTTTCACCATTTAAGACAATATCGTTTTGTTTTGGGCCCTGCAGCTGGGGGTGAAATGACCAGTGAAATCCGACGGCTGGTGTGTTATTTCACACCCTGGGCGACGACTGTATGTATTTATTTTCACACAATAGAGATGCAGCCAGGCTGGGCGCTCTTTCATTTTCGTCCACAGGGGTGTTCGCTCTCTGTGGAGCACAATTAGAAGCTCATCACCGTTCCAGTCATCCTGCGCCTGTGAGGGAGCGCTGCTCAAATGCCCCAGCCTCCGCAGGTCCTGACATTGATCCTATAGAGCAGCTCGTTGTGCATGGGAGCTTCAATTAAAACCCCACACCACAACTGCTTTATGCCTTTTTTATACACGTCTTGCTGACACCAAGGAGGTGAATTACAGGCTATCATTCAAGATGTTAAAATAAAGATCCTGGTGTACTAGAACATGCCTTTTCATTATTGTATTAAGTGAAAAATCTTGTGGGCAACAGACTTTGGAGATAAAACATTGGTTTCTGACATGTAAAATGTATCTTTTGATTTAATCTTGGATCAGTTGCTTTAGTTGGTTCCATAATAACAATTATCAAAATGGTGGTTTCCAAAGATCAGTGGTATAATACACTCACCTAAAGGATTATCAGTAACACCATACTAATTCTGTGTTTGACCCCCTTTCACCTTCAGAACTGCCTTAATTCTACGTGGCATTGATTCAACAAGGTGCTGAAAGCATTCTTTAGAAATGTTGGCCATATTGATAGGATAGCATCTTTTAGTTGATGGAGATTTGTAGGATGCACATCAAGAGCACGAAGCTCCCGTTCCACCACATCCCAAAGATGCTCTATTGGGTTGAGATCTGGTGACTGTGGGGCCATTTTAGTTCAGTGAACTCATTGTCATGTTCAAGAAACCAATTTGAAATGATTCGAGCTTTGTGACATGGTGCAATATCCTGCTGGAAGTAGCATCAGAGGATGGGCACATGGTAGTCATAAAGGGATGGACATGGTCAGAAACAATGCTCAGGTAGGCCGTGGCATTTAAACGATGCCCAATTGGCCCTAAGGGGCCTAAAGTGTCACAAGAAAACATCCCCACACCATTACACCACCACCACCAGCCTGCACAGTGGTAACAAGGCATGATGGGTCCATGTTCTCACTCTGTTTACGCCAAATTCTGACTCTACCATCTGAATGTCTCAACAGAAATCGAGACTCATCAGACCAGGCAACATTTTTCCAGTCTTCAAATGTCCAATTTTGGTGAGCTTGTGCAAATTGTAGCCTGTTTTTCCTATTTGTAGTGGAGATGAGTGGTACCCGGTGGGGTCTTCTACTGTTGTAGCCCATCCGCCTCAAGGTTGTGCGTGTTGTGGCTTCACAAATGCTTTGCTGCAAACCTCGGTTGTAACGAGTGGTTATTTCAGTCAAAGTTGCTCTTCTATCAGCTTGAATCAGTCGGCCCATGACCTCTGACCTCTAGCATCAACAAGGCATTTTCTCCCACAGGACTGCCAAATACTGGATGTTTTTCTCTTTTCACAGCATTCTTTGTAAACCCTAGAAATGATTGTGCGTGAAAATCCCAGTAACTGAGCAGATTGTGAAATACTCAGACCGGCCCGTCTGGCACCAACAACCATGCCACGCTCAAAATTTCTTAAATCACCTTTCTTTCCCATTCTGACATTCAGTTTGGAGTTCAGGAGATTGTCTTGACCAGGAACAACCCCTAAATGCATTGAAGCAACTGCCATGTGATTGGTTGATTAGATAATTGCATTAATGAGAAATTGAACAAGTGTTCCTAATAATCCTTTTAGGTGAGTGTATATGGAACACATTTTTGCCTTGGAGTGATGTAAATTGCAACAATTGGGGCTTCATGTTTTGTAATTTGCTGCTATTCACAAGTGGCAAAAAAGTCTCAATTATGAAGAAGAAAATATTGAAATGAGAAACAAACTTTATATGGGGACAAATTAAGTAAATTAATAATTACAGCAACATATGTCATAAAGTGACTTGATTTCTCATTTCGAAATCAAAAGAAATTAGCTTCCATAACAACAGTTCAGAACAGAAAAAGTTGTTTTTCGTCATCCTTTGCTTGGCACACTCTGTACATAAGCTGATTCGGGAGAGGGCAATCGAATAGGAATTTTCCACACGGCGACAGGGCTGCAGCATTCTGACAGGTGCCTGTTGGAATTGGACAATCTCAGGTTGCAGAGTGTTATTGTCTGTGAATTGTGTGTGGGTGTACTGGACATAACTGCGGGGCTTCATAACTCCAGACAACAAAAGGCTGTAGAACTGTATAAATCACATAAATTCTGTAAAGTTTCTTCCTCTGTCTTTTGAGGTCTTTTACAGAAACAACAAGTGCCCCAAATATGTCAAAGTCAACCAAACAGATTATGCTGAATAAAATTCTCACAATTTCTGAGAATAATTTCTGACTTCCTTTCTGTACGGTTTTCTTTTTCTATGCACTAATCAAGAATTCAGTCCAACAGCCACTAACATCTCCAGCACAAAGTTCACTCTGAAAATAGCCTTGACATTCTGATGCAATGCCATACAAATGCAGAAATTTCCATACATCATTAGACGGCGATATTCACAATAAAGAAACCTACTGTGATTGTTTATCCTGGTGGGAACAAACCTATATGTGGCAGGCTCACAATAATATGCAACTGCTTTAAACCATATTCCCAAGTGCAACAGCTCTGATCTTTTTAGACGTATGAAAATCAGCTCCTCAGTCAGCCTCATGTTCAGTGACATTTTACAACATTGCCAGAGATACACCATTGAACCCCAGTTGTAATAGCACCTATGTTGCAGAGGGTGAATCAATATGACAGGGCAGGCAAGGGTTACACTAAGAACAACTGTGCCAAAACTTACAATATCTCATAAAAATAAACTAGAGGTAGTACCATCTGACACAAATTGGAGCTTCAACAACAGCAAAATTAATACAATTTTATCAGAGAAACTATTGCCCATGAACTAATGAGCACTTGCAAAGAAGAGTTTCCAGAATACCATATTATGGTACATTACACCGGTTAAAAACAATTGTATAGTTGGTTTATATAAATTGCATTAAATTTTAATTATTTGTAATTACATTTTAAAATATGATCCTTAGTAGGAATCATTTAAAATTACTTTCAAGTAATTAACGATTATTGTTCTAATATCAGTGTTCAGTGAAGGAAGATGCAATATTGGAACTGGTGCTGAATATTAAGTCAGAATAAATAAATTTTATTAAATCTGAATAAAATAATGGTCCTGGTGTTAGTGCATGGATATACAAAACATAGTTGCACAAGCACACATACCTCTCAGTCGTACCGCCCATCTCACTCATCCAATCCCACCAGAATCCCTTCCTGCCCATAACTCCTGCTCTACAACCTGGCTTCAACACAACCAGATCCCCTCCGGCTCCATCTTCAAAGCACCAGACTAGACCACTTCTCTGAACCAACTGATCTTTGATCCCAATGTGGGAACCAGGTTTCCCTGGGATCGTGGGCTTGCACACAACACCCTGTCCCTGCCTTGAATCACCTGGGTCATGAGAAGGGAGCAGCTGGGTTGAGGGTGTTCAGCAGGCCCTCCGCAGATGGATGGCTAGATGCGCAGTCTCACTCATTAGTACTTTGGCACACCTGACAGGTCTGTGAATCCCTGCGAGGCTAACTTCATCTTGCCTGCAACCAACAGCAGTTTTGACATGATTTTGGGGTCTAAACATATAACTGCGAGATAAACACAATACTGTAAATGAACACACTTCACTGGATTTTTTTATAAAAACTAACTTTAAAGTAACTACACAAAAAGATTCTAAGTGGTGTTTTGAGCAAATTATGGCCATTGTTTCAGAATTAAAGCAGCAAACAAATTTCACTCAATCTTCTGAGGCTCAATAACTGTAATTTCCTTCGAACCAAGCGTGTTTTCCAGTTTAACATTGGCAAAGTCAAAGAGGAATTGTTTGGTTTGAACCACTAAGAGACAATTGGCTAAAACCATATAATTTAACTGGAAAGAGAAGAGCACACATAGTTTTTAGTTATTACACTAGGAATTCAATTTGGAATTCAAAAAATACCACCATGTGTTGTAGCAACAAAATGAACATCATCCAAATGTGCTTCTGTCCATAGAGGGGTGGAAAAAAAGGTGGGAATGAGTGCATCTGTCTCCGGCTAAAAGCACAGAAGCACAAGCACACACAGATTTCTCAGGAATAGTCATCAGTCTCTAGGTGGCAGTGTTGTAATTCCACCCAAATACCCAATATGGAGACCACAAACCTGAGAAACTCTAGAGATCTATATTCTCTTATTTAAAACGCAACGAAGCGCAATGCATTGAAGTCTTTCATTGATCACAGACATCACACTTTTTTTCCTGTCTTTCTCTCTCAAACCTTTTCTTCTTCTCCTGTCATGGCAAATATTCACCTTACCCAGTGAAGCAAATTGCTGACACCTTTTTAAGAAGTGACAACTGTGTATATTTCATGATAGCAAATTCCATTTTCATATCAAGCGAGACGAGAATACAATTTTCACTTCATTTAATCAAGGTGGGGACATCTATGGGTTATGGCACTTAAAGCTGTCAGAAGTTTAAGATGCACTATTGCTGTCAATCTCACACCCTGGTACTTAATGAAGGAGTTCATTCAAAAACTTTCTAATTAGTACATAGAAGGCAACACTTTGCGTCATTAAACGAAAGTACAGTTTAATACATATATATATATATATATATATATATGTGTGTGTGTGTGTGTGTGTGTGTGTGTTCTGAGGTACAGTATAGAATTCTATGATTTGTTGCTTTAGGTTGAATACTATAGATAATTTGCTAATCTAATAATAGGTCATTTTACAAGGTTAAAAATAAATCAATACTGAAAATGTACAATTTCTGAAATTACTTATTTCAGACAAAAAGAAGGATTGAGAGTTCAAAATTAAATGTTTTTTTTGTTTTGTTTTTTTGTTAACGCAATAAACCCAAAGTATTCAACCCATTTAGAAGCATTACAAGCTAAATACTGCAACAAAGCTCTCACTTTCTAATGGTATAAATGACAGATTCATAGACTGGGAGAGCTAGTATCTCTGGCCTCTACAATTCTGTCTGAGAACTGTTCTTTCACATCACCACACTGCAGGCCTATGTCAAACACTTGACTAGCAACCCCTACAATGTTGTTCTGTCCTTCTACACCTCACCCCGTAATGCACACACTTGTACAAGCACTCGCATATATACTAGGTCAGTCACATGTGCATCACCATCACCATCACCTTTCTAATGCTAATGCTAATTTGAGAGGACACACCTGTCAACCAGATGTGGTAACTGAATTGAACGTCCCTTCTAAATGTAAATGAATATGTCTAATAAAGAAACAAAAAAGATACGTTATGAAAACTGACAGGAATGGGGTAGTGAAATACTGGTTTTGGAAGAAAGCATGCGATTGTGGTAAGAGAAAAGTAGGAGGTATCATACAAGTAAAAAATGAAAATAGTAGTAAAACAGAAAGGGGGGGGGGGTAGATAGAGAAGGCCACTACATACAACTACATAAGAACAAAACTTCAAATTCAAATTATATTAGAAAGAACCATTTTGCCATCTGAATAAGTAAATGTTTTCTAAACTTGGCTGACCCTCACTCTCAACCAATCTCAACACATGAAATGATCGGAATTGTTTAGGAGTCAAATTACCTTTGGGCAAAATAATATTTAACATGACGTTCATCTTAAGTTCTTCTGAACTTCGAGTGAACCTGGTCCTTCCCAGCACGTCAGAAAGCTGATAACAGTTTAGACATGTTATGTCAATGACAGGAATTCCAATAGACAGTTGAGGAATTCTTTTAGGTTGCAAACTTGAAATTCATTTAGCTGCTTTCTACGTGTGTGGGAAGAAAACGTTAATAATCGTTGAGTGAGATTACTACAGGGAGGTAAGAAAGAAGAAAAAGACACCTGTCATGCCAGTGAACCGTATCCAAACTGACATTCTTCAATCTAAAGTAATTAAACAATACTTAATTACCTTGGTTGTCAATCTAAAGTAAAGTCCCTTAGCCCACACCATCCACTTACCTGTCTCAGGTGTTCCTGATGTCCCAAGAGACCCTCTTCGAAGGGCCTTTGAGAGACACTCACATAGAAACCCATTTCAGAGGCCTTCATAGATGCCTCCAGTGAAAATACAGAACTCCTCTCATCTTCTTACTACCTTACTCCATGCACTCTGATCCATTTAACGTTGCAACCTGATCTGTCAACAGAAAGAAGCTACACTAAGGAACCAACATCCAGCTCCTGCCCGAGTGTTGGCCACCATCAGGACTGTGTACGTATATATAGAGGGCCCCCCCAACGTCAGGACTCACAGGCACACCTGAATGGGCTCGAAGTGTGCCTAACTAGCTGCACACCGTGTCATGGTGTGCTCTGATTGCCTTATCTTCTCATTTATCACAGATGAATTGGAACCAGCCTTGCTGAAAGCTCCTTTCATTGTTGGGGAATGAAAAACTGTGTGAAGCCCAGTGTGCATCTGAACAAGGGGCCTTCTGTCAACCCCAAGTGGTTGAGGAAGAAAGGTGAGTGGAGAGGAAGAAAAGAGAGAGGTGGAGAAAGAGAGAATGAAGAGAGAGAGGTAATGAATAAATGTGAGTGAAAAGCAAGATTATGTCAGCCTCACAAGTTATTGAGATTCCCCGAAAGGTAACAGTGAACCATGATGCTTAACAACGGTGCTTCACACCAACCAACCATAGGGCAAAGTGAGCATGTTTCCGCCAAGTTAGCGCCCTGCCAAGCTCATCTACAACAGATTTGGTTGTGTTAAAATGAAAACAACAAACAAACTAAAATGGAGGTGTGTGTTTCTCTCCAAGGAAGACTTGCACCTCTCATCAGTCACACATAGAATTAATTTGCAAGTTTTGACATGAAATGGCTGAATGCCTGACGCCAGCCTCTACTGTAAATGAGATGCAGATTGTAAGTACAAGAACCACCAACGTTACAGCACACGAGATGTGTGTTACATTTAGTTGTGGACAAGTTGTTTAAAGAGGACCCTACCTAACACTCAATGTTTTTTAATCTGCATCCCACACACACCTATAGTTGGTCCCACAGTATTTGACAGCTGTCCTTCCAGATGTCGACACTTGGCCTGGCCATCGAGGTTTGCCCTCAGGGGCCTGATTTCTTCTAAATATCGATGCCTTTCTGAATACCGAGGAGAGTGACAAGTGCACCACTGAAGAACTTTAAGCAAAATTTGTTCACAGCTGCTTTGTTCTGCAGTGATCCCATTAAATTGACAGCACTCACCTGAGGGGGTGGCCAACAAAGTCTTTACATGGTGATTTTGCACCCTGGAACCTTAATGGGTCGTCCACACCATGGCCATATGAAAAAACTGCTCAAAAGAGGCTGCCCCAGCTCTGAAGACAGGTACTTCCAAGGTCTTGAGTGATGTTTTAATTGCCTGGATAAGGTGCAACTCTAATATCGATGGTGGCAAGGCAATTGAGAGTTCCTTATCCTTTCCCTCCCCCTAAATCAATGCACACTTTTAAAGAATATTTTGTGAGTCATGGCTGCCCTTATATAAAGTGAGGTAGCTGTGCATTAGATATGCTGCCGGAATCTTCTGCTTGGGCGAGTGGACTGAGAACGATGTGAATTGTTAATGCCTTTCTGCCTCAGTTCACGCCTGCTGATTGATCAACTCGCAACTGTATCTACTCTTTCTTCCATGAAATCCGGTGTTAGTGTCTGTATATGCGTGCATGGGGGAGACGAGGCAGAGAGGGTTCATCAGATTTCGGGTTAAATTGAGAGTGAAGGAGGTTTGCTGTGTAGATAGAGGGAAGGGGGGAAAGACATGTTGGGGCCCAGCCTCCAAGCAGCATGGGCCCTAAAGGAGGACATTCAGAGGCACTCCGCCGATCACACGCTCCCTGAACTCCAATGGGACCCAAATTGCATGGGATGTGTGGGTCTTTTCCCAACATATTTATATCCTTTACTCTTTACAAATCCACTCAAACGCGCATGCTGCTGACTGGCAATGGGGTGGGTGACAGGATGGGTGGAGGGTTAACAGAACAGTGCTGTAATACAAGAAGGCTTATTTGATTTTGGATGCACACAGCACAGGCTGCCTCATAAATAATGCATACTACTGTACAAACAGGGAGCTAGCTGTCACTTGTTGCTTTGTGTTTGATTCCACCAAGATGAGATTATTCAGTAGAGATAGAAACTATCCTGTGAAGCTACTTCGTCTTTATAGGAATACAGAATTTGGCTCTGCTTTGTACTTCCAAGTGTCAATAAAACTAGAGTCCTTTGACTCGTCTTCTTGGGAACCAAGTATGCCTGAAAAAAAAGGGAAAGATATTGAATTAAACTTAGGACCAAAGCAGGTGACAGTCAAAGGAGGTTCAGAGGTGCTGAAGTGTGCGAGTGCTCGCAAGTGTGGGTTTGGTAACCACAATCACACTTGGCTACTGTGTCGTTCGCCACAGAAAAGGTTAGCGACAGACTGGTCCCCAGCGCTCCAAGCAATCACTGCAAAGGTGTCAGAGAGGAGATCTTCTGCATATGAGTTACCATGGATAGGGCCTGCCTTTACCAGGACGCTGTGGTGAAATTAGCATTTAACACGGTTTAAACTTGAAATATACGTATTATTAATTTGCATATGCATTAGTGAGAATTTGTTAAAGGAATATTACAGGTTACAGGTCATCTGAGCCAAACATTATATGCTTGCCCAATGGATTTCCACTGTAAGTGCATAAATGTCAACACATCTTTCCAGATGGAGGGTTTGGGTTTGTGTGTGTGTGTGTGTGTGGTAATCAGTGATACATAGACTGTAACATTTATTAAATGCAGACTATTTTTTAAAGCCTTTTTAGAAGAAATCATTTGACAGTTTATTATCTAGCCTAAACGTGCAGTCCAACAACAAAATTAAGGGATAGCAATGCCTGCAATTACTGACAATTTGTAACAGAATCTTTATATTCTATGGTTTAATTCCTTTTCTCACAACTCACAGACCTTCAAATTATCTTTAAGAAACATGCACATAACGCCTTATATGTATATTTTGAGATACACAACCTCTAAGATGCTGCAACATGATTCATAGATCTTAGACTAATCTCTGTGTGATTAGACTGACATCTTTGACACAAAGAGGAATGACGGGTTGTCAGTCACTTCACGTTATTACATGCCAAGTCACATTATGGTGGCTCTGAGAACCTGGCACCGGCGGGTGAAGCCCGTCATTCCCCTCAGCGGCATCCACTTACACTCCAGGTGCCAGCACCGAGAGGAAGCAGGCTGCCCACACAGACTGCCACCCTGCAGGGAAGAAATAGTGCGGGAGGCGAGCACGTTAGCATGTGGAAACTGTCTACCCTGTCTTCTCTTCTGGATTGCCTGTCACTACAGTATACCATATCACACAAACATACCTATCAAGACAAGGACAGATCTGATTGGACCCTGCTGAGATCATCCAGATGCATACAATGCATAGATGTTAATGCCTAAGGTTAATTTTGTCATGGTTATTTGAAACTTTCACAACATTTGTGGAAAAGTTGTGCATTGGCGTTACATGCTGTTAGCTGGAAGGTGTAAAACTTAGGACAGTTATAAGATCATTGCTCTAATTCCCTTACCCCTTATTTATACTGAACACATCTGCGATGCGTTACGGCTCAGAAGAGGTTTTGATCTGTCCTCCATGCAGTCCCAACTCACATTTCAGAAGTGAAGCAACTGGAATCATGAGATCGAGAGATTTGTCTGTCCGAAGCTGTCTGGCCGTATTTTTTTCTTGAAATTTGGGGATCCACTATGAGCTAAACGATTAAGTTTTGTCTGGTTTAACTGTGTTTATTGCTGTATTTATTGCCATGTCCTACTTTGTTGTGCTCTAGCCTTCAGAAAATTTAATACAATTAAAAGTTCAATTATTTACAATACATCCTGAATCATGTTGTATCTATATTTTGTATTTGAACTGTGCGGCTTGCGATATCCTTAAATAATAGACTAAGCACCTATTTTTAGTAAAGCAGCATGGAGGGCCTTTTCTGGGATGCTTCAGTTATTTTAATTCAAAATGTGTGTTCCGTGTCGGAATGTCTGTTTTTGTTTTGGTCGGTCTAATCCTGCCCACTGCCAATTTTTCCAATAGTATTTCAACATATGTGGGTTGCCACTTGGCGGAAAACACAGCTTATTACAGCCAAGGATGCAAGAAAAAAAACTGGGTCAAAATCAGTAGATTCTACTCAACCTATAAATGGCATCCATCTAAAAAGAGAGTAGAGGCATCTTAAACTTAAGTGTATGACAACTGTACCTGTTCCTGGCAAATCCGCACGAGGAGGAGGGGATGGGGAAACATCTGTGTAAAATTTTTTGAATTTGCATTGCAGTACCCATTACAACATTTTTCAAAATGGTCTTGCTGAAGCAAACTTTTCAAAAAAAAAGCAAATCTGTTTTTTCAAGCTTGATATAAGTTTCAGTTCTATGTATTGTAGTTTAATTCACATTTAGTCATAAATATGATCCCTATTGTTATACAGTAATCCCTCGCCACTTCACGGTTCAAGATTCGCGGTCTCAGTGCATCGCGGATTTTTCAAAAATATTTATCGAAAAAAAAAAAAAAAAAATACCGCCATATCGGCAGCCGTATTACGGAAAGCAGCATTGTTTCGTGATGCGCGAGAGAAACGGTTTCCCAGGATGCCAGACAAAGGAAGAAACTCTCTCAGAGGCTGGCTTTGTACACACACACGGCACTCAGACAAGACACGTGATTGGTTCCCGGCGCAAGATCGACCAATGAGAACACCAATCCCGTATCCCGTGAGCTGATTGGCTGATTTTACTTCGTGGATTTTCAACTATCGCGGGGGTGTTCCGTTCCACATTAACCACGATAAACGAGGGATCACTGTATAAATTATATTTTGTGATGATCAAGTGGCCCACTCCAAATGACCATTTTATAGTTTATGACCATTATTTATGCTACTGTTCTGTTCTCAAACAGTAGTGGTAGTTAATAAGTTGTGCAGGAAACTAATTAACAGAGAAAGACAGAAATATTGTGTTTCTATTGTAATATAACAGTTGATATGAGTTTCAACTTTCCCAATGGAGATGCAGGTGACAGGCTAGCATCAGCTGTAGTATCCCTGTCTTCTGAAAAGCTCTGCACTCCTTGTAACATTGAATTCAGTCTGTGCATTAGGGTATAAAAAACACTTCAATGATCTTTTGAAATTCATATAAGGTTGAAAGAGGGAATTACATATCACGAGAGCAGTGAAATAGCTAACTGTGTGCATCACATTCCATCAAACCATCACACAAGAATAAAAACAGTCAAGTCTTGCAGAAGGAATGCAGCATGCCACATAGTCGGGTTCAACAGAACAGCGTTGGAGGGGGATTTTCTGTTCAATTTTAAAGCATGCTGTTGGGGATTCTTCACAAAAGGTGTTTGGAGAAGCTCTCTGAGGGATTGTGGTAGAAAGGACCCGAAAATTGACTAGCTAAGGTTGGGAAAATTGTGTGAAAAGTCAAACACCATGGCTCGCAAAGTCTATTGCATGCATTTTTAATACCTCTTCGCCAAGAATACACAGTAATAATCAAGGTACGGATGATTTCTTTTGGAGATAATTACTAGATTTAGTTTCCATTTATGAGGCTTATCTTATAGGCCAATAGTTTGAAGGTATAATGTTTGTCTATTCAACTGGCAACCTCTCTGGAACACTGATAATATTTGGGTAATACTCAACAGACAAGCCTTAAGGAGCCTGGCCCTCTGCCTGCACTGAATGGTCATCTCGCTCCTGTGTATCACAGGTATGGTGAGCAGGTTGCCTGGGCTGATAGAAACCATAAATCAGAGCTCCTGAAGGGAACAGATGCTGAGTGCATGTGGGAATAATTTCACAATTTAGCTATAATTAAAATTCACCTTAGCACGG
Organism: Rhodeus uyekii; assembly: GCA_037043235.1. NCBI lineage: Eukaryota > Metazoa > Chordata > Actinopteri > Cypriniformes > Acheilognathidae > Rhodeus > Rhodeus uyekii. Next base: position 11,833,527 of record JAWRVZ010000003.1, on the reverse strand, counting down.
CTCTGCCACTTATCAACTGATTATTTCCTTCTGATTCAATATCGTTCTTCTTAAAGGCTCCCGGCATCTGCCCCGCTGACCTTTCCAGCACTAGTTTGTTCAAGACATTTCGCATGAACACATTTTCCCACCTTTTAACATCACATGAACAGATGATCAACAACACAGTAGGGAGTTAAGCTGTGTATGTGTAATGACTCCTGATGTATCTCTGCCCTGTAATAACCAACGCGCCGTGTTTCTAAGCCCTTCTGAATGACCAGTGTCAGAACGAACACATTTTCTGAACATATATTCCCTCAAAAGCCGGCTTCTTTTAAATGCTTCAAGTAAGACCATTTTGAAGCAACACTAGAGCAATTGTTTTTGTATGTTGTTCAAAGTAAGAAAAAAAAACTGTAGCTATGAACAAACATTAAAATTCTGTCCGATATTGATAATCCGGTAAGTATTTTGATTTTATGGAAAAGTAATCTAAATGTAAAATAGAAAGAATGAGCATGCACAATTAAATATCCAATATCATCATAAATCCATAAAAAACTGATGTCAATTACTGTTTTTAAATCATTTTTTCCATCTAATCAATTACAGGAAATACAGATTAAATTAATCAAATGAAACACGTACAAAACCCCCCAGATACCAACACATTATTGTGGCTGAAAGACCCTTAATAGACATTACAAAACGTGGTTTTAGAAGTGAAAATATTACTTGTTATAGAAAAGAAATCGATTCTGTAATCATGTTTGTCAAACAGCATTTCACATTGTATTAGATTTGGTTTATACAGCGTGTTAAAACAGCATTAAACACACATTGGAAGTTAAAATATTTTTATTTATCTATGTCTAAAGTGCATAAGCTTCAACAAGACTTTTAATATGCATTATGTGTTATTGATGGCCTCAAGGCTGTATCTAATGACTTGGCATTGGTGTCATGTGACAGACAGTACCCTCAGATAGGCATTATGATCAGTCCATTAGCTGTGCCAGTCAGCTTGTCAGAGCTCAGAGACAAGGCTCCACAGAGACGGGAAACCCACCCACACACACACACACACACACACTCCTGCACATTCCTAAACAGTTTCTGTCCAATCTGTCCAATGCAAAACAGGCCTTATTCTCAAATCTTGACACTCATTTACACCTTCATACACCATTGTCTCCTTCAATAGTTCCATATTGATGCCTTGACCTTCCCTAAATCCGCTGAAATAGATATGGTTATTTTAGGGTAATGAAACCTACAGCTATTCACTTACTTAACTCCTTTAAAAGTCCTGTGGTGTGACCAGTTATAAAGAGCCTAAACTATTTTACACAGCAGCATTTTGCTTATTCTATTATAATTACTTATATACATCTACATTATATACATACTATAAACAAACTAGTGACATCAAAAAGGTTATTAAAAAGGAAAAAAATCCAATATCGTGTCTAATCGTAGTATGTTAACCCATTTAAAAGTGCACTCAGTAATTTTATTGTGTTGCACCTATGAGGAAACCCATTGGACATAAAACAAAATAGCAAACATGTGGTAAGGCCATGTTTAAGAGCTGGGTTCAAGTTATTGAAAAAAACCACGAGCACCTAACATGACACACGCATACCATCTCAAGCACAGTTAAAAAAAATTAAATATAAAACCTCATCTTAATACCTCTATTCTCCAGGCTTGTACTACTTGTATGTGTGAATCGATTTCTGTATCCCTCAAATTGTAAGTCGCTTTGGATAAAAGCATCTGCTAAGTGAATAAATGTAAATCTTCTTTACTTTTAATATTTCTTCTCAATTCTCCCATGAAATTAAACCAAAATGTTAGAAAATAAGAACATATAGGCTTTTGAATTCTTACATAAGTAAGAAATTGTAAGCATTTTAAAATATTTTTCAAAAATAACGACTTACGTCTGAAAACGTTTAAAAAATGCACTTTTAAGAAAATGAACCAAAACCACTCAGTTATTAGCCTATTAAAAATATTAAGTGTTCAATATGTTTCTTTTGTTTTTCTTACATCTTTGTTTGATTACTACTAAAATGTGCTATTTATTATGTTATTTTAAAAAGAAGAAAAGAAGACGTTCATGGATGTGTGTTTTTAATCACGCCTCACTGAAGTGCTTCGCCTTTCTCTCACGGAACATGTCGTACTGTGCGGGTAGGAACATTCCCGTTTCCCCGTGCTTCATTTAACAACAACCCCGACTCGTTGTGAAGTACAGAAAATGACAGCGCAATTAAACGCGAGCCCGTGCTTGACGCAAGGAGGAGTGTTAGCGCGCTACCTGTCTGCGCCTCAGTTTCCCGCGCTCCGTCGACAGGAGTCAGCAATTAGACGGATGTAAACCTGTCCTCTTCCGCCCAACAAACAGACTCGTGCCAGTCACACCTCCCAGTGTCAATCACAGCCCGTCACAACACATCAGCTCCGTGAGCAAACAGTGGAAAACGCGGACTGACAGCTCGGCCTTTTCTCACACCTCGCACCTGTGGCGGGTTCGCGTGTGTTTTCTTCCCACACGGTTCATGAGAAAGTACAGACGTCTGTTTTTATTGGTGTGCTAAACAGAATGCGGGAAAACCAGCTTGGTTTGATTAGGTCTAAAGGACAAAGTATTTTGACAGTGCCAAAAATTCCCTAACTGTGTTTAGTAAAGATAATACAGTATAGAAAAATAATTATGTCACAAAATATAGTAGGATATAAAGGCGGAGAAAACAAGCTAGATATGCTGTGAGAAAATCCGGTTGTTAAAATCATTGTAAACCCCCATTAGTCAACACCAATGTCAATATGGAGTAAGTTTTCTCAATGTAATTTCATTAAACACCCTATTATAGGGTCTTTGGACAAATTAAACAAGTATTTTTTGAAAACTTGCCCCAACCTGATTGTCCTTGTCCTGAGAACACATCTTTAGACTTCATTACATAATTGATCCTTGATATAATGAATGCCACTCTGGTTTTATTGTGATCACAACTGTAATAATATTATTTAGTGATATTAAATACAGTATATATATATATATTTAATATCAAATATATTTTATATGTCATATTATTATTATTAGTTTTTTTTATCATTGCAACTTTCATTAATTTAAAAAAATGAAGAAATATTGGCCTTTTAACTAATGACTCTGAGAATTGTCCCATGCATATAGACGTTTTGAAACCACTTTGAAATCCAAAATAGATCCTCTATAATAAGGCCTCTATTGGATTTCGGGTTAGACTAGCTCTAAACCCTGGTTATCAACACCTATACCATTCCCAGTTTCCCCTCTGAACCTCTGTGGAGTAGAGAGCCAAATCTGTGCGGCGGGTTCACCTCTCTGCACTGGGCCAGGCCTGGGCTCACCTAGCGTCTCCTCTCTCAGCAGACAGGCCCCATCTGCCACCTGCTCCGCCTTTCTGTCCCAGTGACAACTGTCGAGCAGGCACGCAAGATTGATTATCAGTCAAAGCCCATAGCGCTAGCAGCAGATTTCGCTAGGTAAAGCTTGCTGATCCAGCAAAGAGCCAGAGCGCAAGTTACGCTGGGCCGTGCCAACCACGCTCTGTGTTGGGGCGCTCAGAGAACAGCCGTGCGTGTCGCCATGAAAGCCAGCCAAGGAAACACAGCTGCAGCACAGAAGTTCCGGCCCGTAAAACTTGGCACCCAGCAAAGGACTCATAAATAAACATGGCTGTAAGATGGCACCGTTTTTTGGGCGTCTCCTGGGCAAGGATAAATAGCACATGATCTCTTGCACAACCCATTTGGAGAGGAACGACTCAATATAACAGCACTAGCATGGAAGAGAATGTGAAAGAATGTCATCAAAAGCATGGCTGATGTGTGTTCTTCTTTAAAGCATTCAAATGTAATATTTTAATTAAAGAAATTGGAGCATATTTCAGTCTATTTAGAAATTGGACACACATAATAAATACATATACATAAGTAAATATTTACCGTACATAATATATATAGGTCTTTATCCTTTGTAAGTACATATACTTTATATTTATTTTACTTATCTATTCATGTTTATTTTTATATTATGTAACTGTATACAGGCCTATGTGTATATATTTTAAATAATTGTTTAATATGATTATATACTGTATATATTTATATATAACACTATTACACCTTATATGTTGGCGTCACCACATGGACTGAAACGTGCTCCAATAGTTTAGTTTAACGCCACAGATAGTTCTGTTTCTGTTTATGTTAATAATGAAAAAGCTCCTTCCATGACACCAAATCAGTGAAAAATCTACAAAAAGATGTGTCCATTTCTCGATTCAAACTCAATTAAGTGAAAACGAGTCGGAGAGGAAAAGGATTATGTGGTTTCCACATGCTCTTAATTGAATAGAAAACACCCTCTCTTTGGTAGAGTTTCTAAACAGTGCGAATACTCTCAAATGTCTGTACTTTCTAAAGCTCTTTGACTGCTTTCCCCATGTGGTTGGCATTCCCATTGAAAAACAAATACAAGCACTGAGTGCTTCTGGACGGGGCTTACCTCCTCCAGGAGAGCTCAGAGCATTGGGTCGGTTGAGCTGCCCACTGGTGGGGAATTCACCTCAAGGATAATGACGGTTGGCAGGGGTGCTGCAGCTTGTGGCTCCCTGCCAAACTACTGTCGGTCAAATTCCCTTTCGCGGGGGAAGCCATTGTGGTAGATTTGCATTAACCGGCGAGGCCTTGTGAGTACAGTGCGTGTCGTGCTGAGATATAACTCTTTAATCCGTCATCATTCACTTGATCTCCTTTCAGCGCAGCGTTCCGCCGCGGTACCTCCGTGTCATCTCAGGTGCGACACGCATCCACAACAACATTCATTATCCGGGACTACTTCCCTCCCTGAAAGTAAACCATGTTTGATTTAACATCCAGAATGAACCGAAGGGCCCCCCATGTAGACTGAGACAGCAGCCCTAAAGCTTGGCAGCCATTCAAGGCCTTGAATTCCTCTCTCCTACCAGGATGTCAGGGCCAAGACATAGAGACTGTATTTTCCTTTCTTCTCCTGGATCTTCTTTTCGCTTCCTTTCTTTCTCTTGTCTCTGCCCGTGCATTGGTGGGGGCGCTCCGTTCAGACTGATTTAAGGGGCATCCGTGTCGACCGGGAACAATCGGTGAACCGAGGGACAAAGCTGCCCGCTCTACTTGAATTACAAGTGGTTGGTACTCATGGAGAAGAAAGGGTGTTTCAATGCACCCTTCAGGGGGCAGCGTAGAGCCTCACCTATGGAAATGATGAGTACAAGCACGCATCCACATTCAAGGAACTCAAATACTTCCCTGATAGCCACTGGAGTGCTTTGCAAACAAACATGGGGATAATTTTAATACTAATGGCCAGACGAGGAATCTAAGCCTTGACTGCTGATTTGATTGGGTTTGTGTGTCACAGTTCAAGTAAATGAAAGGTTTGAAGGTCTGCAAACATTTTCAATGAAAAAATGGTACCACAGTATAGAGGTTGTGTGGTCTTTGTTTCAAAAGTGTCTGCAAGGAAACACACATTTTTATGAGATATGCAGCTGAAGTTGTATAGGCTATATGCAAATATGCTATACTCTATAGTTATAAATCTATGAAATGTGCAATGCCAGTTTTGGTGTCACTGATCTATATTTTGAATTAGATTTTATTTTCTTGTTATCTTTTTATTTTTGTGTGTTTTTTGTAACTTTTAAGTTATTTGTTATTTTATTTTTGCTGTTTTAGTAAGTTTAAGTTTTCCATATTAAATGAAAATACTTTGAATGGTTTTAGCTTTGCAATATATTATCATTAACTTTTTTTTATTAACAATAATAAACTTGATTTGAATGTCAGATAAGTCAGTGCTGATGACATGGAATATTCCGTACATTGCTTGTATCATTATCTTTAATTAAGACCTCAATAGGGTCAATAGTGTGAGCTCTATTTTCAACCTGCTATTACAAACAAAAGATTGGCCTTCGTCTCATTTAATGAGGGCCTTGGCATTGCTAGAGTCCAGCCCACACACTCAAGTGAAGATGAATGTTCAGAGTGTGCAGGGCAGGGGGTGAGGCGTGAGGGTCACATTGATCCGCACCTGATGACTCCTTCCTGTTTAGCCCTATACCCTCTTAAAGTCCCTATGAAATTATTTTTTTTTCTTTTAGTATGAATATGTTAGCCTTAAGGTTATCTATAATCTGGCTCCAAAACAATGATAAAATTCACATTTAGAAAATGTAAGCATTCAGAACTTACAGTCTCTCTTCTTCCAATACTGAAAAACGATTTTAATGACATCCCTCTGCATAAAATGTTCTGTCCAATCAAATGCTTTATAGAATCTGTATGGTGAATAGCACATAACAAACTATATGGCAGATAGGGAACGATTCAGACAGTATAAATATGCTTTCCATTTGGGCGAATGAAGTCTGGTTTCACGTTAGTGTTCCAGACACAATGGCACAGAGTGGATCATATCTGCAAGTTGGAGCAAAGACATATTGGAAAAACACATTGGACCCATTTGAATGCCATATTTTAAAGCAATAACAGTTAGACTCCACATTAGAAACAGCACTGACGAGTTGAAGAGATAACATCCTCGTCCTTACTTTTCATACTACGCATCCTCAGCATGATTGTGTTCACTGTTTTGCTTTAGTAACATATGAAATCTAAGCTGCCAGACGGCACGCTTTCCATCTTCTGTAGTGAATTCCCATCATGATCCACAGTTCCCATAACCCACTTCCTGAACCCATGTTCTGATAACTGCCACCTGTTAATCATTATCTCATATATGTTTGTCTTTAAACCCTGTTTGCACAGTCATTCAGTGCGAAGTCTTGTTTAGTGTCATGCTGCAGTTCTGAGTGTTATCCTGGTTCTGATCTTGTCCATGTCTGCCTGGATTTGACTGTGACTTGTACCTTGTTTTATGCTTGGACTGTTTGCCTAACCCTGGCCTTATGCCTGTTTATAGATTATGACTATGGATTACCCTCAGTAAAGCTGCGTTTACAGACAAAAATAAAAGACTATTGGCTATTTTTTTAAAGGGGAGGAGCTCTTTGAAATGTCCCACCCTATCTTCCTGTTTAGTTCACAGTCATTCAGTTCAGTCCAGCCGCAGTTTCTAATCTCTAACCGTTTCTCCTCTATATTGCTTTAAAACGTAGCATTCTGTGAATTTAAATGGGTCAGAAATGTTTTGTGGCCTACTATCAATGCCAATAAAGAACCTTTATTTTTAAGAGTGTGGCATCCTCCACAATGGGCAGGAGGAATACAATACAAACCAAAAAGTGATTAAATATTTTGGCAGAAAAAAAGATTTTGAAAGTAATGCATGCTGGGAAGCTTGTTTATGAGGTTGTCACATTTTCTCATGAACCAAAATGCTCTTTATTTTGAGTATTTAGTAACTTTTTAAGTAATCAGCTTTTTTGTCCCACAGTAAAAAAAAAAAAAAAAAAAAAAAAGATTCTCTGGAGTTATGGACACAGCAGGAACAGCCAGTTTCCAAGAGCCAAATTTCAGGGTGAAACTCAACTCTGGGTCAGTGAACAAACTGATCAATCATAATCTCTGGCTTCAACATCAACTGGCTGAAATTATTTTTCTTTCATGAAATTTAATTTCATGGTTTGCAAACTACAAACAATTAAAAACTGATCTGCTCTAACCATGAAACTCAACCAGAATTTTATAGACTTTTGAAGCCTATAATACCTGTTAGCATTGCTCAGGATCAGTGCTGGGAATGTTACTTTTGAAAAGAATGTGTAACAATATTGTGTTGCTCCCTAAAAGTATAATTGTGTTACTTAGTTACTTTTTATGAAAAGTAATGCATTACGTTACTTTTGCGTTACACTTTCTCACCTCACCTGTGCCATTAGAGAATTAAGATCTCCTTCAAAATGGCTGAGTATGATAAGTTTCCAGGTCATGGGCTGGAGGACATAGGAGCGAGGAAACAAGGAAGCATCAATTTGAGTATTGAGAAGCACTCAAGTAGCGATGCATTATGGGATTGAACGAGTGCACTCAATAACATCCACTATGGTTTCGTGCACCACTAAAAATGGCTGTCCCCTTAAATATTGCTCTAAATAGGGGTGATTTCGGACATAGCCCAACACTCTTACTTTAGTAATAAAAACAAACCAAAATGTTGTTTTTGCTTATTCATATGGTTGAATTTGAATATCAAACACATTGGTTAATGAAGTAAGAATAAATACATAATGCATATTTGTGTTATTTAACATTTAATTATTGCAGGTTTGCGTTTCGCTGTTTTTATTCATTTTGAGGAATTCTGAATCTGTGTTTGTCCATGTGTGAGGAGTAAATGCTCAAATTTAGTCTAGAACAGGGGTGGAACCTGCCTGGAATGTTCTAGTAAGCCTAAGATCTTGATTAGTTGGTTCAGGTGTGTTTGATTAGGGCTCGAAATAAACATTGCATGACAGTGGCCCTTCAGGAGCAGGATTGGACACTCCTGATCTAAAACAACAATAACCAGCGTACAGCCGCCAACACACTTACTCACGGTTTCTCTCAAAAATCAAGGGACAGGAGTGCTGTCAGTCAATAAATGGAAAAACAAAGTAACTTGATATTTTTTGGGGAAAAGCAATGTGCTAGTTACTTGAAAAAAGTAATCTGATTATGGATGTCGCATTACTTGAAACACTTAAAGATTGTGTGTTTTTCCTTCAACATAAGTTCATGAAGAACTTCCTTATTGAACTACAGATAATCAACTTTAATATATGAACGACCTTATAGGAACTCAAAGAGATGCGTTTGTTTGTTTGATCATCGAGTGCATCAAGGATTTATGCATTACACACAATACACAAGAACAAGGCTGAAACTAATCAGAGTGCCATTTGCTAATTACTTTGTTTAATTCCTCCCAACTTCTAAATCAGTAATTAGCACAAATAATTATACGTTAGAACCGCTGCACAATGTCATGGTAAAGTTTGTCCTGTTTGCAATTCAGTTTCAGTCATTAAAGTAATATTTGAGTGTTATTAGATGTACGCCAGTCAAAAGCTTTTCTCGTTAACACCTACAGAGTCTGTAAATAACAACAGCAGTCGAAAAGTATTAAAGACACAACAGCAGAAAGTGCTTGACATATACAATCCTTATAATTCTGTTCAAATGTTTTCTAAGTAACATCCTCCATATATTGATTATATTAAAAATACCTTTATATTTATAGAAAGGGAAGCTACAAATTAATGTATCCTAATGATAAGCATTCTGTAATCAAGTCTGGCAATTTCTCTACAACATTTAAGCATAACTTTTCTCCACCCTTGGAATGTCAAAGTAGGATTACACAAATGAATTACATGCATCAGTTAAACAAGAAAACAAACAGCTGTTATTGTTCCTTATACATCTGAAATGTCAAACAAAAGAAATCTGTACATTTCATCATGAAATTATTAATTGCTTCATAATAAACCTAAATTGAGTAAACATGCCTCGACAAACAATCTGTTTTCTCTGTTACATGTGGCGTCTTTCACAGCGCTCATTAAAGACTTTGTTAATTAGCAGCTGGAGACAGCGGCCAAGGTGTGCATAGTGTGACTTTTTTTCTTCTTCATTCTTTCTTTTTCTGCCCTCTGTAGACGGTGACACTCATGATATTTTAGATAATTCCCAGCACAATTAACAAACAATTGTCACAATAACACATATGCTACCAGATGGAAGTGTTTTTGTAATGTTGTAAAATATCTCTATTTTATGACATCCCATTGTAATAAAATGTTTCCATTGTTTTTTTGTTTTGTTTTATCTCAGTTCTGTATTTGAACAATAGTTTTAAAATATATACTTTAGGATTTTACAGTTAAATAAAGTATCATTAGATTATCATTTATGATAGCACTTTACAATAACTTATCATATTTTCTGAATTTCAATATTTCTGTCTAAATTTCCCTGACGTATCAATAAATGAATCTGTTTTATACTTATAATCGAAATTGAGTAGGAACCATTGTGAAATAAACTTTTGTTATACATTAAATTGTTCAAACTAAGAAGAGAGGGTCTAATTTAAATAAATTAGCAGATAACTGTAACTAAAGCGCCGGTTTGACTCCAGCTCTTCTCTGTTTCCATAGATGCAGCAGCAGCGTGCCCGCTCTCGTGTTACTCTCTAAAGCGTCCGTGTAGAAACGTTAGCTTGATGAGTTCCGCCATCTTCAAGAGCATTGCACACTGCTCAAACATAGGCATCAAATTGTTCAACTACAAACACGAGTGCGAATAACTTGTGATTTTGATGATGTGATTTGGCTAGTCAAAACACGGTCTGATTATATAATACGATTTTATCAAATTATACGTGTTTCTGTCAGGGCGTTAAAGAGCGAGGCAAACACTCACACGGGATGCAGCATGGACTGGCAAGGCCGACGTTAGTGACAGAAGCGGAGAATACTCCTTCATATTAGGTTAGAAAGCGCGACAATTCTCTTATACGATATCATATATATCTTACTTTTATTGCTTTGTATGCTTTTTTTAGTTCTTATATATGACGTGCTCTACATCATGCCAATGGACTGCCAAAGACAGACTGTCTCAAAACTGTTTACTATGACCTAATAATTGCTTTTAAAGAGTAATATGGTCAATATGAATAGGCGGATGTTATAAATGAAAAATTAGCGAATCGGCCTGCACTTAGCTGTTGTTTTATTCATGCCTAACTCTGCATTTTTGTTTGTATTTGCAGAATTATGGCAGATTCCCGTGGTCTACATAAAGACTGGTACTCAATACTGGGTGCCAGTCCGACAGATGACATACAAGAGCTGAAACAGAAGTATCAGAAGCTCATCCTCAGGGTAGGTGTTCAGCAAATGTTTCCATTCATCAGTGGTTCTCAACCAGGGGGATGGTCCCATCATCTTCAAGTAAGATACATTAAAATAAGCAGAAATGTCTGTAAATCGATTCATGGGGCTTCAAATTGTACTCTGTCACTGCATCCAAATGTTTTTTCTCTCTCACTTACTTCCTTTACTGGCTGGTCAATGAGAGTTGTGTCATATGAAATAATAGTTTATAACAATAATAGAAATTTTATATAGACCAAATCTCTATATTAAGGTCAGGGTAACTATTATTAATAGTTAGTAAGGTGGTTAAGTTTAGATGTTGGTGTTGGATTAAAGGGTGTAGAATATGATTATGCAGAATAAGGCTTTAATGTGGGCTTCGTAAATACAGTAATACCTCGGTTTACGAGTGATTTAGTATACAAGCAAATCGGTGTACGAGCATTGTATCGTTGTGCGAGAAAAATATTTTCCTCACCCACGCGCATTTTTGTGTGGAAAAGTCCTAACGCTCAGCATCGTCGCACGCATTTTTACTGGAAATATCCTAACGACAGCCTCTCACAAAGCCCATCACTCCTTCACTCGTTCATTCTCTCAGCGTCGCTCGGTTTAGTTGCATCATTCACCGAAGTGCATTATTTTATACGTCATTTACAGCGGTTTTACCTCGTGTTGTTAACATTAATTGTGATCACTATTGTTCACGTAGTGAAATATATACGTACAGTACAGCATTATACAAGCTGAAGTGCATTACAGTAAATTGTCAAGTATTTTTAGAGTTTAATTGTCAATTATTAATTAGTATTTATATGAGATCTTAATGGTTATAATCTTAACTGTAATTAATAGGATAAAACACAAATTTTTTTTTTTAAATGGGCATTTATGGTCGTGTGGAACGAATTAATAGATTTTTAGTGCATTCTTATGGGGAAAATTGTTTTGGTGTACGAGCATTTTGGGTTACGAGCTCTTGGAACGAATTATACTCGTAAACCGAGGTATTACTGTACTTATAAACAGCCAACATCCTAGTAGTGTGCATGTTAATAAGCAACTAGTTAATAGTGAGAATTGGGCCTTAAACTAAAGTGTTACACAGACACACAATTTTTCTTTTTATATACCCATGTATATCAAATATTTACTTAGTGGTCAGGAGAGTAGAATAATAACTCTGACATAACCAAATAATTACAGTTTTTATTTTTTATTGCTTATGCTCTTAGTTTTGAGTAGAAAAGCATTGAAAAAGAATGGGTCTTTGAGTCCAAGAGACCGAGAACCTCTGCCATAAATGTTATTTTATACACAATAAATTCAGTATGTTATGCAGTGCATGTCTACTGAGCTTAGAGTGACACCGATACAAAGATTATCTTCCCATCAAAGATTCCTCCAAGGGGAAATTGTTCTTGCTAAATGCAAGCTCTGAAAACACGTGCACAATTAATCAATGGCATCAGTATTTCTCATTAATACACATTGCAGGTTGATTTATCCCAGTCAAGTTATACTTAAGCTGATTTGTTTAATCCCAAACCCATTTTAATTACAGCAATCTCATAACACCAGTCGATCAATCAGGATGTGTGCTGTGCAATTTGTAGAAGCAGTTTGCAGACGCTAGTCCAATGCCTTACGCAATATACAGCAGGAGAGTGATTGCTAATGAAATTGATAATACTTCTTTTTTTCTTTCTTTTTTTAGCCAGTCAAAGTCAAAGGAATCAGGATCTTGTGATGAAAGTGACATCACATATTGGTTTCTTCATATTATAGACAGACCGTTGGGCAGGAGTCGGTTTACTGATTCAGAATTCAGCATTGCCATTGTAACCTCAGGCTTAAAGCGATCTATACTGCTGTAATGCTTGGCACTCCTGCCTCATTCATTCTGAGATCAGCCTGACAGTAGGTGGCAGTAGTGTGATGGTGTTAGCTTTGTCCCCCCAGTCTCTCTCTTCCCTCTCCATTGAAGCAGAAAGCGGCTGCAGGCAGCACACCAGAGCCCAGCGGAGGATGTGGCAGTGCTCCCTTCGCAGCCTCTGAGAGATGATGATGTATTGTTAGAGCTGGCGAGTGCTCCAAATTGCCCAGCCCTTTATATTGTGTTGCTGCTCTCCAAGCTCCATTAGCCCCAGTAAATGAATATTTTACAATGCGTGCAAAGAGACAGCAATTAAAGCTTGTAACTCCAGAGGGGCAAGAGGACGGGCTTCTCTAACAGAGCTCCAGCCTCTCGTTGTGTTATGTATTTATGACAAGTACCTGAGCCTTGACTTGAAATTATAGAGTGACACTTTAGTAAATGTGTGTGAACTTCATTAGTGATTGTATCATTGATTCAGAATACGCCTTAAGACGACATTGGAAAACGGCGTTAATGTTAAATCTCAAATCTAGTTTTTTTGCTTAGGTTTTCAAGATTTGAGTCATCTGATTTAAAATCTTTTTTTAAATTGGCCCAGTTTCTGTAAAAAAAATTTGGGGATTTAATTTTGAGGAAATATAACGTACATTTTACATTTTTATATAAATGTACGTTTTACATTTGTATACATTTTTCATCACTACAGCTCAAAAGTTTGAATCAGTAAGATTCCTCCCCCCCCCCCCATTTAAAGAAAAAAAATACTTTTTTGCCCCAAGCAAGGATGCATTCAATTGATCAAGTGACAGTAAATATATTTGTTACATTATTTCATATCTATGCTATTCTTGTTAACTTTCTATTCATCAAATAATCCTGAAAAATAAACACATTTTCATGGTTTCCACCAAAAATGTGAATTTATGATCAGAAATGTTTCTTGAGTACCAAATGATTTCTGAAGGATCATGATCTTTCAAAAACATCCCTAAAAACATTCTTATACTCATAATGTTTGTATGTAGTCCGAATCAATAATGAAAAATGTGAAATTGAATCATGCTTGATACAACGAGGGACATTTACATTGTAGAATTTACATTGTGTTGTTTAGATGCCTAAGCTTTGACCACTACATTCATATTCAGCCATCTTTCCATCAGACACTCAATCAAACACTGTTACGACAGAACTGAAACTCAGTTCACAGGGACTGCCTATTTTGACAAAAGACTACCTAGGGAGATGTTTGTGGAGCAGCGCTATGTGCTTGCCAGGGATAAGCTGCACTTCACACCTGTGGTCCTGACTCCTCAAGCTCACCTATAAAGATTAGAGGGAGGCAAAACCCTATCTCCGATTTTGCCACTGGGGGAGAGTCTAATTCTCTAGCAGTATCTGGCGTCCTGCTGGAGGTAACTGAGAAATTGTGCTGCCAAGCTTGCTCAACCACTCTCAGGGTTCAGGAACGGAGCTGTTTTACCTTTTCTGTGCTGACTGAGAATAGATGTTGGACATATTACTTTGGGAAAGGTGACGGCTCAGATTGCCACACCACAGAAGTAAAAAAGCGCTATTCTTATATTTAAACATGCAGCTGGTATAGTTTTTGCACTTGCATCTAAATTTATGCATTTGACACACTTTTATACAAAGCGACTTGCATTCAAGGAACACAAAAGGAATCAGTTCTTGCTTTCCCTGGGATCGAACCCATGACCGTGGCGTTGCAAACACCAATGCTCTACTGATTGAGCTACAGGAAAGCAAATGTTTGTCATAATCAAGAAAGCTTTTTTCCCCACCAACACGTGATCTTCCGTTTTGTGAACCTGAATTAAGATCCCATTTTCGAACTTAAAGCATTACATTTTGTTGAAGCACAAGACTTAGTTTTTTTATTTTACAATATTAAGTTAACACCTGGTGCATTATATTATACTGAATATTTGCAGTGTTATTCTAGCTTGATTTAAAGTTTCACTTACGGCTCAAGTTTTCTCTTTAGCTATTTAGCTTTGGTCATTCTCTGATCTGAAGCATCCTAAACACAGATCGATTTAATCCTCTTAGCCGGTGTCCTGTGCAGTTCCTAATCTTAATGTCTTTTTTACTCTGGTACTTTTAATTAAACTGAGATTTGAGTGAAGAAGGATGATTTTCTTGCATTTTAACAACGTGTGAAAAGCATTACTGTTGGACTCCCAAAAGCTTTCAATGAAGGATTTCTATCGGTATATTTAGGGATATTTCTTTTAAGTTCATTGGCCCCTCTTTTTCATATTTGAGAGTGGGCTGCGAGAGTGCCGTGTACTCTTTCACCCGCACTGTAAAAATGCCAAGAAACGGTTAATGATTCTCTCAATCAGGAAGTTAATTTTTGTTTAGTTGCTTTTCTGTTTCTCTTCTCATCGCATTCTGACCGCCCATTAACAAAGTGAAAACAACAACAAAAACACAAACAGAGAAAGGGGCAAGGATGGAGGGGGGGGGGGGGGGGGGGGGGGGGGGGGGGGGGGTGGGGGGTGAACGGGAAACAACGGAGAACAGGCACCCTTAAATTTTAATTAGTTTTAAACGTAATTGCTTGAAATGATTAGTTGAATTCAGTCTTCCTGTTACTTAAAATTAAAAATATAATCGCTGTGGACAGTAATTGGCTTGCCCCAGATTGTCGGTTATTGTAGCCCAGTGTCACCCCATGCATCATTACCCGAGTTTGGCGGCGAAGCGGCTTCTGAACTATAGCGACCATACAAACACACAAACACACACACACACATGCAATGCCTTGCTCGCCTGTGCCAGAGCATAATCAGAGTTTGGTTGAATGCCTGCTCGAAAGGATCTAAGTTGTTTTCCGTTTGCCCCTTTCAACCTTGCTCTTCTCCAGTGGGCGAATGAAGTGCCCCACAGCTCAGCTGACCCTTGACCCCCACTAATCGATAGTCACAGCCCACGATCTGTGGATTCCTCAAGGACAATGACTCTATACTGTAAGGATCCATCCAGACTGGAAAGCGCTGTCAAAATAACCCCTAAAGCCCCCTTTAGGGAGGCTGCATTAGTCTTCGGGGTAAAATATTTTCATTTTGGTGAAGCTGTGATGTTACTGTAAGATCTGTCATATTTTAGGACATAAAGTGGGGATTGCATTAGTGTTTTTGGCTGGAGGAAGGAGCTGGCCTTTGCCCTTCTAACTCACTACTCTGTCCAGTCTAGTCATTGAAAAGACATATCTGTCCTTACTGATATATTTAGCCTTTTTTGCACCATTGTCCACATTAGTGTCCATGGTCTGCCTTCTCTGGCAAATCGTCCAAAAGCACAGCAAGTCCATCAAGACTTTGTGCCAACACATTTTTATTATTCTACCTTTTGCTTTGTTACATAAAATATTGTCCGAATCTAATAGCTTGAATCAAGCATGTCTGCCATTGGTTATCATTTCCGTCAATCTCATCACTCTGCGTTTTGATTGGCAGTTTCACCCAGACAAGCAGAAGTCTGACGTATCAGAAGGGGAGGCAGAGCTGCACCTGCAGAGATTCATTGACATCAACCAGGCTTGGAAGGTCTTGAGTAATGAGGAGAGCAGGAAGGAGTACAACCTTCAGCTACGGGGTACGTTGTCTCCTGTCTGTCCTCTTATGCACTTTCAGTCTCATCCTTCTTAGAACTGAAACTGTGCGACAGTGCATTTTTAGGAATTGTTTAGATGGGCTACGCTGTTTTGAATGTTATAGAGACATGATGTGGGCTTTGTTTGCTAATTAATCACCTAGAAATGCCCTTGCAGCCACCCAGAATATTGTAGAATATTCAGTTCTATATGGAAACTACAGTAGTACCTCAAGATACGAAAGGCTCAACCTACGAAAAATCCAAGTTACGAAAGCAAAGACGAAACATTTTACTGCTCTACATAAGAAAAGTTTTCAAGATACGAAAGGTTTCTGAAAGTCCGAGATTCGCCCCATAACAATTTTGAAACTCGCGCCGCACGCCGCCATCTTAGTTATAGTAGACTCGCCACCATTCTCCTGCTCTCCCATTGGTTCCTGATGCTAGCCAAGCCATGAGATCCTTCTCTCTAATTGGACAGCATCCCTCCCATCATGCATCTTCTATACGTACGTGCTGGCGTGCTTTAGCTCAGCCACTCCGCACCCCAAACTTTACATTTTTTATGTGTTTTCGTAAAGTTAAGTGTACGTACGTACGTAGGTACGTTATCAGCCGTTTGTCCTCCTCCTCCTCTGCCGCCACTTTCGGAGATAGCCTCACTCGAAAGGTAAGCTTCGACATTTTACGTTATTTCATTGTTTATAGGTCAATTTAGCTTTATTATGAAATTTAATGGGGTGTTTTTGGAGGACTTGGAACGGATTAGCCATTTTACATGTAAAATGTGTTCTAAGATACGAAAAACTCATTATACGAAGGCCGCCTCGGAACGGATTAATTTCGTATCTCGAGGTACCACTGTACACTATTTTTGGGCTTCATTGGAATCTGTATGATTGGGAGTGCCTTGAATGGCAAAAATCATAATTAGGATTATTTTGCACAATACTGATCTCATGATTATGTAACACTATTAATGGTGGATGATATGATATTTTTGAATGATAACTAAATTTATCAATACTTCAGCAAAAGCTGAGACTAGGTTAATGTAAGTAAATGTCCTCAAAACTGTTACAGAAGACAAGTTATACAATAAAGAACAAGGAATTTAAATTTACTAACTAAACCAACAAAAATACAAATGAAAATATAGCTGCTAGCAGCAATGACCGGGGTTCAAACGTAGCAGGACCATCTGAGCTGTCATGACGGTTTGTGGTCAATCTGACTAGTTCTCCTAATGTGCACAGTTCTGTGAAGTTTCTACTTTGTGTAAACAATGTATAGACATCTTTCAAAGATGTTCAGAATGAGAAGATCAAATGATATTGACATTGTGAACTGAACATATGAACAGTTATGTCGGTCTATGTCAATCTGACTTGTTCTCCACATAAACAGAGCTTTATGAAGTTTCTAGTTTGTGTAAATGATATATAGACATGTTAAAAAAAATTTCAGTATGGGAAGATCTATCAAATGATAGTAATGTGGATATGTTTAACACTACACGTCATATCATTTGAACTGTTATGACCTTTTTTGTCAATCTGACTAGTTTACCTAATGAGCACAGTTCTGTGAAGTTTCTACTCTGTGTGAATAGACATCTTTCAAAGATGTTCAGACTGAGAAGATTAAATGATATTAATATTGTGAACTGAACATCTGAACTGTTCTGTCAGTTTATGTCAGTCTATGTCAATCTGACTTGTTCTCCACATAAAAAGATTTTCTAGCCTGATGGTGCCTCTTGTGGACAAAAGTAGTATTACAGCTTTTCTACGATTTTAAAATAGAGAGTGTTTATAATTTATTGTGAGCCCTATGAGCAGCAGAAATACATGAAACCCGACACATTTCTTCAAAATGACTTGTTCTTAACATTTACACAGTTTGGTGAAGTTTCTTGTTTGTGGACGAGATATATAGGCTTTTTATTCACAATAGGCCAGATCTGAAATATATGAAAAATTATATCTGCTGAACGGGTTAACTAATCAAAATTCTTTGAATAACTTTTTGCCTTGAGTGTCCCTAGATGATGCGTATGAATTTTCAAGCCAATCGTATTGACCGCCTATGACGAGTTCGAAAAATTTGAAATTTCAAAAATCTCCAATATTTCGCAAACAATTTGATTGACAGCAGTGGTTTTTGAGGCAAAGTTGTTCAGTATGAGGAGATCTATCATATGATATCAATATTCTGTGGATGCGTGAAATACCACGTGAGTAGAGACGCAAAAAACTTGTTAGCGCCAACTAGTGTCCGATTTTTTTCAAAATTCTGACAGACCACTATGGCCATGCGTCAAACACACCCATCGAGTTTCGTTCCGATCGACCTTCGTTAGGCTGGTCTAATTGATGCTCAAAGTTCATTGGCCGATGACGGCCATGTTTTTTGAGATACACCAATGTCCTCATAGACCATCAGGGACCCTTGGTCAAAGACCGTGCATGACAAGTTTCAGGTCAATCAGATAAACATGTGACCCTGTACAGGTGATTTAGTGTTTTTTTCACAATATAGCGCCACCAAGTGGTCAACTGGCCCAGTTTTTTTGGTGTGACCACAAAATGACCTTATACATGACTATGTGAAGTTTGTTGAGATTATCTCTTTGCGTTCCAGAGTTATTACGATTTTAGCAAAAGTGTCTCCGCACTATGCGAACGTTTTAGCGTGTTGTTGCAAGCCTGAATCACCGATCGAAATTATTTGAATAACTTTTGGTCATGAGAGTCTCTAGATGATATGTGTGAAGTTTCACGTTATTTGGACAAACGGCCTATGAGGAGTTCGAAATTTTTTTTTTTTAGAAAATTCAAAATGGCGGAAAATTTTTATAGGCGGAAATGAAATCGGAGATATACATTTTTTAAGTCTTGAGCCAAGGATTCCAGGGATATAAGACACTTGAGTGTACGACAAACTGTCTATGAGTTATTAGCAATTTAGGTATTTTGATCGCTGTAGCGCCACCTATTGGCCAATCGGGGTCATATTTTGATACGTTCTCCCCAAATTGAGACCTACCTTCTGGCCAACTTTCAAGTCTCTAGACATTACGGTTTGGTCTGCACGATAAGAAGTACGGCAGAATAATAATAATAATAATAAAAATCTTAACAATTACAATAGGTTTTCAACGCTTCGCGTTTGAACCCCTAATAAATGGTGCTCTAGGTTTTTCAGGAAGTTGGACTAACAGTGGTATTCATGTAGCCTACAACAGAAATTGAAGAAAGTAATTAAATGGAAAATAACATGGCTGTATACATTTAAATATAGACTAATCCTTATTAAAATTACAGTTTGTTCATTCGAGAGCAGTGAGTAATTTTATCGTTGTCTTTTGTCATTTGATTAACAGTAATGCAGCAGATTTATTAGTCTGCTGTCACTTTAAGAGCTGTATCCAATGTACTGTTACACATGCGCTCTTACACATGCGCTCTTTCTCAGTGTTTACATTCACTTATGACACAACTAACTGTGTTAACAAGGATACTTACCAAAATGGCATTTTGACATATTTGTGTGTAGGCTAGGCACATATCTAAGTCCACAATACACTTCGCTTTAAAAATCAATTACGGTTAATCGCACAGCCCTAGTTCAAGTTGTTCGTGTGAATGCGCCATGCTGACCAAAGACGGCCTTGGCTGCTTACGGTTACGCTGAACAATACAAATTCATTAATTTCCGTTCACTGTTGATCATTTATTAAGAGGATAAAGCACATTTGTCACTAGCCCTTAGGCAAACTAAAATTGTCTGAGATATTTAAAATAGCCTAGGAAGGAATGAGAATCGAGCTGTTGTCTTTGGTCTGGACAGATGCTTCCTTACAGAAGACTGTAGCTAGAATTGTGGTTACTAGAGGAGGAGAGGAATAAAGACAGAGAGCGAGAGAGAATGTAGGTCAGGTCTGTCACACATGGCCAGTTTTTACATGAAGTGATAGTCTGCTTCTCTCCTCTCTCGCCTAAGGAACAAGCTCCCCCTAGCCCTCCATTAGGACCTTCAATAAGTGTACATCCAGGGTCCTGTGCGCCATTAACTGGGGAGCTGTGGCATCGCCTTTGGGGGGGGGGGGGGGGGGGGGGGGGGGGGGGACACTTTGCACAGCTACTTGCTAACGTAGATCACCACAGCCACAGAACTGACATTTAAAGAGTGTCCACAGAAAAGCCGGGCCTTGTCTAGGCTGCACTTTCAGGAGTGATGGAGTTGAGCTCCTCATTTAGATGCAGTGACTTGATTTCTTACATTAGACATGCTTTGTTTTAAAATAATTCATTTGCAATAAATAACAATTTGTTTTGGTATTATGATAATTATATTAAATGTCTCTCAAACTATGTAGATTATAAAGTTAGGCATACAGTTAATGAAAAACAGATGTTTCAAACTATACGACCCTAATAAGTTAAATAAGTTATGTAGTAGAGCGGCACGTTTCTGGATACGTTTTTGGATTCAAATAGAGATCACGACAGGCAACTAAACTAAATATTAAATGTTATTTACTAAAGGATCTGACAAAATGTTTACTGCTGCTGTCCTTTTAAAGTGTTTAATTCATTTGAATGAATTTTTTACTAAAAAAGGATTCAATAACTCATTAAGACTTACAATATTGATCAGGGACTGATATTACAAATGTATTTTATTTTTTATTAATGTCAGTCCATATTGCCTGCATTGATAATTGATAATGTGCTCATTTCCTTTTTTTGCCATCTTCTAATGTTTATTAAAGTTAATATTCTGAAACATTAATCATTTAATAACATAAATGTAATCTTTAGAAAATGTTAAATTGAATAGAATTTTTCATTTTGTAAATTATAATGGGATGGCTTAAAAGTATTTTATTTTTAGGCTAAATAGTATAGGATTTTAAGTGTTTATTGTTCATCATCGCTCATAACATTGGTGCAAAAATAACTCCACATGGGTCATAGAATGTAAACTGCAATACAGTTTGTATGTTAGTCTAATGGAATTTTAAAATTATCTCAGCTCTCAATTTAAGTCTATATAGTCTGTTTTAATTAAGTTTGAGATTGATTCTGGCCAGCTCAAAGGATACATTAATCCCTATCCAACTTAAGTAGCCTGCCCTGCAGTCATTAACTGGACAACCAAATGTGTGTCAATATTGACCAGACAAGGTTTGATGTCAAATACTGTGGCATCTATTTTAAAAGCCTTGTCTGATCTGGTTTATCTTTTGCAATATATCACTCTACACTCACCTAAAGGATTATTAGGAACACCATACTAATTCTGTGTTTGACCCCCTTTCACCTTCAGAACTGCCTTAATTCTACGTGGCATTGATTCAACAAGGTGCTGAAAGAATTCTTTAGAAATGTTGGCCCATATTGATAGGAGCATCTTGCAGTTGATGGAGATTTGTGGGATGCACATCCAGAGCAGAAGCTCCCGTTCCACCACATCCCAAAGATGCTCTATTGGGTTGAGATCTGGTGACTGTGGGGCCATTTTAGTTCAGTGAACTCATTGTCATGTTCAAGAAACCAATTTGAATTTATTTGAGCTTTGTGACATGGTGTATTATCCTTCTGGACGTATCATCAGAGGATGGGCACATGGTGGTCATAAAGGGATGGACATGGTCAGAAACAATACTCAGGTTGGCCGTGGCATTTAAACGATGCCCAATTGGCACTAAGGGCCTAAAGTATGCCAAGAAAACATCCCCACACCATTACACCACCACCACCAGCCTGCACAGTGGTAACAAGGCATGATGGATCCATGTTCTCATTCTGTTTACGCCAAATTCTGACTCTACCATCTGAATGTCTCAACAGAAATCGAGACTCATCAGACCAGTCAACATTTATCCAGTCTTCAAATGTCCAATTTTGGTGAGCTCGTGCAAATTGTAGCCTGTTTTTCCTATTTGTAGTGGAGATGAGTGGTACCCGGTGGGGTCTTCTGCTGTTGTAGCCCATCTGCCTCAAGGTTGTGTGTGTTGTGGCTTCACAAATGCTTTGCTGCATACCTTGGTTGTAACGAGTGGTTATTTCAGTCAAAGTTGCTCTTCTATCAGCTTGAATCAGTCGGCCCATGACCTCTGACCTCTAGCATCAACAAGGCATTTTCACCCACAGGACTGCTGCATACTGGATGTTTCTCCCTTTCACAGCATTCTTTGTAAACCCTAGAAATGATTGTGTGTGAAAATCCCAGTAACTGAGCAGATTGTGAAATACTCAGACCGGCCCGTCTGGCACCAACAACCATGCCACGCTCAAAACTGCTTAAATCACCTTTCTTTCCCATTCGGACATTCAGTTTGGAGTTCAGGAGATTGTCTTGACCAGGACCAACCCTTAAATGCATTGAAGCAACTGCCATGTGATTAGTTGATTAGATAATTGCATTAATGAGAAATTGAACGGGTGTTCCTAATAATCCTTTAGGTGAGTGTACTTATCAGCAAAATATTCAGTCTTGAATTAGGTGAGTTAAAAATGATGCCATTTTATGTCTTTATACCTCTCATCATTTTTATGCATCTCTCATTTAATGCATCATTCCTAGCTGTAGGTTTGTAACTGGAAGTTATTGTGGGGAACTCTGTGTAGCATGAGGTAATTAATCAAGTTGTTGGGTTGTGTAACTGAAATCCTCCCATCAGTTTTGCGTTATGCTAAATATTATATGAATGTTATTCATATTCTTGAGGTGAATGGAGACTACTAATTTCAAAGATGGAGCTCATTTCATTGTCTCATCAAGTTAATTTTTTGCACCTATAGGGAAGGAATGATTAAAAAATTAGTTTCCAGAATGGAAATGGCACCTACTTGGGATATTCCTTTAAACTAATTAAAAGAAAGCATGATAAAGCGTTGCATTCAAACCTGTTAATTGCCAATATCTCAGATAGGCTGCCAGAAAGGGACAAGAGCCGTTACTTGGAAGTGTCGCGTCTTGAATTCTTTAATTCATTAGGAAGCGAAGACGTCTAATTTCATTCTCTGCCTCTTGACAATTAATTGTCATATTGTACTTTTTCACACATGGTTTTAGTTTCAAATTCACTTATTAGCAGCCTTTAAAGCAGAGCCTTGTGAGATGCCCCGCATTCCCTGCTTTAATATTCAATGAATATTTTAAGACGACTCATTTGTGTGTATTCATAGTAGCAGTAGGAGACATGAAGGCTTCACTAGGACACTCTATATGACCTCAGATGACTTCTCAGCTTCCCTTTTTCTAAATCTCTTATAAGTGGAACAGCAGCCGAGCAATCCTCTGTGATTACTGCTTAAATATTTCAACGAGCTAGGATTGCTCTGGAAACTTTTTGCAGATGCTTTGACTCTTCCAGGTGCTCTTTCCTGTAAAAGCTCAAAGGTTCAGGATGTGGCTTTTTTTTTTTGGTTGACAAATTCAATGTGGTAATTGAGACAACTTGTTCCTTATTATTAGTGAGGTGTTAGTCAAAATGTATTGCATTCCCCTGTGTTATTTTAAAATGCAAAGCTAAAAAGAAATGCAGTGGAACCCGGTTATGTCGACGGCTTCGGGGGTCGCAAGAAAGCGTCGAGATAACCGAGGATCGAGATAACCAACAGCCAATATGCGATTTGTTTGATGAAGCGATCACTGTACACTGTATATGTTTGCTAACAACAAAAGGCAAATGTGCACCAATTAACAGCAGAGATTGTAATGGCTACTTTGTTTATGTTGGGAATATACCTTTAAGACAGCGTATGTAGTTCTGTGCGCACTGTTCTGGTGTGAGCGCGCACAGGGAGGAGAGTGTTTTTGAGTGAGGAGAGAGGTGGCCGGATTGTTTTCTTTTTTCTGGTTTATACTTGCGCTCTTTACATGTTTGAGAAGAGTGTGCTGGTACCAAACCCATCTATAAAGCTTGTGTGACCAGTTTAATCGCCTCAAGTTTTGTTGCGTTTCCATTTAACATCTGGGCAGCCGTTACAAGATTTACCAGTATACGATAAAAAACACCTTCCATTCTCCATACAAACCTTTAATTATATTCTCCAACATTGCAAACACAATTTCGCTCTCAGCGTAAACAGTCACAACACACATACCGTATTTTTCGCCATATAAGACGCTCCGGAACATAGGACGCACCCAATTTTAAAGGAAGAAAATCTAGAAAAAAAGATTCTGAACCAAATACTGTAGTAAAATATTTTTTATCAACTGTATAAAGTTAACAGCAGTTTAAGAACGATTTTATGCCAACCATGTAACATATTAAGAACTATCTTTACTCTCATTAACAGTCGGTAAAGTAAGTAAACAGTGTGTATGGTGTGTCTAATAGTTTGTTGCTTATGTCTAATGTCTTGTGGTTGTTAAGTGTAAAACCACAGCGAGGTATATTATAAAATATGGACCAGGATATGGATCTGTAATTCCGGTCAGAGAATCAGGAATGGAGAAGTGATTCTTGGTGATGAGGCATTTATTTATATCCAGTATATGCAGGTATGCATCTGTAATATTATAAGGGTGTGCGTGGTAGGTAACGCACGCATGGCACGGAACATAGTCAGCAACATGAACAAAGATGAACAGTCATCGAACACCGGTGTGCGTCACTAATAACGGGACACCAGCAACAACAACAAAATATTAGTTCCTAGGACAGGCTTTCTGACAGTTTTGTTTTTGTTCAAGTCTGAGGAAATAAAAGAGCCCATGATTCTCAGCACACTGAGGAGGCAGAGTCAGCGTGCTGAGAATCACCGGCTCTTTTATTTCCTTAGACATGAACAAAAACAAAATAACAACCAAAACATGTGCGTTCGGCGCTCACGCTTCACTGTCTGTGAGTCACGCGTCTCTCTCTAGGTTTCGTTTCACTTCTCTCTTACGCACCGCTCGTCTCCGGACTCTTTCTCCCGCTGCAGACCTCGCTGAACCATGCCCCCCTCGCCACAGTCATCACTGTAAAGTCCACCATTTCCCCCCACTCGTCGTCATCACGGCTACGGCCGTGGCGCGCTCCGCGGATTCTTAAATTCGTCGGATAGGATGCACCAACTTTCCACCCCAGTTTTGGGGAAGAAAAAGTGCGTCTTATGCGGCGAAAAATACGGTAAACACATTCGCTCAAAACAGTCATTTCGCTCTGACACAGTTCTGAAAGTATTGCACACGCGGTTAATATGGTTTCTTTACAAAGTATAAAATGCTTTGTTGCTTTTTGCCTTTAACGGCCTGCTTGAAAACAAATGCTTCTATCAGTAACAACGTCTTTGTCGATGTAAATGCAATCTGGGAATTCCTGGACAGTGAAGGTGAACTCGCGAAAGTAACGCGGGTGCGGCGGCGCGATCTGCCTGTCCTCCGAACGCGAAAGTAACGCGCTTGCGGCTGCGCGATCTGCCTGTCCTCCGAACGCGGAAGTAACGCGCTTGCGGCGGCACGATCTGCCTGTCCTCCGAACGCGGAAGTATCTGTCGACGGGCGGCGGCGTCAAAAGAGCCATATGCAGCCATCAAAAGAGCCATATATGGCTCGCGAGCCATAGGTTCCCGACCCCTGGACTATACGGACCGTGATGCCCGTGCAACACGAACTCAGTGCATGCGCAGTGAACTCTGTACGATCATGAGTCACGGGATCGAGATAACTGATGTAAAGTGGCGACTTTGTCCCTCTTTTGTGCTCGAGATAGCAGGGTTCGGCGACATAAAAGAATCAACATAACCGATAATAAAATGCTAAGACAAATAGGGAGTTTGGCGTTCCACTTAAAAAAACGTTACTAGAGTTAACCGAGCTCGAGATAAGTGGGTTCCACTGTACTTTTCTTTATGAAATACTGGTTTGTTCATGATAGAAAGAGACCTTATTTTCTAATTTCTTGCTTTATCCTAAATTGATCATCAATTTGACTTCATCTTCATATTGCATTTCTCTGCAGCACATGAACTAAAACAGAGCTGGCCCATGGACGCTCATTTAACACTAGATGACATGCACTGGGATTGTGGTTAGTTGGTACCCTGTTCTCAAGCAATGTATAATTATTATAAATATGGATTATAATTAAAAAGCGTCTCTTCTGTTTCAGATACTGAGTGTTATATGTATGACTGCCGCTGTGGAGGAGAATTCATCTTGGAGAAGGATGACGCACAAGAAATGGAAACGGTTGTGTGCTGCAATTCCTGTTCGCTCAGCATTGAAGTTCAGACGGTTACATGACACTTGGACAATTCAGGCTAGTTTCTTATTGGACTGTCATTTAACTCTTTTCTAAAAAAAGGACTTATTCTATGGACACACAGTAGGTCTTAACAGGAGTTCAACCCCATTCACAACTGAGCCTGGCATCTAAGAGAAGTTCATTTATTTATTTCTGTCAGGAACGGTCCAAATTTTATTAGATGGATTAAAATTTCACACTGTACATTTTTGTAAAATAAAATATTTATTCATGAATTCAAAAGACATTTCTTTCTTAAAGCTATTTCTTCACATAAATCCTCAGTGACCGCATTGTAAAAATCTTCCTAGTATATTTTTCTTTTTTAAATGCCGCATTCATTTCATTCACATGTACCTTTTAGCAAGTGTATCACCATATAACCGTTTCAGAATTGGGTCTCACTGTCTCGGTAAGCCCTTGGTTGTTTCCTCTGAGCTAGATGTGTCTTTAACAGACCAGACATTTACCAGAAGAAAAAAACAGGCTGTTTGTTCCCCAGCCTCCTCCTTTCCCTCCCCTGTGTTTGCGAGGAACAGCCGGCTCAGTAACCTCTTAGCTCTTGTTAACTTTGTTTGCATGTAAATAAATGCACTTTTTTTCCTCCTCCAACAATGAAGTCACAAACTGCCTCCACACATCACTGGTCAAAAAAGGCCCTCCAGTTAATGATGAGCTTTTCTTTTTTTTCTTTCAAGCATTATTGTTCTCTGGTCCACTCCATTTTGGGGGGATCCGCAAGGAAGTGCCATTGGAATAGGGTCATGGCTTTATTAAACTTCAAACAGTCATAGGGCTGTTTGCAAAAATCTGTCTTCCCATTGTAGAAACGGCTTGATCGGGGCAAAACCACGCTTTTCATCAATGTCCCGAGGCCTGAACCGAGGCTAGACCTGCCAGTGGACCGGCAATGGACCGAACTGTAATCGACTGTGACATCAATTACGGATAATCTCATCACTTTTGGAGAGTGGGCTTGTCAAATCTCTAATTAAGTCCTCAGTTCCCCCTATATGTGCAGACAGGATCAACAACACATTATACTGCAATGATGGACGACATCATTCTATTTTTGAGGGGATCTAACTCTTAACCTTGTATGCACTTGTGGGTCGGTCCAGGCAGTTGGGCAGCTGTTTCTTTGAATGAATGCCCCTTTATATCAGTGACTGTGAATTATGATGGAATCATAATTCATAAAGATTTGCATGGGAAAGATGTGTTTTCTTTAATGTTCTAGTCATTACTTGAGGGAACTTTGAGTTGTATGTTGGTCAAGTAGATTGTTATTTAAAATAATGTTTAAATGTATATTTTATTGACTATTTCAATAAATTTTTGTGCTGTTTGGAAAAATATTTAAAATTATTTGCAGACACCTCACTACGACAATGGGAGTGTTTAGTTTTAGGTACTAACGTGTAATCTGGGGGGAAATTACATCATAACTGTTTAAGTGGAAGCAGATATTTTCGCTGTTGACATCTGTGTGAATGGTAACCCAAAACCTTTGTCTAACCAAGCAAGACTTTCACTGATCCCAGTTCTTGTTCGCAGGTAGCTTTGAAAAGAGTTTCCTTTAATGCAAAACCTCCACTCCAAGGAGCAGGAGGATGGGACCATTTTCTTTAAATTAACTTTCATCATTACCTTTGCTCTCATGGTTTCTCATTTAATGACGGTTGGAAACCTCCCTCCTCATCAAACCTTTAAAAAAACCTTTGCATATTTGGCTCTCATCTCAAAAGTGAGACTTTGTCAACGCCAGCAGGGACCAACAGGTGGGAATGCTTGACGGTTTTCTTTTTCTTTCTTTCTCTTATTGAAGTTTATAAAATCTCAGGTGTTTATCCAAATTAGATGAATTCAGTTTTATCGAAATGTCAATAATAATATATTTTTATTAATGTAGATCTGCCTTTACTCTCACAGACTTTTTGAAGAATTTTATGTTTATATTGATGTGACGACCTAGCCCCCAAATATACTGTATTTTCCTGCATGTAACCCGTGGGTTATGCCAGGATTTTACAAACCCCGCAAGGGGCTGCCGGTTATATAAGGGTGCGGGCTATATCAAATTTTTTACACGTAATAATATTTCAATATATTTGTTATGTTTGTTTTGCGGTATTTTCTTTTAGTTTTTCTTTCTTGCGAGGGTTGTTGTCTCTGGTGCTTGTACTCTCACTCTGACAGCTGGCTCTGATAGGCTGTCTGACCTGTCAATCATGCAAGACGACATGATTGGCTGTGCTGCATGAGGGCGGGCTCTTCTCATCTCATCCGATGATCAACACCTGTAGAATCGCTTCTTAAGGGACGTGCTGCTGCACAGCTGGAGACACCGCTCTTTCTTTTTCTTCTGATTCTGACTTGTGTTTGTTTTCTTATTGTGTGAATTTTGCGCACAAGCACTGTGTACCGAGCCTGAACAGTTATGGATAATTGACGTCATGCAATGTGAACTTGCACACAAAAAAGGGTGCGGGTTATATAAAGGTGCGGGTTATGCCAACGTTTTTTGCACAAACCCCCGGGCTATATGAGGGTGCGGACTATCTGCATCTGCGGGTTATTTGCGGGAAAATACGGTATCTGACTTCAAACACATGCCATTGGTTTATGCAGAAGTTAATGTTTGTCTGCTCAAACAGACTAAAGCAATGTTTTGAAATTGACAACGTTTAGTCTCTTTGGGAAGTCAATTCAACTGGAATATGAGAGATTTGTGTTTAAAATTACACACTAAGCATTCAAGGTTGTATTGCTTTGGCTTTATTTTTAATGAATGACTCTACTAAAGATGTTTGCAGGAAGCTTATGGCACCCTGCTTGTGCTGTGGTTGTCTGGTTTGTTTTTGACTGAGCCTTTCAGAGAGCCAGAGGTTTACTGCCTATCCCATCATCCTATCCGTTCAATTTGCAATAATGCTTAAAGCCCTCGTGCAATGCTAGACCTGTGTGTGTGTGTGTGTGTGTGTGTGAGAGAGAGAGAGACAGACAGACAGAGAGAGATACAGTTATTTTAAGCCAACGTATAACCTCTTAAAATACCTTTGAAACATTATAGGTTTTAAGTTTAAATAAGTTTTATTCTGCCTTAACTGGATTCCTTTTTTTGTGCTGTAATGTGTACACCTGAGCTGTACTATCTGCTTGAAATATGAAATGGTGTGTTTGAATCATGGCTGTTTTCTTTTGCAGTCTATTTACACATTTGTTGTGAAAGCAGTTGCCAAGGGGAGTTACAATGCCATAGCGTCCCTAATGTGCTCATAGACTGAGCAAGTGACAGCACTGGGGCACTAGTGAAGCCACCAGGCCCTCAGGTGCCTCCACCCCACCGTCACAAGCCCGGACATGTCAGGACCTGGTTTTAAAAATAACTACTCCTTGTTAATAAAGCAAACCCACCCCCAACCACTACGCCAAAACACACACTGTCCTCCCTTGTCGATAATTATGTCAACCTGCTCGCCACACACCTTCATTTGCCTGTTTTTTAATGTTAGCATGTCATACTGGTTGGCAGACGGATGCTTTCTGTCTTTAGCCAGATAAACTGAAAAGGCACAGCAGTAATGTCTCAAAGGAGGCGGACTTGCTAATAAATTACTGAAAGTTGAATTAAAAATGCAACAAGGAACCGCTTGGCCACACACGGCTTGCTTGGAGATGCAACTCCATTGTTTGCCAATCTCTTAATTGGTTATTGGCCTTATAGCTCTTTTGAAGGAAACCCACTAATTTGGAGTGAGAGGCAGTGGGTGGTAATTGAAGAACTGTAGCTGTAGATGTGTCATTTTGAAGTGTCCACCACACCTGAGTTGCCGCTTTTGTTCCCTGCCCTTCTCTTTTAGGAAGTAAACATCATTGTCAAACTTCCGGGTGTAAGTAAACCCATCATGGGGTATTGATTCCAAGTGGAACGGGAATGCCTGCATGTTTTAGGCCATGGCTGGGATAATGAGCTCTGCCCTTTATTCCCATAGCCTGTCGATCCTGGTGATGGAATTAGCTTGAAGCAAGCAGAGCGGAAATCACTCGGCTTTATGAATGACATCCCAGAGGTGGGAACGGATTAGTCTTCTCCCTCTATCCCTCGTTCTGTGTGTGTCTGTCTGTCTCTCTCTCTCACTGCCTCTCTTTTTACAGCACCAGGTGGCTTTTTTCCAGGCACAAAGGTGTTTCGCTTAATCCCATTACACTAGTGTTAAGTCTCACCAACATCAAAATTACCCCCACCACCAACGGCCTTCATATCTCTTTGCTTCTCCCATCCGCAGTTCGCTTTCTATCCGCTTTCTCCCTTTCCGAGTGACTGAAGGTGGTTTCACCTGAAAGGAGAGGGAGATCTGCAGGGCAGCTGCTGTTTTAGCAGTTGTTGTTACCATTGCTGACTCACAGCGATTGCCAATCCTGATCCAATTTTGCCGTGCTGGTGGCCCCTTATTCCCTTGTCCAATAATGTGTCTGCTGGAAAAAAATCCCACTGCTCCAAATCAAGTCTAATCCTTGCTGGAGACCTCATGTCAATCTTGTCCTCCAAAAGGAAAAAAAAATAAGACAAAACCATACATCTGGACCTGCCCCAGTTCTCTCTTTCTCTCCATTTCTTTGGCCTCTAGGGATGGCTTTTAAGTCCCCCATCTTCTCCAAAGAATAGAGTAGGGATCACGCAACATGACCTACCAGAACCTTGATATCACAATATTGCCACCCTTGGGCATTGGGACATAGGTGCGGATTAAGACTTTGCATAATAAGATTACACGCTGACTGAATGATATCAAGGGACGATCCATATGTGGCAAGCTGGCTCTCTGTCTCCGGCTCAGTGGCGGGTGGTACAGCTTGCAGAGAGAGGTGCCTGGGAGAGCCGCTGGAAATCAAATGGGATTCAGATTTTAAATGAGTTGGCCATTTGCAGTCATAGCTCCCAGCGACTCGATCTCATGTTGTCTCACATTTAAATGCGAGAGGTTAGATCAGCTGTCCTTTGTGTGATTACCACAATGACCTGCAAAAACATTGTTTTATGTTCGATTTACATTTATGCTTTTGGTAGACACTTTTATCCAAATCGACTTACAATGCATTCAAGGTACGCATTGACATTCTAAGTAGTTCTTGCTTTCGTTGGGAATATTGATATCAATTGCCTGATTTTTTTTTTTTCAGTGAGCAATCAAAGAAAGTGAGATGTTCTGATTCTACAGCTAGCTTATGTCTGTCAAACGCACAATAGTCTTCATAAATATTCCCATTTACCCTAGATTCCTCCTCGAAAAAAAGTCAGAAATGCTCAAAGCTGTAGGAGGTTCCTTTTGTCCATGAATACCTCCGATGCCATAGTTCAACAGTGACAGCCCCTGCTGACAGAACCCTCCATCCCAGGAGCCGCTTTTCTCTCAAGAATCTCACCATTCATTGCTCCCCATTCCTGCATCTTCAAAGCAACATTCCAAGAAAATCCCTCACATAAAAAGATACCTCTCCTCATGAGCTGATGATGTAGGGGTGTCAAGCTGTTGTTCCCGTGCCACTGTGTACTGTGGGGAAATGGACGTGTCTGTCGGCTGGATGGGATCAATAAGCACAAGGCCACAACATCGACCCGCTAC
The DNA here is from genome assembly GCA_037043235.1 of Rhodeus uyekii. NCBI lineage: Eukaryota > Metazoa > Chordata > Actinopteri > Cypriniformes > Acheilognathidae > Rhodeus > Rhodeus uyekii. The sequence continues at coordinate 11,801,238 of JAWRVZ010000003.1, read as the reverse complement.
TCTCCTAAATGACTCCATGAGTCCTTGTCCGCTGTGCTGGGCAGTCAGGCACTGTGGGGAACTTGGGGAAACTGGAAATGCTTCAAACCGGGGGGTCCCAAACAGAAAAACATACCCTCTAGCATTAAACATCATCTTCCAAACTGTACAGCAAGTACAGACAGCACCGGTTTGCAAATGAGGCAAATTATGAGGCTAATTATCTGCACTGATCAGAATTTAAAATGGGTACATTCATAGTCATTGGTTAACAATATGCTTTTTTTACTTACTTTTGGACCAAATCATTCACACTGTTGAATCCTGTAATTTTGTACCAGTCTGACCCCTGTGGAAGAAAAGTGGTGTATATTACTTCATTGCAGTTGTTTTTCATTCCTTATTCCAGTGTTTTTCAACCACTATGCCGCGGTACACTAGTGTGCCGTGAGAGATCGTCAGGCGTGCCGTGGAAAATTTCACCGAATAGGTCTAAACTTTTTTTTTTTTTTTTTACTAATTAATCATAAAATACTTTTTTCTTTGTTTATTTGATTCCCATTCAAGACACTTTTATAAGAATGACTGTATATTGTTTATATATGCTACAGAGTTTCATTTTTTTTTAACATTTAAGGTTGGTGGTGTGCCTTGTGTTTTTTTTTTGTTTTGTTTTTTCTTCCAATGAAAAAATTTACCTTGGCTCAAAAAAGGTTGAAAAACACTGCCTTATTTGTCCCAGAGCTTCCATAGAGGAACATATTCATCAGGCTGCTTAATGAAAACATATCCGTTATCAGTGTTAATAATGGCATCCCCAATCGTGACTGTTGCATACAATCACAGAATGCGTGACACCTGCCTAACCAGTATCAAAGCTGCCTGCCGCTTATGCAGATCTAGCGAGATAGTCCTGTGGATCAATCTATGAGGCCCCACCAGTCAGATCAGACTTCCCAGGAGGTTTGTGTGACTGATAGCAATCACTGCCACACAAGCATACGACATGACAGACTCAAATTAGTAAAGCACAGAAGAGAGAAAGGGGATTAGAGAGATCCACAGTCCCACCAGCCCAACTTACAAATTAGATATGATAATCAAACAACAACATGATTTGATGACAGGGGTTTAGCAAAAATTATCTTGTTACCCATGGTTGCACTCTCTAATTTGGATTTTGTTTTTTTCATTGATGGTGGTGATTATGGCTTCTTTGCTTTTGTATTACTACATTTAAGTTGAAAGCGCTCACAATGTCTTCTAGCTTCTTGACCTGCACATTTTCAGTAATGTTTGGCGAAATATTGTTGATTCTTTGGCAAAAAACGTTGAGTTGAGTTGAGTTGCAGTGAAACCATACATAATGTTATAGCCATGAATGATGAAACTATGAAACTTTACAAAAATGTCTCTAAAATGTTGTAAGTAGGACTAAGTGTTAATACCGATTAATTGAATTTAAATTTCAGTAGAAACAGGAGCAAATGTATACATTATATTTTTACGCCCCTGAAATTAATGATAAACACTGTAAGTCAAGTCACCTTTACTTATATAGCGCTTTTTACAATATAGATTGTTTCAAAGCAGCTTTACAGTGGTCACATGAAAACATTATGAACAAAGTTTGTTTGGCTGAACGGCAGCCTTAAAAGAGCAGGCGAATTAATACAATTGATGAATATTAAGTGCTAAGTTATGATTATTGATCGATTTGATTGATTGATAGCTTGATTATTATATTGATAATTCAAGTCTAATATTAAGTCTAATTTGGTCCGATTGGAGATGGGTTCATAATCTACACAGGGGAGGGTTTACTAGAGTCACAGTCTCAGCAGACACTTCAGGGCAGTGCTGTGCTCGTGTCCAGTTGCTTGTCCTTCATCTGATCTGGATACGGCCTGGATCCGGCTGACCACGGTAACCTCGGAATAAACTGAGAATAATATCAGCGTAGATGCCATTCTTCTTCTGATGTATCGAGTACATCAGATGTTATGGGAATGTTCCCGGTTCCGGCTGACCTAAATTATGCAGCCTAACAATCATTTTACATATTCATTTTACGATTTGGATTAAAAATGTATGTATAATGTATTATGTGTATGCCAGGTTGAAGATATGTGTTTTTAGTCGAGATTTAAACTGACAGAGTGTGTCTGCTTCCCGAACTTTATTAGGAAGACTGTTCCAGAGTTTAGGAGCTAAATAGGAAAAACTGTAGTGAAGTAATGACAGTTATAAAAGAAAAAAAAATTTCTCAGCCCAAGTTCTCAGGAAATTCTTTAGTCTTATGAAATGTTAGTTGAAACAAAAGCATCTTTTTAACCCTTTGTTCGTTCCTTACCTCAGTTTTAAGGGCTGTTTTTTATTGCTTAATCAGCTGGTATTCAAATTGGATTCCCGGTCTAATTTCCTCTGAGGTAACTCGCATGTCTGTCCCATCTGTCAACAGGTGAGAACCAGAGCCGAATGCTCTGGTGGCTGCCTGCACAAACAGCCTAATTCAATAAGGTGATGTCAGTGTCAGCCCATGCTTATCTACTGCATTCACACAAGGTGTCTGGGAGTTTGAACAGTGCTTGGCCGAGCAAGGTGGAAAGTTGACACCTGCCTTCCCAATCCCTTAAGACAACAGTAAGTAGCTCACCTGCTGTTGTCGTGACCTGACAAAGATTTAATCACATCATGTTGAGGGAAAAGTTGGTAAATAACCTGATTTGTCCGATTTTATTACAGCATCAATTCTATTTAAAGCTTTAACATGTTTCTTGGACTGACTCTTGAGGTGTAAAACCAACAGATTGGTGCATTCATGACTCGCAGTTTCTCGGCTCTTTATTTCCAAGGCAATCGGGAGTTTATTTGTAGTTTAGAGCAATGAGAGAGAGTAGAGCGAAAGCCTCTCATCAAAAGAAAAGGCAATTGTTTTGATGACTGATCTGTGGCCCAGACTGTCATCATTACCCCCCATGAGAGGGGTACCCACCCCCTAAAACAATCCACTCTGGGCTAATGGCTCCTACGCATTTCATTTGTAAGACACTATAGAAAGTATGCTACAATAGGCTCCATCTTGAGAGGGCCCATCTGGGTGCCTCTTAGATCCTATGAACAGCACGGAGGGTCGCTGACCTAGAAAGCCATCAATAAAAGACAATCCTTGGGAGGACAAATTGAAGAGCGGTGGAATCTCTCGTCTTTGCCTTACTCAGCTTTGAGTTTATGGATGAGGCTGATGATATTTGGCCACTGTACTGAGTTCGTTACTCAACTTTGCTGTCATTATTTGGTCGTCTGGGTCAAGTTGTTTCTGAGGTGAATTAGACATTGGGGATTTGGAAAAGACTATCGCAGAAGAATGTAGAAGTGAAACTTAAATGTTTTAAGTGGTTTTACCCCATACTTTGGTTTAAACTGGTCAAAAATAGCTGACTTTAAAGGAATATTCTGAGTTCAGTACAATCATCAGCATTTGTGGCGTTGTTGATTAGCCTACCACAAAAAATCATTTTCACTTGTCCTTTATTTAAGGGTGTACATATATATATATATATATATATATATATATATATATATATATATATATATATATATGTATATATATACTCGGCAATCCCTCGCCACTTCGCGGTTCAAGTTTCGCGGCCTCAGAGCATCGCGGATTTAAAAAAAATATTAATAAGAAATTCCGCCATATCGGCAGCCGTATTGCGGAAAGCATCGTTGCTTCATCATGATGCGAGAGAGACGGTTTCCCAGGATGCCAGACGAAGAGAGAAACTCTCTCAGAGGCTTTGTACACACACACGACACTCAGACAAGACACGTGATTGGTTCCCGGCGCGAGATCGACCAATGAGAGCACGAGTGGAGTGGGAGCCTCTTCACCTCTCTCAGAAGCAAATGTTGACGATCCAGCGCCAATATCTGACGATGAGGCGCTTCCCGAACTGATTTAAAGGCCTCATTATACCAGTGCAGTAACACCATCATCATCATCACATTCATCGAACCGCACAGGTCTGTCATCATCGTCATTACTGGAGTCTCAAGATACTACTGTCATTGATGAGTGTAGAGCACCATAATACGTATCGTATGAGAGAGAGAGTAAATGTATAATATTAAGGTTTTATAATTAAATAGATTTAATTAAAAAAAAAAAAAAATATATATATATATATATATATATATAAAGTATAAATATACATATTTTAAACATTCTGGTACCTACACACACATATACGGAAATTCCTAGGGGGCCAATCCTACTTCACAGATTTTCACCTATCATGGGGGGTTCCGGTCCACATGAATGTATCCTCTGAATGTATTTCTAATGTTTTGTGGGCTTGCATGTACGTTTTGAGGCATGCTATTCGATGATCTAATCAGGCTTTGATAGCCTGGACCACCTCAGAAAAACACCCTGCGTCTGTCGCACCACCAGTCCACCTCCAAATAACAGGTTTTAACCACAGCCGTTAAATGACCAAATGATTGCAATGAAACGACACGATAAATCACACATCTGAGCCCATTGACAGTCTTTCAGTCAAACCTACAATATACATTGTAATTTAAGCTATTGGCCCTTGATAGGGGAGCTAATTGTTCGCTTTTTCCTTTTTTCTTTTGGTCAATAATCAGTAAAGGTCAGTGGTGAAGCTGTCACTGCCTTTCACAATGCCAGCCAGGCAACAGATGTTAATTCGAACCATTACTGTCCTATCGCTCGGCGAGATGAGTTCATGACAAACAGCACAGCTCTCTCCCATGCCGAGAGAGAGACAATCCAACAGACTATAATTACCTTCAGTGCCATGAGACTGATGGAGACAAGCCCTGCAGAAAAGGACCCATCACCTACCTTAGATATAATATTTTACTACCTAGTAATTTATCCATCATTCCTGAAAGCACTTGGGTCCTATTGTTGTCAGAGCAGGGGAATGAAGGCACCGGCGAGGACTTCAATCTCTGAAATTACACCGTTTTGGAGACAAAGGCGGGATGGAGGGAGAAACAAGGAAGCCATGCTTTTGGGTGGCACTTTTATCATTGAGTGGCAGATAGTTGAACAATCAGCAAGTCTGGGGCAAAGTGATGTTGAGGCAGACAGTGCCTTTTGTTTTTAGGCTGGATCAAAATGGGTTTGGGGCTGCAAATGAAGAGACATTCATAGGATATCAAAATATAATTTTACTGTAACCGATTCTGTTATTTGAATGGCGTCGTCTGTAGAGGGGAAAACACAAGATTTTGTGGAACTGATCATATTTCATGCTGAAATACATGTGCTGCATGTTAGCTGTATTTCCAGTCTGTCAGGCTTGACATTAACAACACAAAGATTATCATAGAACTTCAGTTTTGTTCCTAGGCAACGTTTTGTTACTCCAATACTGTTCTTTTTACAGCACTTTTTTAGTTTGAATTAAATTTGGCATTTTTGTCTTTTAATGAAAGTATTTTTTAAGTTTTGTCAGTGTTTCATCATGTCATATTCAATTATTTTCATCACATAATGACTTAAATCAATGGAACCTCAAGTAACCCAAAGGCTTTCTCTCAAAGTAGTATCTGATTAGATCTATTTTGGTGAAAGCTAAATCCAGCAGTTTGGTGGAAGCATTTTAGCATTTTAATTTAATTTAGAGTTGGAGTATATTAATAATATAATAACAACTTATTAATTTAAATACTTTTAGTTCACTCTGTGGACCCTTTGGCATGGAGACTCCTTGATTGAGAACCACTGATTTAAAAGGCATCTAATTTTAGTAGAAAATGTAAAAAAATTCTAAAATACAAGTTTTACATATTTAATTTTTTTCATCATTTAACAAAATCAACATGTGAAAACTCACTATTGTAGTATGATGTTGTAAATTCATTATACTTTAGTTATTCATTGCTTGTGTTTTGTTACGTTAAGAAAGCGTTTTCACAACATGACTTAAACATTCTGACTAGCATGTGACCCGTGGAGACCTATATTAGATCCGAGTCTCAAGCATTTTCGCCTAGGTGTTTCTGAGTTAAAGGTGGAAAAGTGAAATCCATCCAGGGGGGCTGATCCACTCAGCCAAGCTGGAGAAGGTGCGCTTTAACCGGTTTGGTTGCGAGTCTCAGATGTGGTGGAATTTAGACCCAAAACATTTTTTTGGGACTTTTATCGAGTCAGAACGTACTTGGATATTTGAGTGGTCATAACTGAAATGCAGCTGCCCAGGAACATCAAACTCGAGTCAACTTTATAGTTGACGTACATTCTGATTAATCTCATACAGTTTTTATATAATATGCATTTAGGTGAGTTAATCAACTAATAAGAAAAGCGCTTCGATTTACCAATGTTCATTCCCTGTTTAGCTTCGTCTCAAGTGGGTCAATCACAGACATTATTGACCTTAATTGTATTATTTAAAAGAAATAATATTTTTGCTAGATGTATCTTCTTCAGAAACATTTTGGTGCATTGGTAATATCTTGTAGTGTTGTTTTCTTGTCAAATTATACTGTAAAATGTCCCCCCTTACAATCCGCTGCTTCACCTTTTCTGAACCTTTCAATCAAAATCTGGCCTCTGGAGCAAAACTACTGAGCCGTGCAGAGTTGGTGTAACGAAAAGCCACCAGCCAGTCAGTGAATCCCACAAAAGAGGAAGTGCATCTTCTGCTTGTCATTAAAGCTCGGTGATGTTGCTGGTTTTAATGACCTTCCAGAGTATTCACCACAGCCAGGGGGTCATACAAACCCACGACTCTCCAGGAAAAACCCTCCATTAATGGGAAGAGGAACAGAAGCACCCGGACCGCTTCAGTTCAGTGGACAGATGGGAGGCCATTGTAAATATTTTGATTGATGGAGGGTGGGGTCAAGGCGTAAACCTTTGTTTTCCATATAAATGGGAAGGGCGGGAATCCAATGCAGGATGTTGGCTTGTTGTTGATAGGCCTCCCATTCCTTTGCATGGCAGAGTGCAGAGATACTGAAAATTACGGAAGGTTTCCATGGATCTAAGGAATGTTGCAGACACGTTTTGTGTATCTGACCTCGTATTTTATGTAAAGTTCCTGCTGGTATGAGAAGAATATCCTATAGCGAAGATATATTGTTGTATATGTGCTTGATCGTGTGGGTAATAATTGTTGTTTTTTCCCCAAGACAGATGGATCTGATTTGACCCAAAGGGATTGCTTTTTTTGTCAAATTAGACCTGACCAAAAGTAATTTGCCTTGAGAGTGTGAATTTTTTTTTCTTCCCCAGGAGGAGTCAACAAACAAAAGAGTCCAAAGCAACAGGTGAATTCAGCCCCTCACATACACTCTCACACCTTCCTTACCTCCCCAAACAGAAAAACCAGCAAACTGCAACAGTGACCAGCCCAGAGATCTAAATCAGCCTTTGCCCGCACATTACCTTAATGATGTCACAAAGGAATGCCCCACGGTCCTTGCCTCTGATTGGCCCACAGCTCCTCACAGGTCTAATCAGGAAGTGTTGGTGTTAAAAAGAGTGGCTTTTCTAATTTAAGGTGTTATATGCGAGACAATGGCCTGTTTTGTTATTGCGTTAGAAAGGTGATTTGTCCCTGGGGCTCTGACACATTTTCTTTCACACATGTACCCTGTTAAGGGCCAAGCGACTGGAACGGTCAACATGCTAAAAAGTGTATAGACTGAAACAGATCATTTCATTTTTGAGAAATGATTTGCAAAGTACCTTTAAAAGTGATAAAGTCACAGTAAAGACTTTTAGTGGTTTATTACTAGGGCTACCCTTAAAGATTTTCCTAGTCGACCTTTAGTCGTTTATTTAAGCAAATAGTCGACTAATTGCACGTGTATATTAATAAGCCATATAATTCATAGTAATTGGCTTTTGATTGCCTATGTATAATGTACTGTATTTTCCTGCATATAACCGGCAGACGCAGATAATCTGCACCCTCATATAGCCCGCAGATGTCGGGGGTTTGCGTAAAAAATTGTTGGCATAACCCGCACCTTTATATAACCCGCACTTATAGATTGATGAACTTTTTTGGGTAAGTTCACATTTCGAATTTTGAATGTTGCTCGCATGACGTCAATCATCCATAACTGTTCAGGCTCGGTACACAGTGCTTGTGCGCGAAATTCAAACAATAAGAAAACAAACTCAAGTCAGAATCAGAACAAAAAGAAAAAGCAGTCTCTCCCGTTGTGCAGCAGCTCGTCCCTTAAGAAGTGATTCTACAGGTGTTGATCATCGGATGAGATGAGAAGAGCCCGCCCTCATGGCAGCACAGCCAATCACGTCTTCTTGCATGATTGACCGGTCAGACAGCCAATCAGTGCGAGCTATCAGAGTGATGTGATAGTACAAGCGCCAGAGACAACAACCCTCGCAAGAAAGAAAAACAAAGAAAATACAGCAAAAAAAAAACCTTACATCCTTAGGGATGAAACAAATATATAAAAATATTACTACGTGTAAAAAATTTGCGATATAGCCCGCACCCTTATATAACCTGCAGCCCCCCTGTGGGGTTTATAAAATCTGGTATAACCCGCGGGTTATATGCAGGAAAATACGGTAGTATAGAGCACACATAAAGCTTGCCGCAACACACTGGCAAATGTAACGATTATAAATGTCGTACAGAACAGGCTGTCTGAACATTTTAATAATTTTTTGATAAACTAATTATATAATGTATATGCTTCAGCTTCACACTCCACACAAACCCTTAAATATGCACCTAATAACACATTTATCTAGCTTAACATTAGATTGAGCAGCCATGTTAACTTGCTACTAATTTCAAATAGTAAGCCATATTTGAGGTTGATGCACACATTGTAATTACTAAAGGATCGGTCCCTCACACACTTTTCTTTCTTCTGCGACTAACCGAATATTACAGTAATCCCTCGCCACTTTGCGGTTCAAGTTTCCTCGGTGCATCTCGGATTTTTCAAAAATATTCATAGAAAAATTAAAATTCTAAAATACCGCCATATATGCAGCCGTATTGCGTTTCCGGTCCACATTAACCGCAATAAACGAGGGATCACTGTACAATTTTTAGTCTCATAACAATTAGCTGACTATTAGGTGGCAGCCCTATTTATTCCTTATATAAAGTGGTAGCGATCCTGAATGCTGATTGGTCAATACAGTGTTCTGACTCAAAGTACATTACAAAATGATTATAATATTATTAGTAGTAGTAGTACTATGCAGCGGTTATTTACTCTAGATGCAAATGCTATGATAGATGCCATTCACACTAACTGGAAAATAGCAATGTTTTCTTTGCACTGAGTATTTAAATAGTAGTTAGATGCTATTTATACTTTTTGCGAATAGTGACAGATATTATTTGTACCTCACTGTGTTGTAGTATAACACAAAGCAGTATGCAAAAATAGCAACATATTCAGTATATATGATTATAAGTCAATTATAATGATTAATGATTAAAATCATAAGTCAATGCTGCTTTATTAGGTTTGGAAAAAGGTTATGTCAACAACTTAACGCCCTCCATCTTATTCTCCACACATCTGATTCTGTTATCAGCAGAATTTCTTTTGTAATGTGTCTGGCTCAATCACACAATGCTGGACAGAGTTAGTGTAAATGGCCTCTGCTAACAGCAATAACAAAATTAGCTTTTGGTGTGTAACTAGACATGCCCTTATTAATAATAATTTATTGTTGCTGTTAATTAATTTAAATAATTGTGTAAATTTATATACATTTTTCGGTCCTATGTAGGGTCACAGAATTATATTAATTACTTTCTATTAATTTTCGAAACCACTTTAGGTTTGTGGTATTTATTTATGTATTTATTCTCCAAACAGTGGCTTGTCTTATGTAGGGTTGGGGAATAAATTGTATTTATTCCAGTAAGACACTCAATGCTGTGCTATAATGTGAATATAGTCATGGCTAAAGGGTTTATAAACAAGCCAGCTGTCAAAATTTGAACATGTACTCTTCCAACATCAATTTCATAGTTTACAGTAAATCAGTTTGTTGCCGTAAGTACTGAGCGTTTGCTGCTGTAGATCAGTGTGACTGATATAAGATGATTGATATGAAATGATGTCTGATGGCGCTGGAGTTGTTAGCACATTCAATTCACATTAAGATAAATTGACTGCAGAGGGAACAGCCGCTAAGAGTCAAACAGACACGCATATGCACGAACGGCCCCTCATAAACATGATTGAAAGCTCTGTACATACATACATCCACGTGTTTGCCTGAATTGCACATAATGACTCCAGGACACACACGCATAACGCGCACACACAACCACACATTCAATTGAGTGTGAGAATGGCGATGAAACAATCTTTTCCGCTCTGGGCCTGTAATCGGGGCCTCACTTTTGAGCAGCGTCCATGTGAATATGTAGCATATTTGTCACATGGCTTTAATGGAGAGAATCAAGTTATTTAGTTTGGGTAATGAGGTGGTGGCTTGTTGTGTGTTGGCAGTGACCTCTGTCAAACACAGGGGCATGAACATGTGAACCGAGGTAGTTATGACTGCTTTGCCCTGCAAGAATGTTAATATCTCACTTGATAGACTATGGATGTCTCATTCTGCTCCCTAGATCCCTATTTGTATGTCGAGAGCGTTCAATGTGTGTTGACTAACAGGAGCCGTGATGTTGTAGCCGAATGTTGCTTCCATTTTGAACACTTTTATGCCTTTTTATTAACTGTAACAAATTGGAAAAAAAGGTGTACATAGCTGTAAAACTACAATAACTGTAAAACTACAAGTTTTGGAATTTTATATTTTTGAAAAATATTTTTAATAATTGTTTTGCATCATTTTTAATCTTTAAATTACTTTTTATTTGATTTCTATACATTGTCTAGACACAGACATTTTAAAATATGCCAGCAATCATTTCCACAACACCACACAACTATGCTTCTAATAAATTTCTAATCTTTTTTTAAAGTTTAAGTGCACTTATTTGACAAGAAGACTCAAGGAGCTTGAGATGAGATGGTGTGTAAAGAAAACAAAGGGAGGGGGGGGGAGGGGGAAGGTAAATACCATTTGTTAACAGATAATTTTTTGTGTGCATCATTTCTGCATGAGCTGAATCGTTTTAAAATATTATTGAATTGTGTATTTTTAGGATGCATAAAATGCTAGCTATGAAACTAGGCCTAACAAGACAAAGGAATGTCCGTGTTATTTCCATCACTGAAAATTCGTACAAAATGTGCATTGAAATGCAGTGGAAATGACACGGATGGAAATTTAAAAAATTTAATTTACATTACTGTTTAGTTTTTGTTGAAGTCATTAAAAAAGATAAAATAAGACTGTCTTGATTTACACTTATACTCGTATCTTTTGTTGACATTACATTGCTTCGTTCTGGGAATTTCTACAAAGCGGATGAACTATTTTGACATTGCTGACTCCCTAGTTAGTAGCTAGTGTACTAGTTACTGAACTAGTGAGGCAATTGAGCCACAACCCATTACACCTGCTTTGTTTACCTCATAATTGCTCTGAGGAATCAGGCATGGCTTCACCAAACTCCCCTTTTCGTCTGTCATTTTCGTTTGTTTGGTCTGTTTTGGTTGTTTGGCTTGTTTGGTTTGTTTAACATTCTTTAAAAAAAAAAGACAACGATGGCTATTGTGAAGTGAGCTAATAAAACTGTTTATCCATGTGCTAAGAAGTGTGTGTGTGAAGAGCACTTGAGATTTGTCCCAAACCACTGCACCCTTTGTAGCTGTTGGAGTGGGTGTGATCCTTAGCCAACAAAGCTTGTTTGACTTGTTGAGTTTATTTTTCCACACCGATCAGTTAACTCGGTTGTCATTACAAGCCGTTAAAGGCACAAAGCCTTTTGGGGCATAATTACAACAGTCAATTATTCGAATTAGCTTTTTTCAGTCATCTAATTCCCGTCTAAAAACATCACGTCAGACTGTAAGAATAAAAAAAATGTTATGCCCAATTTTCTCTACCTATGTAACAAAGCGATTATTTTCTCTCCCCCGGAAACAAAATTGGAAGGTACAGTTCCTTTTCAATGGGCCGTTTGTCTATCGGCGGCAATAAATAAACTGTCACAGCATGAAATCGGTTTTCTGCCTTGGTTCATTTCAAATCAGAGGTTTCGAGCGCATTAGTATCGCAATTAGAGAGTCTCGGTTATGCGATGCTAGCTGTGGAAACACAGAGATCCATTTCTTTTCTCTTTTCTTCCCGGTTGGCAGGTTTTAAGAAGGTGACTGGGCCTGCACCCTAATCGCCACAGATAATAAATTGATCAACTCTTAAACTTCTGAGAGGGTTGAATGGGGCTCACCCCGTCCATTGAGTGTGGACGGATTACTCACGCTTAGTTGGCTCTAGGTAGGCTTTGGCAAGCCTCCCCACCAGGCCTGGGAATGGGGCTGCATTGAGGCCCATTCACAAGCGCCTGACAGAGCGTGCTTTTATACCGCGCTGCTTTATTATGAGAAGATCCCCAGCCGCCCACCCCGGCTTGTCCTTGCCATACTCTTTCTTGCACGTTAAGAAAAGGTTATCCCCTACCTTAATCCATATCGCAATGTGGATTAGAGTGTGTGTGTGTGTGTGTGGAGGGGGGCGTGCGGAGTGTTTCAACTTCACACAGGATTCCCCCTCCCATCGAGACACACTCACACTCTCTCTCTTCTTCACCCTGTTTTTCTCTCTCTCTCTCTCTCTTTTACAAAGTGCCTATAGGCTCTGGTAAAGGATTTGCATCTTGAATGGGTAACCTGCAGTTCTCCTCAATGAAGACATCAGATCAAAGTTCAACCAGTCAAAGCCCTGCTAAAACGTTAAGGAGGCCGGCACGTACACAAAGGCACGGGATGAACGGCAACTGCTGCCTCAAGAGAGGGGTAAAAAAAACACACTGGAATCCCTGATCCAGATTAAGAGTGGATTATGGCGTTCACAATGGAGCCGGTTTCAATTGAATTCACTAAAGAATTTTGTTCGATATTTCAATTTTTAATGGTTATTGTAAACTTTTCGTAGAATTAAAAATGTCAAATACACAACTTCTTAGCCATTGGTTTCTATCAGTCCTCGGTGTCACATGATCCTTCAGAAATCGTTCTAATACGGGGCTCAAGAAACATTTCTTGTTATTATCAGTGTTGACCGTTGAACGTGGAAACTGATTCTTTAGCTTTATTGATAACAATTCTTTGAGTATAAAGTTAAAAAACAACATTATTTGAAATAGAAATCTTTTTTCAAGTCAAATCAATTCACATTTATTTATATAGCACTTGATACTTTCAAAGCGGCTTAATAATGATCAATTGTGCAAACCTCATCAAATATGAGACAAACCAAGGCAATAGTGTCAACATTTTAAAAACAGTATAAATGTCTTTATTGCCACTTTCAAACAGTTTAATGCATCATTACTAAATTAAAATATTAATGTCTTTAAATGTCACTGATCCCAAACGTTCCAATAATATTTTTATAATACATTTTATAAAAGCTAGTGCTTTCTTTCATTTATTCTAGAAAAAAAACACATTTTAATCTTGGTATTGAAAAAAAAAAACTGATTCTTCTCATTCTTTTATAATATTAATTATATTTAATAATATTTTGCTTCATTTGGATTGGTTATTTTCTAAAGTTATCTTTCAACTTAAACTAAAATAGCAAGGCTAAAGACAATAGCTCGCTTAATTACTGCCCTTTCCTGGCGTCGGGTTGTGCTTTAATTGCTCTCATCTCCTGCCTTATTTGTGACAGTCTTAAGTTTAGGATCTGACACAATGACAGCTCACTGACTAGAAATGAATCCTTTTGCTGTTGTCTCTTAAATGAGCCAAATGCACCATGTTGATTCCCTGACTATTAAATTGGGTTACTTTATGATATGGTATAATTGGTATCAATTGCTCTCCAGGTGATGTGGACCCTGTTGTTTAAACGGTGCTGCTTTTCCCACAATGAAGGCAGAGCCTTGCTGGGTGCAAACTGTACCGAGACACTTCTCTGGGTAACTATAATCTTAATTAGCTAACCCACTCGTTCACGTAGATATTCGCATTGCCTTCATCATTATCTATATGAAATACACCCAGCAGGATGGCCATGATACAATATATTACACACAAAGGCAACTGTGTGAAATGTGTGCTCTCCCCTCCTTAAAATTGTGGTGCGGTGGAAAGGGACCTGAGCATTTTTCTCCTCATTTAATTCGGGCCTGGTGAGCGGTGTTTAGCGCAGCGGGCTCAGAGGGCGCCATTGTTTATTTGTCAAAAGTTAAAAATGCCTCTCTTTGACAGCTCTTTAAAAGCAGGTTTCAAGAGGTGCCCCAATGCTAAATTGTAAAGTTGTGTCCAGAATGGAACACTTGGTAAAGAGTGCCGTAATTGATGGGCTTGTTGGAGGAGTAAGGAAATTACTTAAATGATTATGTGCTTTCTAGGTGTAATAGGCCTGGTTAAGACCATGAACGCGAAGGAAATGTTAACACTTGAAAGAAGTACAAGTAAACTAGCACGATTTTATAATGTTAGCGCATTTGTTTCCCAACATAAAGACAAAAATGCTGTTGCAGACCATAGGTGATGCAATCACTCCAACAAAGTATTTGGACACTTAAGACATCTTTAAAAAGGACTGAGTGTCATTGCATTTGACAACAAAGTATCAAACCAAGTGGTATTTATTAGATGTAGCACAAGCAAACCTTTCCAGTGAAACTTGGGAACCTTCTGGTTGTCAAATGCTAGTGGAACATGATGTGATCCTTGATAAAAAATAAAAAAGCAGGTTTTTTAGCTCTTAAATGATCTCCCAACCTAGTCAGGTTTGTCTTTTGGCTGGATTAAAAGAGGTTTTGGGTGTACTTGCCGAGCAGCTAATAAACACCAACTTGACCAGTTTGTAATATTTGATCAAAAATATGGAAAAACTGTAATATTGTGAAATGTTATTACAAAATAAAATACTTTTATTTTTTTTCAAATGTATCTTATTCCTATGATGGCAAAGCTGAATTTTCAGCATCATTACTCCAGTCTTCAGAGTTGCATGATGGTTCAGAAATAATTCTGCTGTACTGATTTGCTGCTTGAGAAACATTTCTTATTATCAATGTTTAAAACGGTTCTTAAGTTTCTTACAATTTTTGTGAAAACAAAATATAGTTATTTTAACTATCGTTGTTTTCACGTGACGTCATCGAAACTTGCGTACCGGCATATCCGCCATTTTGATTCCCTATGCAAAGCAACAACAAAGCTTGTATATTCAAAACTTATGCTCACAAATGCCTATCTGTGGAATTTTTGGATGTTCAAATAGGCCAGGAGTAAGTACAGATGTAAGATTTTTTAAACTTCCAAAAGTGATAACTGGACAATGTGAAAGAACACGAATTTTGTCAGAAGAAAAGCGACGTGTATGGAAAGCTGCGATCACAGGGCTGACATTCAGACTGAAGAAAAATGGAATAGAACGATCATATGCTCTAAACATTTTGTAGGGGGTAAGTTTAAATGTATTGACAATATTTAATATGTTTAGAAGCTGCAATTTATACCAAAAGTAAAAATGTGTTACAGTCGACAGACAATAACCCACCCCACCCACTTTGTCCTAATTAGTAACTTTCCCCAAAATGCCTTCGTAACTCAGTAAACTTAACCTTTAGCAGTATTTGACACTCCTTTACCTTTTGTTTATTGTTATAAATTGGAAACATATTCAACAATTAAAATAATACAAGTTAAATTCAACCAATTTGTCTAACATCCTTTATATTGAAATTCGATTCAGCAGTTAAAATAACACCTAACGTTATATTTTATATCTCCTTTTTAGGCATTAAAGACACAGAGCAGTGATGAAAACACTATTGTTCATGTTAATTCAGTCCATGGAGAGGTTCATGAATGTGAAAGTACAGAGCGTTCTAAAACTGCGGTAACTTGTCCTCATTCCACCGCGTGTATCCATAAACACAACAGAAGTCACTTATGTTAATTGTTTTTGATTTACAATCTACAAATATGTAGTATTAGAGTAATAAAGAGTATGATAACAAGTAAAATTAGCGACGATCGTCAATAAGATATACGAGTTGACACTGACAGTAGGGAATCAAAATGGCGGTGCGCAGTGCATGGTGGGTAACTACGCAGGTTTTGTGACGTCCGTGAAAACAACGGATAAATGTCTTTACTATCACTTTTGATTCATTTAAGGCATCTCTGTTGAATAAAATATTTTATATTTTAAATATTTGTGCATCTACTATGGCTAAGAAGTTTGAGAAGATCTAACATAATTTAGTTCCACAAATAACTTTTTTATTGTCTAGTTCTTTTGAAAAATAATCTGCTGGTGCTTCAAAGAACCCAGAACCCAAAAACCAAAAATGCTGAGCTGAAGCTGAGCCTATAACATAAATAAGAACTTTTTATTCTCCAAAGAACCACATAGCGAACTCGGGAACCCTGTGAAAAACATTTCTTGACAGGAAGATGTTTTGGTGAACCAAAAATCCATTGAAAACCCTTGAATGTATGGAGTCAAAGCTTCACGGTAAAGCATACTTATTTTTACTGTCCTAGTTGTGTTTTTGTTTATGGTCTCATTTCAAAACATGTACTTCAAAACTTGTTGATGATTGTTTAGCGAATCTCAGGAACTATCAGACCTCACCTTCGTTATATCAAAGCGAAGATGAATGTACAAAATGATTATACCTGCAGCCCCAGTCATTATCTTATCAAACAATGGCAGGCCTGTTCAAATGAAACTTTCTTCTGTTGACAGGTGTGTACAGATGTACTTCTCTTACCGCGTGCCTCGCGCGTGTTCACGTCTGGGGTTGCGAGTGTGACAGACAGGGTTTTACTGTGACAGAGAGACCCCACACACTCCCGAGAGACGGTCTCCCTCCCTGACAGACAGCTCATCTTCTAGGTGAAGGTGTGTGTGTTTGAGTGTGTGTACACTGCGTAGGAGTAGTGTGACAGACAGAGGCACCGTGTGTGTGTGTGTGTGTGTGTGGGTGTATTCTGATAGACAGAGGTTCAGTGCAGCAGAGGCAGGTGAAGGTGCTGCCCTGATTCAGCTGTGGACTGTTTATTAGAGATGGAGGGAGGGATAGACGGATAAACAGAGGGATGGGTGGGGGGGGATAGATCAGGTGTTTCTCACCCAGCCCCTCGTTAATGGCTCGTTCATTATTTCTGATTTAGCGCTGGAGTGCTGCGGTGGTGTCAAATCTTAACTCTGTTCATTAAATCATTAATTTTTTTCCAGACGGTAAGTGAGGCCAGTGTAATGAAGCCATCACAGTCTCAGCAGAATTCACCCCTTGTTAAGCGTCTCTAGCAGGTTGTGAATGGCAGTCACTGATTAACAGCTTCCCCTGTGTCTTGATTTGTGGCACTTATCAATGGTTTTCCGTAGATCTTTTCAAGTAGGCTTGTGTTGCATGCATTATAATTGTTTATAGTTTTAACACTAAAAACTATAGTTTTTAGTTTTAACATAGTTTTAACACTATTAGTTTTATTTTAGTTTTATCTATATATAATTATTTATTTATTTATCGAACCCATGACCTTGGGGTTGCAAGTGCCACTTTCTACAGTTTGAGCTACAAGTATATGTACTATAGTACTATTTTATATGACATTGTTTGCAGTGCTTTGTAAATACCATGGTTAATGAATATGATTATGGAAATCATTTTAGTATCACGGTATGTGATATGGTAGTAAAGTAACATGGTATTAAAATCTGCTGCCGTCAAGTCATTTTTTCAAATTGTTTAGTTAATATTTTGTTTTGGGGCTTGCACCTCTTTTTGTTGTTGACTTACAAACTAAAAATAGATCAAACGTATATGAAAATACGTTATATATACAAAATATATGCAAAATGTAAACAAATATTTAAAAACAATTTCAGATCTGTCCTGGTAAATGAATCAAATCAAAATCTAACTAAAATAAACAAAATACAGTCTAGTTCGGTTATGTCAACGACCTCGGGGGTTGCAAAAAAGCATTGAGATAACAGTTTAGCGAGATAACCCATATTTCATGTATTACATATATTAACATATATTTTCCCACATATAAAACGCAGAAGCAGATAATCCGCACGCTCGTGTAGCCAGCGGGTTTTGTGTAAAAAAAAAAATCGTTGGCATAACCCGCACCCATAGATTGATGAACTTTTTTGTGTAAGATCACATTTTGAATTTCAAATGTTGCTCGCATGACGTCAATTATCCATAACTGTTCAGGCTCGGTACACAGTACTTGTGCGCGAAATTCAAACAATAAGAAAACAAACACAAGTCAGAATCAGAAGAAAAAGAAAAAAGCAGTTCGTAGCGGCTCGTAGCGGCTCGTCCCTTTAAGAAGCGTGTTGTGTTGATCATCGGATGAGATGTGAAGAGCCCGCCCTCATGGCAACACAGCCAATCACGTCGTCTTGCATGATTGACAGGTCAGACAGCCTATCAGTGGCAGCTGTCAGAGTGATAGTACAAGCGCCAAAGATAACAACCCTCGCAAGAACGAAAAATGAACATAAACCTTTAATTATATTTTCCAACAATGCAAACACAAAGATTGCTCACAAAATCACAAAAAACGTGCGGGATCAATGACAGGGAGTGAACCGTGAGCGGACCGCGATCCACGTGCAAGGCAAACTTAGCGCATGCGCAGTGAACTAGGTACGGAAATTAGTCACAAAATAACCATGTGAAGCGAATTTGTCCCTCTTTTGTGCTCGAGATATTAGTGTTCGGCAACATAACAGAATCGACATAACCCACAAGAAAATAATAAGACAAATAGGGAGTTTGGCGGTTCCACTTCAAAAACGTAGACATAATAGGATTGGCGAGTTAACGTGACTCATGATAAGTGAACTCCACTATATAAACAAATCATAAATAAATATAGACAAAAATAACATATGTACAGTTATTACAACTGAAACCAAACAGAAATCTAACGAAACTAAAGAAATGAAATATAGACAAAACACAAGTAAATATAGACAAAGCCTAACAGAATATACATGATTATAATAAAGAAAGAAAGAACGATCTGTCCTGTAACTAAAACAAACAAAATCTAACTAAAATATAAACTATTGTTTAAAAAAACCAAAAGCTCTTTCCTGGTAACTGAAAGGTTATAGTTTTGAACACCACTATCAGCATTTTGTTCTTGAACAAAGCTCTGAATCCCTGGTTATTCCTGGGGGATTCTCACTATAATAGAGCGACTGTTGATTTAGTGAAAAAAGTGCATTAAAAGTCTCTTTATGTTTAGGACATTATATAAACAGTCAGACAGACTGGTGTAATAATCATGGACTGAAACTCTTCATCATAACCAACCATTACATCCCCTCCCACAAGCACTTTATCTTGTAACACCCCCTGCTTGTTGTCACCAGTCCCTGGGATGCTGGTTCAGGAGTTGAGAGCAGGCCCAGTTACCTGAAGATGCCAAGCTCTCCTCCCCTGTTATCTTGTTACTAATGTTTTCCTCCCTTTACCTCAGGGATTTGCTGGCCTCCAGGGTCTGCCATCATCATGAGCCGGCAAGCTGTTTCCAGGCAGCTCGGAGGCAAACAAGTATTGTTGAGTGTCATATATGACAACGTGCAAGTCTTTTTTTCCACCGTGATCTGGCACAACGCGACATGTTAAAGAGCATTGTGCCTTTCCCACCGTAAGTTTACTTTGCTTCAGATGTTTCTCTCCTTTTCAGCCTCAATATCTATAGCTAAATTTCTGATTGTTTTTTGCGCGTTTTAAACCAAAACATTGGTTTTAATCTTTTGTAAACTAAGATGTTTATTATTAAATATACAGTAATACCTCGGTTTACGAGTGACTTTGTATACGAGCAAATCGGTGTACGAGCATGGAAAGTCAAATCGGTGTACGAGCATGGAAAGTCAAATCGGTGTACGAGCATTGTATCGGAGTGCGAGAAATTTTTTCCCTCACCCACACGCATTTTTGTTTGGGAAAAGTCCTAACGCTCAGCATCGTCGCGCACATTTTTACTGGAAATATTCTAACAACAGCCTCTCATAAAACAGTCAGAGTCACGGTTCATGAATTCATTGTCTCCTAGTTCTGCCTGTGTGTGTGTGTGAGTGGGGGCGTGGTCACTGATCACTGACACACCTGATTCTCATATCATCTGCCTATTTAGTACACTTCTCTCCTCTCTTGTGTTGTCGAGTCATTGTCTCTGTAATGTCCGTGCTGTCTTTGGCTCTCCCGAGTTCTTTCGCAGCTCCCGCGCTCGTTCGTGGCTCCCCGTCTCCCATGTTCCACGACCTTCACTCTGGATTATCACTTCGTTTGTTTTCTGCACTATTATAATAAATTCACTCATTTGCACTTGAATCCGGGTTTTGTGTTTTCCCTTGCTTTCCCCTCTCCCCCCTCCTCTCGTCTCCTCCACGCACGCTGCTCAAAGCTGAAGTACAGTAAATTGTCAAGTATTTTTAGAGTTTAATTGTCAATTATTAATTAGTATTTATATGAGATCTTACTGGTTATAATTTTAACTGTAATTAATAGGGTAAAATCAAAAAAAAATTAAAATGGGCATTTATGGTCGTGTGGAACGAATCAAGTGATTTTTAATGCAGTCTAATGGGGAAAATTGTTTTGGTGTACGAGTATTTTGGGTTACGAGCTCGCTCTTGGAACGAACTAAACTCGTAAACCGAGGTATTACTGTACATTCTTTTTTTGTGTGTGTATACAACCCCATGAAACAATATATCACAATATATATTTTTTTCTATTTGAGCAGCACACTATGTATGTGAGACCAACCCTCCACTTTTTGGTTACCTGAAAAGATTTGCTTTTGTAGCCTTAGATGTCAGCACGACAAGACCTGTATTGTATAAAACCAGAACAACAATGTATTTGATTGTTTGTTTGTTCGTTTAACAAAAATGAGTCTGCTGGAGCGCACTCTTTACTATAGCATGTTCAAACCACTTTCATATTCACTTCAAAATATGTGGAGAGAAATTATAAATCACAATGGAGCACTGATCTTTGAATGCTAAAAAGTGCCCAAATGAAGCCCCGTCTATGATTCTGGCCAAAGCCAGTCTTGTGATCTTCCTGCGTGACGTTTTTTTGGCTTCTCTCGTCCTCAGTGTGCATGAAGTCTCCTCCACAACCCTAAACTTGACGTGCCAAAAAAAGTTGTGACTTGCTTTTGAAATCCATCCAGCCATTTATAAAGGAAGTCTAGACAGTTGATTGGTGTTTTTGCATTCGTTTAGTGCTCTTTTTAGTAGACTTGTTTTAAACACCAGATAGTAGTTATTGTAAATAACTCGTATCATAGTTGTCTAATATCTAAGAAAACATCCATCCATCCATCAGCACTTTTTTCTCTCTAGAGTGTGTGTGATTTAATCCGCCCTCCTTCCCATTTCACTCACACACAATAAAAAGGCACTTTGAATGAAACTTACTTAGCTTCTCTCTTGTGGGCTAATGAGGTTCTGTTCAATATGCTATTTTCCATATTCCATTTGATGTGTTTAAATATTAATCTTGTGAAATATTAATGCAACGGGAGGCTTCAGCGGTGGCTGTTAGGAGAGGATAACTCCTTATAAGTGTTAATGTATCAGAAGCAGTGTAAATTTAGTGTGAGAGCTGCTCAGAGATCAGTAAGCTTTTGTTTTTTGTGGTTACTAATGCACTGACTTTTAATGGACGGAGTGATATTAGGGTTGCATAACTACATATGCCTGTGTTTGCATTTGATGTTAGTAATCTCATTTCTGTGGGTATTTGAGTGCATGCATGCATGTTGGGAAGTAGCTAGCAATAAGGCCCCGTTTACCACTGGTATTAGCTTTTGTTTCATACAATTCATTTGAAATGAGAAGACGCTAAATAAAGTGTAAACAAAGTCTAAAACGTTTTAAGATTCAGGCATATTTCTCTTCTCTTGTGTGACTCGCAGTAAACAAAAAGTACTTTAATAATAGGTGTAAATGGGGCCTTTAAAAAGTCTAACTCTGGTGAAATCTGTCATATTTTGATATTTTGGAACAGATAAAAAAATATTAAGTTTATATAAAGGAGAGGACAAAAGTGATGTACAGGGGAGATATTTGTTTTTAATGATTGTACAAGTTTGATTAAACTATAAAATATGAGGAATTTAAAAAAATATATATTTTAAACATGAGAAAAATATAAAATCTTAACCAAGTTTAGTTTTATATTTTTCTCATGTTTAAAATATTTTTTGAGATTATAATATTTTTTAAAATATTATTTACCTGACAAAATTGTTTGGCAAAAAACGGAAAACTACAGTTATAGGTTTTATTTTACTGTGCAAAAAAAAGAAAAGAAAAAAAGATTGAAATATGATTACAGAATATTTAACAAATTTACAACAAATGATCAACATGTTTTACAAGGTAAAAATACATTTTTTAAATACAATTGTCAATTAAATAATTTGTATATCAATTAAAATGTTCTGCTGTATTTTATAATAATAGACCTATTACAAGAGGCCCCTAAAAGCTTCAGTGGAGTTTAATTGAATCTGCCTTTTCTAAAAGCAGTAGTTTAACTACTTGAAATCATGATTATCTTGGTAATCTCCAAAGTAGCTTCCCGAGCCATGATGCATGCACATCTCTGTATGCATATAGTGCACTGGTCCTGTGTATGTGTTGGACAGTGTTGGTCTGCCTTACTGTACATTGGGGTCACAGCGTGCTGGAGACAGTGTCAGCTGGGTGGGCATATGGAGGTCTTGGCTGCTTGGTGCAAGCAGACTGTGGGCAACCCTGGGTCCAAACTTGGACACATTTGTTCTATAGGCAGAAGGCAGGGGCAACCCCTATACCGGCCACACTCTGAGGACCCAGGACAGCAGCCCCCACCAGATGCCTGTTTTTGTCTTCACAATTCAGCCATTTTGAGATTCATCTTGATGTCATTTGTTTTAAGTCTGGATAGTTATGAAAAGCATCGGCATAATTTGTGCTTACATTTGACTGTACATTACGCCTCTTATTATATGTTTATGTAACAAATAAATAGACAAAAGTATTAAGCTATTGTACCACAGAGTGATGGAAGAGACATAAAACGTCTCAGGTTACTTACGTAACCCTAGTTCCCTTAGAGGGAACGAGACACTGCGTCGGAACGCATATGGGAACGCATTAGCGTGATTGTCTCTTGAAGCGCAATTGAAACCAGGTGTGCGAGTGCAATCACCGAGGGTGATATCATGAGCCAGGAGTATATAGGCACGCAGTGAACTAGAAGCCTCAGCTTAACTAGTGTCTGAAACAGCCGGCGTGCGATGGAGCTGAGGCTACGAGACGCAGTGTCTCGTTCCCTCTAAGGGAACTAGGGTTACGTAAGTAACCTGAGACGTTCCCTGTCAAGGGAACTCAACACTGCGTCGGAACGCATATGGGAACGAGAATACCCACGCCGCCTCAGCGAACGGAGTACGCCAAGCTAA
Organism: Rhodeus uyekii; assembly: GCA_037043235.1. Lineage (NCBI taxonomy): Eukaryota > Metazoa > Chordata > Actinopteri > Cypriniformes > Acheilognathidae > Rhodeus > Rhodeus uyekii. The sequence continues at coordinate 11,777,655 of JAWRVZ010000003.1, read as the reverse complement.
CGTAGCTCACTACGAAAGGGCCAAGGTTCCCAAAGCGGGGTTAAGGTCTAACTGGTAGAACCTAATAAGAGTATGCGGTGAGGACCAGCCAGCCGCATCACAAGTATCAGCAAGGGGAGCCCCTGCGCAAAAGCTTTTAGAGGTAGCCATGCTCCGGGTAGAGTGGGCGTGGACATGCAGTAGGAACTGCTGACCCGCCGAGCCATAAGTCAGTGAGATAGTCTCGACTATCCACCTGCTCAAAGTTAGTTCTGACGCTGGAGCTCCCTTAGGAGCCCCGAAGCATACAAAGAGTAGGTCTGACCTACATAATGAAACCGCTCTGCGGACGTAGGTGTCCAGTGCTCACACTGGACAGACCTTGTTCTTGGACTCCTGGTCACGACTGGAGGGGAAGACCTAAGGCCTGCAGTATAGTGTGACGAGCGGGGCTCGAACGCACTTTAGGAACATATCCAGGTCTGGAAAAGAGGAAAGCTTTCGCCAGACAAGGAACAAACTCCAAACAGGAGGGGCCACTGAGAGGGCCTGAAGGTCACCAAGCCTCTAAAAGGAGGAGATGGCTAAAAGGAACACCGTTTTAAGGGTGAGGAATTCCTCCGAGATGTCCTCGAGTGGCTCAGGGGTGCCTGGGACAGAGCCTGGAGAACCAGGGACAGGTCCCAGCCCGAGAGCGTACTGCTGGCCTTAGCCTCAAAGTGCCACGAAGGAAACGCACTACTAGGGGGTCCCAACCCCGAGGGGTACCACTTGGGGGTACGTGGTAAGCCGTAATGGCAGCCACGTACACCTTAAGCGTGGAGGGGGACAACCCGGCAGCGAACTTTTCTTGTCGAACTCCAGGACGATACCACATGGCAGGTCACTGGGTCTAAATGTTTGTCACTGCACCAGGAAGTGAAAATATTCCACTTCTGAGCGTAGAGCTTCTTCGTGGACGGGGCTCTAGAGTGGAGAATGGTCTCAACGACCTCAGTCGAGAGACCTGAGTCTATGAGTCGGGCCACCTCAGAGGCCAGACCCACAGATTCCACAGTTCCGGGCGAGGATGAAGTATCCTGCCCTAAGCCTGGAACAGAAGGTCCACTCTGACGGGAACCTCCAAAGAGTGCCGTCTAGGAGGGACACCAAGTCCGAGAACTACACCCTGCCCGGCCACTGCGGGGCAATAAAGGTGAGACGGACCCTGTCCTGGCGAACTTTCTCTAGAACCCTGGGAGCAGAGCAACCGGGGAAAGGTGTACAGGAGGAGCCTCAGCTACTCATGTCGTACCAGCCAGAGAGAAGCTGGGAGAACAGGGGAGAATAGAGCAGGCAGCGAGCCGTCTCTCGAGACGGAACGGGCCGGAATTCCCCCCATCTGCTCCAACACCTCGGTGCGGAGTCCTATTCCCCGGGCCTCAGCCCCTGTCTCGACAGGAAGTATGCCCCCGAATTTGGGGACCCCGGGATGTAAACTGCTCGAAGGGAGCTGAGTTTCCCTTTGGGTCCACAGGAGGTCTGGGAGAAAAGCTTGAAGTGCTAAACGGACAGCCACGCTTCCGGCACATACTATATGCCAGGAGAGGTGGAGTCTGCTCCACAGACCCTAAGTCGAGCGGCCCCTCGGGGCCACCCCCCAACCCGAGCGGGAGGTGTCTGTCAACAGCGTCACGCGGTGACAGAGTGATCCCAGTACGGGCCTTCGGGAAAGAAACCAGGCTTCTTCCACTGATGCAAGACCCGCAGCATCGCTTTGAGACCTTGATCAAGCGGGAAAGGTTGCCCCTCGAGGAAAACCCCCTGGTTTTTGAGCCACCATAATGGTCACAGATGGCGCAGGCCTAGTGGAAAAGCACTGGGAACTGCCGCCACAAAATTTAACACTTCCTAGAAGCGTCTGACCATGAGTGGCCGACCTAGCCTTATGCTCTCGACTGATGACGGGATGGAGGCAACACGCACGGGAGAAACCGTGCTGAGTTTGACCCAAAGTCCCGTACAACACGAGGGACGTAGTGCTCTGCCTCGGCAAGAGCACATTCCTCCCGGTATTCAGTCTCAGCCCTAGCTCCTAAATGTGTGCGAGAACAACATCTCGATGTCGCACCGCGCTCTCCCGAGACTGGGCCGGAAAGAGCCAGTCGTAGAAGAGATACGTACATAAACCTCCCGGGAAGAAGAGCCCTGAAGCCAAGCTGGCCCGCAGGAAACAGCCGGCAGGGATACAACGGCTCTGGAGAGGAGAGCGGTCTTAGCAACCTCGGTTGTGAGACCAATACCATGCGCTAGGCCCCCTCGGAGGCCGAGCACATCTACTCCAGAACTCCCAGGAGCGGAGCTAGAGCTGCATCCACGCACTTGTTGAAAGTGTGAGGAGACAAGCTAGGCCGAACGGAAGAACTTGGTATAGATAAGCCTTGTCCCCAAAGGCGAATCTGAGGAACTTCCGGTACTGTGGAAGGATGGAGACATGCAAATATGCGTCCTTCAGATCTGTCGTGACAAGCCGGTCCTCAGGCCTGGCTTGCACTACAAACTGCTTCAGAGTTAACTCTCTAAATCTCAGTGGCGAAGATCTAAAGTAGGACGCAAGCCTCCATCCCTTCTAGGGACGATGAAGTATCGGCTATAAAAGCCCGGACCTCTGGCTGAGAGAGGAACATACCTTATGGCCTCTTTCCCCAGCAATGGGTCGACTCCCTATCCCATGACCAGAGCCTGCTCGGGGACCACCAGAGTTGGCAGAACCCCCGAAAAATCCGGGTGGATGGACCCGGAACAAAGTAGCATATCATTCTGATACGGTACGCAGGACCCTTCTGAGAGATACCTGGCAGACGTAACCACGCTACCATGAAATCTACTAAGGGTATCAGTCTCTCGAGACTGACCTCTGGACAGATATGTTTTTCTACTCTGGGCCCTGGATGGCACCAGAGAGCCTCCGGAGCAGATGCTCTAAAACCCTCCTCAGAGGGGGCAGCCTGCCCAGTGCGCCCCGTGTGGGGCACAACCGGAAGTAGCTACCTGCGATGAGCATGACCCGGCCCCCTCGAGGTACCGAGCCTGCTACCGCGCTTACAGGGCACTGATCTACCCCTCGAGGCAGACCAGCGGGGGGCCCCTGCCTAGCCTGGAGGACAGCCCTCAGATCTGTCCTGCCCGAAGGCTGCAGCTGAGCGTGACAACCTGTACTGCCACCCAGAGGGGGCTGTCTGGTGACAATGCTCTGCCGCTGAGCAGCGCGGTAGGAGGAGCCGCTGCTGGGCTGCGGCTGGCTCGCAGTCCCAGACACTCGAGAGCGACGGGGAAGAATTCTCCTGAATGCTACCTCCCGCTTTGCAGCCTCATTAAACCTTTCGACTGCCATCTCGATAGCATCGCCGAAGAGGCCAGGAGGCATAAGAGGGGCATAAAGAGGATATTCTTATTTTTCTCTCTCTCTCTCAGCGCGGTCAAAAAGCATGGCGCAGAGAGAGATAGCAGTGGCCCTGCGCAGCTCGGCGACTGCCAAAGGGCCATCCCCCGCCGTCATCGAGGATATGGGCGGCGTCGGGATTTCAGGGGCGGCAATGAGTGGTGCGCGAAATAACTCGCCAACTTCCACTCTAGGCATCGCCCCTAACCCGGCCACAGGAGTAGTATAGTTAACGGCTCAACGCTGCTATACACTCTGTGAGAAGCGGGCTATTTCCATGACCTCAACACCTCGATGTGGAGGTTCGGGAAAAAAAGCAAATCCCGACGCTGAGGCTGTACTCGGGCGGCAGGCAACACTCGTCCTTGAACGAGCGTCCCTTGGCTCAGCTGTTCACTCGAGACCCAGCCTCGCCATTGCCCAAAACCTCAAGCAGCTCCTCAAATGCAGATGAGATTGATGGCGGTTCAACCTCATCCACATCGATGCTGACTAAATCCACCTCCAATTTCTCAAAATTGGAGAAGTTCAGCAACGCTTCCTCACCCTGGTCGGAAGTAGTCACCACATGGTGCGCTTCCGAGTCCTGCGTGAGGGTAGATTTAACAGGAAAGGGAGAAGAAAAGGCGTCCCCGTCTCCAACCCCGCTGTTAAACCCAGTTGTGATCCTCATGAGCGCGACCGCCGCTGAGCCTCAGCTGCAGCGGGGCGAGATCACGAGGACCGCGAGCCTGAGCAGTTCCCTCAAAAACTGCCAGGCAGAGCGGAGAGTGCGCGGCGGCAGCCGCAAACACTCTGCACACTCAGAGCCCTCGAGCAGTGAGCATGCATACAAACATGTGACACAGAGAGCGTGTATATCACTGCCCGTGATGAAACGCGGCAGGAGTGACACAACGCAAAAATCTGTGTACCCGCCATCAAAACATAGGTAAGTGAAAATCAAACTTACAGCCAGCAATGCACTTTACACACACGTTAGCTTCGAGCGCTGTTGAAGACACTAAAGCTGAGGCTTCTAGTTCACTGCGTGCCTATATACTCCTGGCTCATGATATCACCCTCGGTGATTGCACTCGCACACCTGGTTTCAATTGCGCTTCAAGAGACAATCACGCTAATGCGTTCCCATATGCGTTCCGACGCAGTGTTGAGTTCCCTTGACAGGGAACTAGCATAGCTATGTAGACAATCATCTGCCTTGAATAGTTTTACAGTTTATATAAAACATATTGCCTTGAGCAATCAGAATTGACAATTTTATAGTCATATTTTTAAATTTGACATTTATTTGACAGCGTTTTGGAAATTGAATGAGAAGCAAGAAATAGTTTTGTCTGTTTTATCATGTTGTTCCTAAGTGCTTTTGAAAGGATTTTAAGCAGATCCTCATTTTGTTATTGCGTTTTCAAAAACTTTGAATTATGTATAATTAAATGCCTGTTCCATCCTGCATGAAATGGTTATATAAACATAAAAAGTGTTTGGAGGCTATTCTCTAGTGTTCATTTTACAAACTCACAATCCTGTAGTTTTGGATTTCTGTTTATGTAAGTTCACATGTCAGGCTGATTAGCTGTAAGAGGTACTAGTAAATTAGGAGATCTTGACTTGACCCAACAGAGATGGCATATAATGAAAATGGACCCAAAAAAAAAGAAAAGAAAAGGGAAACATGGCTCTCTGAGCATTAATGTTTCATCAGTTTTACTCCACTATGCTGCTGAAAGCCTCAAGTTGAGTCTCTACCACACAATTGACCTGAAAGTTTAATAATAACTTGCTCATGAGGTGCCGCATGTGTGTCAATCTGTTTGTGCATCTATATCTACATCTTCGCTCATATTTTCTACTGTATTTTTATATATGTGTGTGTGTGTATTTTCAGAAAATGTGATACCCCCCAGCCCATTCTGGATGAAAAGGGTCCTGTGAGAGGGAAGTGTACAGCCAACCACATGGCAGGGCAGGCGCGGTGTCCTGGGCTGGGGCCGTATGGAAGGTCAGGGGGGTTGGCGAATAGCGGCAGCCAGGATTCTGAAGGAAACAGTGGGAGAATGGGGCAGCTTGAGCCTGCTGGTCACCAGCCAATATGCCCAACCTCGGGAGTTCGCTTTCCTCGACTCAAAGCACTCCAAATTTGTGGCAAGGAAGGTATGCAAAACGACACAATGTAGTTATTTTGTGTGAGTGTAGTAGAGCTGATATTGCCCATTTTAACATTCTAAGCTTATTGATATAAAGTATAGTTGGCGTGATCAGGTTTTTGGTTATAACCATCTGACTGTACAGTTTTTTCTTAAAAATGTGATTAAATTCAAGTTTAAATGTATAGCGCTTCTCACAATATATATTGTTTCAAAGTAGCTTTACAGACATTTAGTGCATCAAAGAAATGTCCATATGGCAGTAGTACATAGCTATAATATGTTGTGTGCTTCTAGTTAACATCATGTATTGTTAAATGCAGGGTAGGTGATTTGTTACAGTTTTTTTATGTTGGTTGAAAGCTATCACTAAGTTAAGTGTTTTCTGTAAGTTGTTAATGTTCAGTATTATTTTACAGTAATACCTCAATATACGAGATAAGAGCACGCCTGGCTTTGAGATACAAGTAAATATTTGAGATACGAGCAGCTTACAGACGCCGACGCTAGGTGTTCAGCACTCGGAGCAGCTCAAGCACCTCGTTTATGGGTAATTGCATATGATCTCCACTAGAGGAACACCTTGGTTTTTACAGCAGGAGGTTACCGGGGGCGACGAGTGATTCACAAGTATTATGCTGGAAGCAGCACGAGTTATGTGTGTTCAATAAAAATAATAAATATGAGGTTTTGAGTCTATCCAATACACAACACGGGAAGAAACACTACACTTCTGTATTGTGTTTGTATTATCTAAGTTTTTTAGAGGGCCGGAACGGATACATTTTTTCTCTCTTATTTCTTATGGGAAAAGTGATTTGAGATACGAGCAATTCGAGTTACGAGCTCTGTCCTGGAACGGATTATGCTCGTATCTCAAGGTATTATTGTAATGCTATATGCTTTGAGACATGAAGTAGTTTTGCAGACTGCTGTGTGTGTTCATGGGTTTTGAAGGAGGTGTGGATGTGGAGATCTCTTGCTATTTCTAGCCACTCTGAAATTTCCTACCCTACCTTTAAGCAGACACAGAAAACGTAAACTACAACCTATACTGGTAATACGTTTTGTTGTTTATGTTGATTCAAAGCTGATTTTTATCCATCTAATTAAAAATAACTGTTCCAAAAGGAGTTTTTGTAGTAATACCATAGAAGAACCATTTTGGGTTCCTCAAAGAACCTTTCAGTGAACATTTCCTAAAAGATCCTTCATAGAACCATTGATGCTAATAAAGAACCTTTATTTTTAAGAATTTACTCCACTAATCATATTGTGTTCTAAATAAATAATTAATGAAATAACATTAAAAAAACATTTGTGTAGAAGTAAGATACCGCAGAGTGATAAAAGAGAGGTGAAACTAGCATAGCTATGTTGGAAATCATTTGTCTCGGACAATTTTACAGTTTAGCACTGATATATTAAAATATCTGAACCTGGAATGCCTTGTTTGACCAATCAGAGTCAGATGTTTTAGTCATATTTTAACATTTAGTTTATAGTGGCTTAGAAAATGTGAGAAACAAGAAATAGGTTTATTTCTCTACCTTTATTTATTTATTTTTTGAGTCTGCCTAATGTCATGAGAAACTTACCATGTCTTTATCACAAACCCCTTTCAGTCTTCATACAAAACAGTCTCCACACCAGTGATACCGAACCTTTGCTCTGTCTCGCTTGTGTTTTAAAGTAGGACAAAAACATTTTTTTTCCATGAAAATTGCATAAGGCCAGGGCAACAAACATGGAAAAGGGGGCCATGTGAAATATTGAAAAGGTTGAATAATTCAGGGCATCCGGTCATGTGTTAAGAACAGGATTTTGGGGAGAGGGGGTGGAGGAGAAGGTGAGGCGTAAGGGGAGTGATCCCCCAGCCGCTCTCCACACCCACCTGCAGGGTGACAGTCCTCTCTCCTGGCCTGAACCCCATCTGGAGCGGGACAGGATTAGACAAGGCCAGACAATAGAGGAGGAATAACTATGGAAAAGTTCAACACAAATGACTTTTTTTCCAAACATTTTCAAATTTCTGGACTTTTTAAAAGCTTATTTATTTTTTTGTATTGCAGCCTTTTATTATTTCCTGATTTTAAAAAAATGCACTGCACATTTTATCAAAACATGAATACAACTGTAATGTTAATTTGACATTTATTTGTATGCTTTCTATAATATAAAAATAGAATTCGGAGGACATTGTTTTTTTTTCTTTTACAAAATTTATCCTTAATTGCACCGACCACTTCAATCAAATATTGTTTTTTTCTCATTTGTGCTTTACTCTAAAATAAGCTTTTAAATGTATTAATAAATGTACATTAACAACATAATAAAATAAAAGCTTTGGTTATGTTTTTATGCAATTTTATGACTACGAAAGTAGAAAAACTAAATATTTTGCACGTTTAGTTCCCATGATCCTATGAATATTTTGGCCAATCACGTAACAGAATTAAAGTCATAAATACATGTAACATTTATGTTTATTAATATAATGACATGTTCTTTTACTGTATGTTTCATATGCTATAAAATAGTGTTACTGCAGAGGACAACTCTATGGGCCAACTATTGATTTTCTTTCCTTTACAAATCACCCTTCACATAAACCCCGAGGTATTCTGCCACACACCACGTCATCCTCTCTGTAGTGAACGGAGGGTCGGATGGGCTTCTCTCGTTCTCTCTCACACAAAAAAGTGCATTAGGGGCTGGGAGGGGTACATGGCAACTGCGCGCATGTTGTCAGGATAGATTAGTGTGACACGACTCAATCAGACGTTCAGGTCGGCAGACAGGCTCTGGGGAGTTTTGCAGAATGCCGTACGAGATCCCCATTGGTCTTAGACACACACACACACACACACACACACACACATACACACACTCCCATCCGCCACCTCGACATCTAGTTCTTGGAATCAGACAATCAATATTTATTTCAATTTATAATCCAATTACATATTGTGTGTTTATAGGTGTTGTATTAGTCTGTGTGTGTGTGTGTGTGTGTGTGTGTGTGTGTGTGTGTGTGTGTGTGTGTGTGTGTGTGTGTGTGTGTGTGTGTGTGTGTGTGTGTGTGTGTGTGTGTGCGTTAAAGCATAACTAATTTCACTGGACCTCATAAATGTCATTTTTACGGAATGGATATTTGACAGTTTTGATACAAGCTTTACTGGTGTTGTGGTGGTATTTGGTACAAGCTGTGTGTCACTGTGTGTGTTCTAACGGGAGAGTATGTTTGTTCTCTGTAAATATCAGCAGGCCAACTCGGGTCTCCTCCCACTGTTTTGTTTACACAAATAATGACCCCATTACATCACTGGCAGGCAACCCTACCAAGATGGATTTTTTTGTATGTGTTGGTGGTATGTGTGTGTATATATGTATTTTTTTTTTTATTATGTCAAAAAAAAGTATATATATGTTTTTCAAACTTAAATGTTTTAGATCATCAAACACGAGGCGAGACAAACGTTGAATGTTTTGGAAGGATTGTGTCCCATTACATCTGGCATAAAAGTAACACTGAATTTCAGAAAAAGAACAGTAAAATATGGTGGTGGTAGTGTGATGGTCTGGGGCTGTTTTGCTGCTTTAGGACCTGGACGACTTGCTGTAATAAGTGTAACCATGAATTCTGCTGTCTTCCATAAAATCCTGATGGAGAATATCCAGCGATCTGAAGTGAACTTGTGTTCTGCAGCAGGGCAATGATCCAAAACACACCATCAAGTCCACCTCTGAATGGCTGAAGAAAAACAAAATAAAGACTTTGGAGTGGCCTAGTCAAAGTCCTGACCTGAATCCTGTTGAGATGCTATGAGACGCATTTCAAGTTACCGTAAACACTTACCGTAAACGCAGTTCAGTTGTTGTTGCTAAGGGTGACCCAACCAGTTATTAGGTTCAGGGGGAAATCACTTTTTCACTCATGGTCATGTAGATTTGGATTTAGTTTTCCCTTAATAATAACAACCTTCACTTGTTTGATGAAACATTTAAGTGTGAGAAATGGAAAAAAAGAAAAGAAAAAAAGGTTTTTTTGTGTGTGTCTATTTATTTACACACACACACTACTGTGCAAAACTCTTAGGCGCGTTAGTATTTTCACCCCAATAAAATTATTTAAAGGCAGTAATTTATATCGTTTGCTGTAGTGTGTAAGTAGGAAATATCAATTTACATTTCCAATCATTCGTTTTGCCATTAGTTGTAGAATCCAGTAAAATCTTTGTTTGCTCAAGGAGTCTGACATTTTAAGAAACCTTCCTGCAAAGCTACAGAGCTGTGAAAAGTTTTAGGTAGTTCTGTAAAAATGCAGAAAAGTCAGGATGCTCTTAGAAATAATGTCATGAATATATTTTATTTATCAATTAACTTCTATTAACTAAATCAAATCAATATTAGGTGTGACCACTCTTTGTTTTAAAAAAGGTTTTTGTCCAGGGACACTTACAAATAGCTTTGCTGGAAGGTTTCTTCAAGTGTCTTGGAAATGTTGCTGCAGTTCTTCTGGATTTAGTCTGTCTCAGTTTTTTTTGTTTCTTCATGTAATAACAGACAGATTCAAAGATAGTGAGATCAGATCTCTATTTGAAGCCGGCTGTTGTCTGACTCCTTGTGCAGAAAAAAACAAACAAACAAAAACTTTCACTGGATTGTTACAATTAATGCTCGGAAATGTAAACTTATATTTCCTAATGACACACTACAGGAAAATATATAAATAACGTCTAGGTTACTATTGTAACCCCCGTTCCCTGAAGGAGGGAACGGAGACGTTACGTCGGACTGACGTCATGGGGTCTCGCTTGGGAGCCCAATCACCTTCCAATATAACTAAAGATTATAACTAGAGATTTGCATGCCGAGTCCCGCCCCACCCGGCTTCCGGGTATAAATAGGACCGGCATCGCTCACTTCATTCGTATTTTACTAAGGAGCTGAGAGTGTATCCCGGTCTCAGCGGTGGCTCAGGCCTGTGGCCGGGGGACGTAACGTCTCCGTTCCCTCCTTAAGGGAACAGGGGTTACAATAGTAACCTAGACGTTCCCTATCAGTCAGTCACGTTCGACGTTACGTCGGACTGACGTCATGGGGTCCCTATGGAAAGCGCCACAGGCCCTAAGCCGTGTTACGAGAATCGGAGATGCAGATGTTGGCAAGCAGTGTCGTGCCACTGACAACTGCCTCCGCGGACATAACCTACCCAGCGCCCCGCGTAAGCCAACTTAGGCCTCCACGCCGATCAGGATGGAGGGGAAGGCCAACGTGAGGAAGGTCTAAGCTGCTGTTCCTACGTGAGCTTCACAGGGAAGGGAGCTTCGGATCTCAATTCCGCAGATCAGCTCGACCCGCTTAGTTATCTACGCTGGGGGAGCGTACAGACGGTAGGACACATATGGACTGACCCGAGGGGCAGTATGACATATGTAAAGTCCCCATGGTAGGTCCTACCCCAGGGAGGAGCGCATACCAAAGAACAAAACAGAACTGCCAAGGGAAAGACACAGGTTTACCCAAAGGGAAACCATACCGTGGAGCGTACACATATGGGATTACCAAGAGGGAATCTCGTCATATGGGCATCTAGTCCAGTACAAGGGCTGACCACTGGGGCATGCACACGAGTACTGGGCCTGGCGTCAGACACCTCCGCCGCGTCCGCGACCGAAGGATGCAGGAGGGACTCGAATCAGGGTTCACCAGACGGGGAACTCACCTGAGGAGTAGATAAGCGCTCGTATCCCCTTCTTAAGGGGCATGGCGCCGCAAGCAGGACACCGAGCCGGTCACCTATTTGTTCCCAGCACACAGGAAGAAACTGGCTCCACCCGGAGATTGTAGAATCTCGCAAATGTATTAGGTGTCGTCCAGCCCGCAGCCTTGCAGATGTCTGTCAGAGAGGCATCACGCGCCAACGCCCAGGAGGAAGCAACACCCCGTGTGCAGTGCGCCCTCACCCCCAGGGGTCATGGCTCGCCCTGAGCCTGATACGCCAGGGCGATGGCATCCACTATCCAGTGGGCCAACCTCTGTTTGGAGACAGCCTTTCCCTTCTGCTGTCCCCCAAAACAGACAAAGAGCTGCTCGGAACTCCTGAAGCTCTGCGTGCGGTCCACATAGACACTTAGTGCACGGACGGGACACAGCAACGTGAGGGCTGGGTCTGCCTCCTCCCAGGGCAGTGCTTGCAGGTTCACCACCTGATCCCGAAAGGGAGTGGTGGGAACCTTGGGCACATATCCAAGCCGGGGCCTCAGGACAACGTGAGACAAGGCCGGCCCGAATTCAATGCACGTTTCACTGACCGAAAATGCCTGCAGGTCCCCTACCCTCTTAAAGGAAGCGAGTGCAGTCAGGAGCACTGTCTTGAGAGACAAGATCTTGAGCTCCACTGACTCGAGGGGCTCAAAGGGAGCTCTCTGTAGGCCTGAGAGAATGACAGAGAGGTCCCAGGAGGGAAAGAGGGGTGGCCTAGGAAGGTTTAACCTCCTGGCCCCTCTCAGGAACCTGATGACCAGGTTGTGCTTTCCAAGAGACCTGCCATTGACGGGAACATGATGAGCTGCAATGGCGGTGACGTATACCTTCAAGGTAGATGGGGACAGCCGCCGCTCCAACTCACCTTGAAGGAAGGAAAGCACAGAGCTGATCGGGCAAGTCCGGGGGTCTTCCCACCGGGAAGAACACCACTCAGAGAATTGACTCCACTTCAAGGCATACGCCAGCCTCGTAGAGGGGGCTCTAGCCGAAGTGATAGTGTCTACCACCGCCGGTGGTAGGCCACTCAAGTCTTCCGCGTCCCGTCCAGGGACCACACGTGGAGGTTCCAAAGATCTGTACGCGGGTGCCAAATGGTGCCCTGTCCCTGAGAAAGCAGGTCCTTCCTCAAGGGAATGCGCCAGGGAGGGGCTGTCGCGAGTAGTGAGAGTTCTGGAAACCAGGTCCGGTTGGGCCAGTATGGCGCAACTAGCAAGACCTGCTCCTCGTCCTCCCTGACCTTGCACAGGGTCTGTGCAAGAAGGCTCACTGGGGGAAACGCATATTTGTGTAGGCCCCGGGGCCAGCTGTGTGCCAGTGCATCCGTGCCGATGGTCCCGTCGGTCAGGGAAAAAATAACTGGCAGTGGGAGGATTCCCGGGAAGCGAACAGGTCTACCTGCGCTTCCCCGAATCGACTTCAGATCAGCTGGACCACCTGGGGGTGGAGTCTCCATTCTCCCGGGAACGTGAGCTGTCGTGAGAGCGCGTCGGATGCACGATTGAGCTCGCCCGGAATGTAAACGGCACGCAGTGACCTGAGCCGATGCTGACTCCAGAGGAGGAGGTGGCGGGCAAGTTGCGACATGCGACGGGAACGTAGACAACCCTGATGGTTGATGTACGCCATGGTCGATGTGTTGTCTGTGCGGACCAGTACATGCTTGCCCTGCAGCAACGGTCGGAACCGGCGCAATGCAAGGTGTACCGCTAGCAACTCGAGGCAGTTGATATGCCACTGCCGCCGGTGTCCTGTCCATGAGCCCGAGGCAGCATGCCCGATGCACACGGCACCCCAGCCCGTGGTGGAGGCATCTGTTGTAACAACAACATGCCTGGAATCTTGCCCTAGGGGAACTCCGGCCCGTAGAAAAGCAAGGTCCGACCAAGGGCCGAACGTCTGGCGACAAGCCGGTGTGATTGCCACACGGAATGTGCCCTGGTGCCAAGCCCACCTCGGGACTCATACCGTAACCAGTGTTGAAGTGGTCTCATATGCATCAATCCGAGCGGCGTTACAGCGGCTGCGGATGACATATGCCCCAGGAGCCTCTGAAACTGTTTCAGTGGGACTACTGTTTTCCGCCTGACTACTTTCAGGCAGTTCAACACTGACTGTGCACGTTCGTTGGTGAGACGTGCTGACATGGAGACCGAGTTCAACTCCAAACCGAGAAAGGAGATGCTCTGCGCAGGGGAGAGCTTGCTCTTTTCCGAGTTGACCCGAAGCCCCAAATGGTTGAGGTGTCTGAGCACCAAATCCCTGTGCTCGCACACCCGATCCCGCGACTGTGAGCGGGCTCCCAGAATGAGCCAGTCGTCGAGATAATTCAGGATGCGGACTCCCATTTCCCTGCAGGGAGACAGGGACAAACCAAAGGGGAGGACCTTGTACTGGTATGCCCGACCCTCGAACGCAAAGCAAAGGAACAGTCTGTGACGAGGGAGTATCGAGACATGAAAGTACGCATCCTTCAGGTCGATTGCTGCAAACCAGTCCTGGGAGCGGACGCACGTGAGGATGCGTCTCTGTGTTAACATTTTGAACGGAAGCCCGTGTAGGGTCCGATTCAAAACACGCAGGTCCAGGATAGGCCGTAACCCCCCGCCTTTCTTGGGAACGATGAAGTAGGGGCTGTAAAACCCCAACTCCATCTCAGCTGGAGGGACAGGCTCGATCGCGCCCTTCGCCAGGAGGACAGCGATCTCCTCCCGAAGAACAGACGCGTCCTTGCCTGCCACTGAGGTAGTCAGAACGCCGCTTAACCTGGGGGGCCGCCTGGCGAACTGAATCGCATAGCCGAGTCTGATTGTCCGAATGAGCCAACGAGACGGAGTGGGAAGCGCTAACCAGGCACCCAAACTCCGTTCGAGAGGCACCAAGGGGACGACCGACGAACCTGCGGGGGGCAGCAGGGAGCTCTGAGGCCCAACCCAGGAGGCATGGCGTCCTGGAGTCGTGGCGGTGAGTGTGGTGCACTTACCTGGCTCCATAGCCCCCGTGAGGGGCCTGGAAGGAAGGGGCAAGGAGGCAGCGCGTCCTGGGACTGCCCGCTCCCTGTCCGTGGCGAAGGAGAGGTCGGCTGAGAGAGGGGGGAAGCAGCGCGTCGCCCACTGTCAGATTGGACCGAGTATGACCCAGAGATATAGGAAACTGCTCTTTTATTGAAAATGTGGGTACCCTTGGCGGAACAGAAAGAAACAAAAGATTCTCCGCCCGGCCCTCCTCCGGGGGAAGGAGTGGTGCTCTCACCAGCTCTTGGGAACGAGCAGCTCCTACCACCTCTGGGTCGCCCGTCTCAGGGCCGCTTAGATTTTTTCTTGGAGGGTTTAGTGGTCTGGACGGGCTGCGTCGCCTTTAGGCGGGGGGGAGCGGCTGGACGGGAGGCCTCCGGTCCGGCCGGACCCTTTGCAGCCACACGGGGATGTCCTCGGCAACGAGCAGGCTGAGGGACAGCCCGCGGCGGTTTGGCAGAATCCCGCCGGGGCAAGATATGGCTTATCGCCTCAGTCTGCTTCTGCACCGTCAAGAACTGCTGAGCGAAGTCCACGACGGTGTCGCCGAAGAGGCCAGCCTGGGAGATGGGGGCGTCGAGAAAGCGAACTTTTTTTTCGGCGTCCTTCATCTCAGCCAGGTCCAGCCAGAGATGGCGCTCCTGGACCACAAATGTGGACATCGTCTGGCCGAGGGCCCGCGCAGTGACCTTAGTCGCCCGGAGGGCGAAGTCGGTCGCCGTGCGCAGTTCCTGCATCAACCCCGGCTCAGACCTACCCTCGTGCAGCTCTTTAAGAGCTTTTGCCTGATGGACCTGCAGGATGGCCATGGCATGCAGGGCAGAAGCTGCCTGTCCAGCGGCGCTGTAAGCTTTGGCAGCCAGGGCTGCCGTCGTCTTACCCGCCTTGGACGGGAGGCGCGGACGATTGCGCCAGGTGGCAGCATTTTGCGGCACAAGTGCACCGCAACTGCACGCTCCACCTGGGGAATGTCCGCGTAACCCTTGGCAGCCCCTCCATCGAGGGTAGTGAGAGCGGAGGAGGCCAGAGAGCGGCTTCGGGCAGTAAAAGGTGCCTTCCACGACTTACTGACCTCCTCATGCTCTTCCGGGAAGAAAGGCACCGGAGCGGAGCGAGGCTGTGAACCCCGCTCCGCACCCAGAAACCAATCGTCCAGCCACGAGCGCTCGGGAAAGGGAAAGCATGGCCATCATCTCCCGATCTGATTCCACACGAGCAGCGACGCCCGAGGGGCGCTGCTCGGCTTCCTCACTCGAGGATGACAGCCCACTCTCCGATGCAGCGATTGACATCCGATCCTCATCCGGAGCGCCAAACGAGACCCAAAGCACCTCACGTGAGGGACCTGGCGGCTCGTCTGGCAACTCGACGGCACACGGCACACGACGGCACACTTCGACCGCATCCAGAAACACACGGACGAAAAGGCATCTTGAAAAAGACGCTGATCATCCGCGTTTTGCTCTTTTAGAGGAAGCTGCTCTTCCAACCGAGGCACACAGGGGGGAACACGTTGCGCTGGGAAGACCACCGCTGTCGCACCGTATTTCCAGCCGGAAAAGAACAAGTTCTTTGAAGGATGATCAGAATGAACGGCTGCTTACAACCGCTCGACTCCGAAGCAAAAGTATGAATGTAGTGAGCGATGCTGGTCCTATTTATACCCGGAAGCCGGGTGGGGCGGGACTCGGCATGCAAATCTCACTAGCCAATGTTCATTGGCGCGTTTAGTTATATTGGAAGGTGATTGGGCTCCCAAGCAAGACCCCATGACGTCAGTCCGACGTAACGTCGAACGTGACTGACTGATGGGGAACTGGCTTTAAACCATTTTATTGGAGGTGAAAATACTAATGTGGCTTATATATATATATAAAAGCCACATTAGTATTTGTGTGTGTGTGTGTGTGTGTGTATATATATATATATATATATATATATATATATATAGTGTGTCTATATATGTGTGTGTGTGTATATATATATATGTATATATCTATATATAGTGTGTCTATATATTTGTGTATATATATGTAGTGTGTCTATATATGTGTGTGTGTATATATTTATATATATATATATATATATATATATATATATATGTGTGTGTGTGTGTGTGTGTGTGTGTGTTTTCTATATTGCCTTTAAAGGAGCTTGTCAGAGTGCTTTACAATATAGAAAATTACAAGTAAAACAAGAAACAAAGTACAAAATTAATCAAACGAGCATAGGTGGATTAAGCAAGAAACAAGCAATGCTCAACAAAATTAACAATAAGCTCACTTGAACTAACAATAAGCAAACTTTTATTTTTATATGTTTTAAAAATTCCAAGAGACTGTCCTTCCCGTATTTTTAACTGGATGTTGGTTTCAAAACCTGGGAGCAGCTACGGAAAAAGCTCTGTCACCCTTGGAACTAAACTTGTAATTTTCACGCAACCGGTGCTGGTGTGCGTGTGCGATGCGAGGAGCAGACGCGGAGATTCAAACAGAAACACTTTAATCAAAACGAAACTGGAACGGCACTTCTTTGTGCAAATAGGGAACTGGGAAACCATCCACACATGACAACGACACACGTAACATTTACGATAGACAAAGACATGGGAGCACAGGAGGGGAATTTATACACGAGGGCAGATTAGGACCAGCTGACATGATTAACAGGGTAATCACATAACAAGACAGGAGTGGGAAGGATCTGGGAGACACAGAGGAACCCGGATGTGACAAAGGCGACAGTAATAATGTTACAAAATATTTATATTTCAAATAATTTTTTTTCATTCATCAAAGAATCCTGAAAAACATATTTAGAATGAAACAGCACAGCTGTTTTCAACATAATACGATTTCAATGATTTCGGAAGGATCATGTGACATTGAAGTTTCACATCACAGGAATTAAATCAATTTTAAAATATATTAAAATAGAAAACATCACCAAGTCCTCTTATTTTTCAGCCTGCCCTCCACCCTCTTGTAATACACTCAATTCCTAATGCATAAAATCAAATCCCACCCTCTTTCATCTTATTGAATATCTTGTTTCTCTTAAAAATGAAAGTAAAATCAGCTTCATATTGGCTTTAAATATCAGTAAAGAATAAATAAAGCAATCCGAGGAACTAATTTCACCATGATCGATCCTCCAGAAGAGCAAAATGTGTCACTGTCCAAGCCATTGTGTGTAGCACAGCTCTCTGTCTGTCGTAGCAGTGCATGGCTGGATTCTGCATGCCAGCCGTCCTGTCACATACAATTAAACCCAGAGACTTGCATCTCTTCCTCTGCTTTACACACACTGTCTACCATTCCAAAAAGAAATGTCCAGCATGATGTATATGCGTTTGCAATACAAGTCAATGTGGCTAACTTAAGAAAATGTGTAAGTTAATGAACAATTGAATTACTCGGTAACCATAAAATGTGTAATTAACAATTATCACCCATAGACTTTCACTGTAAGTGCATTTCTGTAAAAATAATTTATGTTATTGTTATTGTTCGATTTGAATAAACCCCTAATCCTGACACTTTATTTCAATGGTCCACTTTAGAAGTTCTGCTAAATATAACTTTGCAACTAAATGTCAAATACAGTCATTAGAGTCTTAATTTACTGTGTGCTCCATATTTACTAACAAATGATATTTCAAATCATGTGGCTTGTTGACCACTATAGTTTTATATAAATGTACAAGAACTCCAAAACCTTTTTCATAGACCCTGGGCCCAGTGTTAATTTAGTTTTATTAATATTTTAAATAAGCTGTTTTATATTTTTTGTTTTTGTTATTTTTAGTTTAATTTTCGATAATCGTGTTGCTCTTATAAGTCATAGCTTTTAAATCTTGCTTTTAGGTTTAATTTATTTCTTTTTTTTAGCTTTTATTTACATTGAATAATTTTAGTTAACCTTATTTCTTTTTATTGCCAATTCTAATTTATATTTAATTCAGGTAATATTTATTAAAAAATAAATGTTTCAGATTTATTTCAATAAACAGGTATGTTTTTGAATACTTTGTTTTAGTTAAATAATAATAACTCTGCCTGAGCCAAAAATATCCCAAAACCCACCAGAAGGCCGTAGCAACCACCTAGCAACACCTAGCAGAGTTTTGCATGATCAAGCACCATACATTTTTCCTTAAATTTACTTTCTGTATATTTCTACTTGTATTTAACACTGAAAATTGCATGTAAATATGTGTGCGTTCTCATTCTCTCTCTCTCTCTTACTCTCTCTCTCTCTCCTCCCCCCTCCTCTGTTCTTGCACTCGTCCCTGTTTTGGTAGCTGCCCACTGGTGCATTTAATAAAATAAAAAGGACTTGAGCGTGCTGTAGGCATGGTGCAGGGTGATAGCCAGATCTGCTTACTGTAAATACTGAATAAAAGAAGCCTCACCTCCGTCACATGCAAACATACAGAGGTGAGGGTGACAACGAACCTCAGACATCTTAAAGGAGAATCACAGAACCTTAGAACCGGTAATTGTTCGCTCTCCAACAAGAATGGCTGTTTATCTTGTTCTGCTTCATTACATGAGAATAATCACAACATTTTGCTTCATTGCCTCAAGTGTTGAAACTGCACTGCAGACAAAAGCAGCGCGTGTGTTTGTTTGTGCAAGCGTGCGGGGAGGTGTTGCTAGTCCAAGGGGGTGCTTTCGGAGTGGGGAACGTTTTGCTGAGTCCTTCATCAGCAAGTCAAGTTTATCCATCTGGGTTGGCAGGTTTACTCTCTTGTCCCTAATTTTCTTTTGTCCTCCAGCAGGGCCTCTCTGTGCGACTTGTAGACACACACACACACACACACACCTCTGCCTGGTGACCTGGAGTGTGTTTGAGCCTCTCACCAGTGCTTTTAAGTCAAGCAGCGAGCTGCCAGCTGACTGAGGCAGAATCCCTGTGCAACCGAGCATGGACGTAAAAACAAACACATGTTGAATTTGTTCATTTCTCACTCAAGTATATCATTTTGTCATATCCTGCACAGATGTTTAAAAAAACAGGATTTTTATTTTTTTATTATTGTTATAAATACATTTTATTTATTTATAGTTTGTGAAGCAGAAGGAACCTTGTGGCACTAAACACACACACACACATATATACATATAAATTTTGTGCATAAATATTTTACTCTGAGTATAAAGTATGTATGTGTGTGTATATATATATATATATATATAATGTGAGTGTGTGTGTGTATATATGTATATATATATAATGTGAGTGTGTGTGTGTATATATGTATATACATATATATATATATTTATATATACATATATATATATATATATATATATATATATATATATATATATACACAGACATATATACACACGTGTGTGTGTATATGTATATATTATAGATTTCGATTAATTGATTGATTTTCTTGGCTGCTTTACTCTTTTGTTTCTTAATTTAAAAAAAGTTACCAATTAAAGATACCTATTAACTTGTATTTATTAATTTATGACTATAATATTATGTAAATGTAAAACCTGTACCATTTAATACCATCCATTCACATTTTCAAAATCACATTTTGTGGATTACTAACTAATCTGACAACATTTTCCATGTCTGTAGTCAAGAGGAACTTAACAGTTTACCTACTGAAGCTCCTTAATCAAATTACTGATTGAATGATGCTGTTTAAAACCTGATTACATGCGTGGTCTGAGCTGAATTAAGACACTTGAACAGTTCCAAGGTCCATCAAACATCGCAACGCCTATGTTTGCAATATTAGGTTAAATTGGTCGTAAATGTCTAGTTAGCGTTTCAAGAGAGAACTCTCTCAGCTTTTTGCTTGGTCTTCTCGTGCTGTAATGGGGAACGGGTTTAGATAACTAGGCTCAATTGTATTCAGTCTCAATCAGTAATCTCTCTTTTATTGAAGTATTAAGGGCCTATAATGGCTTCTAAGCTCTTGTGGGTGGCCGGTGGTAGCATCTAAAGAGCTTCGGTGCTGCTTCTTTAGGTCTGGCAGATCTTCTCGCAAAGCCACCACCTCTGAATGTGTCTGAATGCCATACCTCTCTCTGATTAAGTCCCCTGGCCTCGACCAGCCGAGCGTGAAAGATCAAATGTGCGAGAACAGAGGAGGGTCCATAGTGACGTGATAGTTATCTGTCCCAGTCAATGCAAGGGAGCGAGATAATGGGTGCACATGAAACAAGTGGGCAGCACTGACAACCCCGGACCTATTTGATCCTCCCCAGACCGTAAAGGGGGCTTAAGCCAGACCCTGTTTCACATAAGAATACTCAGTGGATAATTAGCATACTCCTCCACCCCTCCTTTCACAGGCCGGCTGCTCTATTGGGTTGGCACTGCTTTGGTGTTTGGGACTTCACCCTCAAATGACCGATCTGCCCCTGTGTTGACCTGATGGCCTCTTTAGCTGACCACTTGATTAAGAGACTTGGGCGTCCTGTCACATTGCTACAGTTCACCTTCTGCTTTACTCTGCTGATGTGTCTAAACTAGAGCTGTCAATCGGTTGCAAATTTATATCCATCTATCTGTCTATCTATCTGTCTATCTATCTATCTATCTATCTATCTATCTATCTATCTATCTATCTATCTATCTATCTATCTATCTATCTATCTATCTATCTATCTATCTATCTATACTTTGTATATTTATCGGTCTATCTGTCTGTCTGTCTGTCTATCTATCTATCTATTTATCTATCTATCTGTCTGTCTGTCTATCTGTCAATCTGTCTGTCTGTCTGTCTGTCTGTCTGTCTGTCTGTCTGTCGTTCTATTTGTCTGTATATTTATCATTCTGTCTATCTATATATCTGTCTGTCTGTCTATTTGTCTGTGTATTTATCGTTCTGTCTGTCTGTCTGTCTGTCTGTCTGTTCAATTTGTCTGTATATCTATCTATCTATCTATCTATCTATCTATCTGTCTGTCTGTCTATTTGTCTGTATATTTATTGTTCAATCTGTCTGTCTGTCTGTCTATTTATCATTCTGTCTGTCTGTCTGTCGTTCTATTAGTCTGTATATTTATCGTTCTGTCTGTCTGTCGTTCTAGTAGTCTGTATATTTATCATTCTGTCTGTCTGTCTATCGTTCAATTTGTCTGTATATTTATTGTTCTGTCTGTCTGTCTGTCGTTCTATTTGTCTGTATATTTATTGTTCTGTCTGTCGTTCTATTTGTCTGTATATTTATTGTTCTGTCTGTCGTTCTATTTGTCTGTATATTTATTGTTCTGTCTGTCTGTCTGTCGTTCTATTTGTCTGTATATTTATTGTTCTATCTATCTGTCTGTCTGTCTGTCTGTCTGTCTATTTATCGTTCTGTCTGTCTGTCTGTCTGTCTGTCTATTTATCGTTCTGTCTCTCTGTCTGTCGTTCTATTAGTCTGTATATTTATCGTTCTATCTGTCTGTCTGTCTGTCTTTTTATCGTTCTGTCTGTCTCTCTGTTGTTCTATTAGTCTGTATATTTATCGTTCTGTCTGTCTGTCATTCTATTTGTCTGTATATTTATCGTTCTGTCTGTCTATCTGTCTATTTATCGTTCTGTCTGTCTGTCTGTCTATCTGTCTATTTATCGTTCTGTCTGTCTGTCTGTCTATCTGTCTAGTTATCGTTCTGTCTGTCTGTCTGTCTATCTGTCTATTTATCGTTCTGTCTGTCTGTCTGTCATTCTATTTGTCTGTATATTTATCGTTCTATCTATCTGTCTGTCGTCCTATCAATTTATCATTATATTGTTCTGTTTATTTATCTATCATTTCTATCATTTTATATGTAGTTCCATCCATCCATCTATCTATCATCTGTCTGTCTTTAGGTTGTTCTTTTTGTCTGTCGGTAGTTCTGTCTGGGTTGGTTTATATAAACAGGCAAACCATCTTTGACTGTTGCGTCATATTTCGCTTTGCAGTTTTCCGGTATCTTCCTTCATGAACGTCACGTTTATTATACCATTTTATACCAGAAAGTAAACTCAAAACCTCTCTAACATCAATAAAAAAAGGTTTATTTTTAAGACCCATTTTCTCACAAGATAAATGATTACTGTGTCCTTTGGAATTGCTTTTAGTCCTTTCTGTAACTTTGCTTGCATATTTAAGGCTGTTCTGTCTCGTTAGTTCCCCGGAGATGCATTAAAAACCTCCACACCCACTAGCTGGCCCTCTCCAATCCCACCTGCCTCCCACAGCCGTGGCAGGCCAGTGCCATTTTAGCGAGTTACTTAGCGCCTGCTCTAGGGAGTTACCCTAGTCCACAGAGCCAGTGTCCCCTCAAAACACTCCCTCAATGTCATTATTTAAATATCAGAAATTAAATTGCTTTCTGAAGTTGTTTTTAATTCATGTGCTCTGTATCAAAGTAATTTCCATTTATTTTGCTCTTTTCATTTTGTGTGTGTGTGTGTGTGTGTGTGTGTGTGTGTGTGTGTGTGTGTGTGTGTGTGTGTGTGTGTGTGTGTGTGTGTGTGTGTGTGTGTGTGTGTGTGTGTGTCTACACCTTTAACCTGTGTTTCTAATCCCATTTCTAAAATGAAGGCATCTTAATGAGTCAGAGATAGAAAAAGGCTCCATTTGACTAAATGATTGTCCTGAATCTCCAGCAAAGGGGTATAATCCTCAACTAGGCCAATTAGCGCAAGCCTGGGTTCACTATCCTCAGACAAGCCAACTGATTAGAGCTGACACCAGTCTAGTTCTCACTGCTGCAATGCCAGGTATGATGGGTCTACTTCAAAGAGCCTCCAGGCATCAGCAGGGCAAAGGATTGGAGGCCAACTCTGGCCGGCCCGCTAATCTCCCTGCTGCTAAAGCCACGGCGCTCCCCAGTACTCGCACAAAACCAGCTTACAGTTGCACAATCAGGAGGTATTAAGGCCTGGGTCTGAGTCATGCCAATTGCCTTTGATTTTCTTATCGTCTGACCGAAAGGATGGTCACACGTCCTGTCATATGTTTTTAAGGCATGCCTATGATTATGTGGACAATAACTTCAGCAATATATACATATTTATAATATATATACTCACACAGTATATACATATACAGGTTTAGGTTCATTTTTATACACAGTCCCCCCTATTTTCAGGGGTTCAAATGTAATTAGACAAATATTAAAGAGCTGTAATTCATAAATCCTTTCTCCAAATTTGATGTGAAACCCATCAAATGAAATTTGAGAGTGTCCACTATTCATTATATAACTTGAATATGTTTTGGCAGACAGCTACAACTAAAAAGTGATTTTGCCTGTGAGCAAATAAATGGAGCTAAAGATTTTAGAAGTAGGCTTAGGGTATAGAATATGTAGATCGTACTGTACAAAAATCATTATGTAATGAGCCCCATAAAACATGAAAACAGAGTGTGTGTGTGCGTACGTGCGTGTGCGCCAGACCCGAAACATGATTGTCATATATTTGGAGAGGGTGCAGGTAAAGGTTGTCATATATTTGGAGAGGGTTCAGGTAAAGGTTGACGGCTGCTGAAGAGAGCTTGTTCCCTCAACTAATGGCTGCAATCTGCTGGAAGCTCAAATATCAAGCAGGCTTGCAGGCCTGGGCCAGGTGAAGACACACAATTGGCTGTGATTCCAGGTAGGTTAGCTAGTTATGAGAACAATTTCCTCTTAATCACTTCATTGTTTGCTGTGAGGATTGACAACTAGAAGACTTGTTAAACAGATCTTTTATCTGCTCACGCTCTGCCTTCCTTGCTAAAACACAAATGCTAGCTTCTAGCAAGCAAATGCTAAAAAAACTGCAAGAACAAATATAAAAATAAACAGTCTTCCAATTTAGAAACTGGAAAGTGTTTTTATATGGTAAATTAATTGATATCACTACAAACAATAATTCTATAATGTTGAGCTTAGTTGTAGGTGGATGTACAGAAATGTTTAGCCATGCAGGTACTTTAGCCTGAAGCTACCATTAACTTCAGGACAGGTGAGCTATGTTGGATTAGTTTCTTCACACTGAAAGGGGGACTCACTTCGGGCTAATAATGTGAAACAGGCATTTAATTAAACTGTGCTAATGCGGTCAGAGATTGAAACTAATGAGAACTTCTCATCACTGACAGGGAGAAAATTTGGTTATCTCAGCTCAATTTGCTTTGGAATGTAGTACATGTTGCGTTCTTCTGAGGTGTCGCTTTTGTGATGCTTCTGTTAAGTCGTTTTGAGAATTGTAGGATTATTTGTTTTTGTTGAACCAAACTCTCAGGTTTTTCAAGCCAAGTGTCCATATGTATTTTTATGGTGCCCACATTCTCCACCAAGTAATGGAATTAATTTGATAATTTTTTTATTTCTTGCTACTTTATTGTGACAAAAGTGCAACTTTATTTCTCATAATTGTGACTTTATGTCTATCAATTTGAAAGTGATATGTCTGGGAAACATCCTTGCATATTTTTTTATCCTAAAAAGAAAAGAAATGCCTTTTTATGAAAATTTGCTTTAAATTCGTTACAGGATTTACTTGTTGAGGAAACTGCATTGTCAAAATTGGTCAATATGGTAACGGTTTAATATGTTTTACTAACATGCATTTAATGAAAGAAAAATAAACCAGTAACAACTGATAATAAAATAACCGACAATGACGTTTTATTTAGCTAATACTTTGTTTCATTTACCGGTAGTTTAAAGAGTTATGAACATTGGCATGTATCTTGATTGATATGAGCCAGACTTGTTAAATTTTATATGTACTAAATATGATGGTTCTATCTGTTTTACTTTCATGGAGCTTCTGAGACTTTCTTTCTGAGTCACATTATGGTATTGGCTCTTGTTATGCGAGTATATATTTATACTTGATAACTCTGTATGTGATGTGTAAACTTCATCAACAACCTTTTTAGACCATCAAGCTCAAAACATAGCAATGTCAGATTAAATTGTTTAATATATTTATGGGGTATTTTGTGTAGTAAAATGGCAAAAAAATTGTAAGTGGTTTCTGTTGTTGGAGGCTCAAGCTACAAGATGAGCTGCTGGAGTCTAGGTCACCAGTTCAGGTCCCTGTCACCTGGAGTAGCGCCCTTATCTGAGCTGTTTTGTCAGATCCTGTCATGACATCTGTGCTCCTATTGGCTGCAATCTAACCTGAAACATGTTGGCATCAGCCTGCCAGAGGTACAGCGAGGGCAGAGAAATAGATGAAGGAAGAGAGTGCAAAGGAGGAAAATTTGTGGAGAAAGGGCAACTGTTCAGACAAGACGGCAAATAAGGACACAAGAGGGTGGAGGGGCTTGTTTAGAGGATTTGTGATTGTGGTAGAGTCTGAATTAAGTGGTTGTATTATGTTTAGAAATATATATGATGTTTGGATTTATTGCGGCGCTTGTTATGTAAGATGCAAGGTGCTACTTTGAGTGCTGAAGGCAAGATGCCTGCCGAAGTGATTACTGGTCAGTTCTAATTACATAAAAGGTGTGAATGAGAGAAAAAGATTTGTTCCATTATGTTCTTAGCTAACTTGTTTCTTACCAATTAATATCTTGGCTATCAAACAGTTATCAAAGGCATTTTTAGAGGCGAGTATTCTTAGACAAACATTTTTTTAAGGCCCTAAGAGTAAATAGCAACTATATTCTATTTTTCTTGTGATAAATGGAAATGTGGAATGTAAATGAATGTGGAATAACACTGGGAGACTACATAGGGAACCAGGAAGTAAACACTTCAAACACGATGTTACAAGCAATAGGTTTTATTTACACTATGTAAAAATAGCAGTATTTTCTTTGCAATAGACTAAGAGTAAAAAGTGGTTATATGCTATTTTTACTTCTAAATAGTGCCAGATACTATTTGCACCTCAGTGTTTTTGTACATTAAACGTTATGCAATAAAAACATAGTGTAAATTATTATATTTATTAAGATTTTTAAATTGATGCTTTCTGCATTGCATAAAGCCCTTTCTACACCTAACCCTAGCTGATAAACATATTCTTAAATGCATGTTAGACACTGAGTTTCCACTTTTCTGATCTGATATGCGATGGGAAAAGGGAGTAGAGCGAGTTGGCCAAAAATTCTGCCACGTGTCTTACATCTACACTGTTGCTGCTATTGACAATTAAGCGTCTTCCGTAATTTTGTCTGGCTCAACCAGTCAGTGAGTTAGTTTAAATATCCAAGAAGGGCTATTTGCACATTTTTAAAAGATCCTTCTTAAACAACTTATCCAGATTCAGTACAAATTCAGCTCTAAACTGTTTTTTTTTGCCATGCTGTTGATATCGAAATAAAATAATTTCAGCTCACTCTTTGTTTTCTTTCTAAAGAATGAAAAAAAAACAGATTACGGTCAGGTTTTTACAAGGCAAGTGAATGGTGCCAAATTTTAGCGCATTTAAAATCAGAAATGTGAAGCTTACAGTTTTATAACATGCACTTAAATGTATTATTTTGTCAAAATATATGTATTAAATGAGCTGTAAAGTTTTAAGGTTTTACGCATGGTAATACATTTCTATTTTACTACATAGAAAAGTTTTGGTGAATAATTTTTTTCACACTGAAATCATGTTAACATGCATATCGTCTTGTGGCTGTATTTTAACATTTATTGTTTGCCCTGTTCACTTCATTTAAAAGTGCCTTATTTTTTGTATAATCAACATTATGCCACAAATGCTGTCAATTAAGCTAAACTTTTATTGAACTTGTAGTCTGTTGAATATTCCTTTAACAACATCATCTTTGTCTGAAGCATATTTACTGAAGTTACTTAAGAAATCACATGCTGAATCAGATGGTTTCAGTACAAATTCATAGAGTTGAGCCGGATACTTGGCTTAAACGAGTATCCGATACGGATAAAGAACTTTTGCCGAGTACGAGTATCATATGAGTAATACGAGTCAATATCTATGCTTGGATCGAATAAAAATCCTCATCGGGTGGCTGAGAGTGTCTGCATTCTGTGATAAGCTAGTCATAGCGCTCCTCCCCTACACATACAGACTTGCTGTGTGCCGCTCTGCTCACTCACACACAGAACAGTGAGAAGAGAACAGCTCTTTCTCTCTCTGTCTCTCGTTCAGTCACGGTTTTGCGGGTCTTTTTCGTTAACGTTTAGGGTTTCTTCAGCTTCAGGTTTGTATTTTATTTCAGTTTGTTTGTTATACTTATTAACCAGTAGAGTTCTGGTAAACGTGGGGTTTGTTCAGACGTGGTGCTTGGTAGAATGCTACAAGCGTTCACGCAAAAAATAATGATTAAAAATAATGATTTCTTCATAATTGCAACCGCATGTGTTGTATTCATTGTTGCAAAACTTGTTCTGTATATAGTTCGTTTGTTATCGTGATCAAAACCATTGATCTGAAGCTCAATGCTGCTGTCATGTAAATAGTTTTCTAATCAGCAATAAATATAACAATTTCTGATCAACCCATATCAAGTGCATGATTAAAAATAACATACAGGTTAAAGCCCCACCCATTTCTAGACAACCCGCCCACTTCCTGGTTAAATCACGCCCACTTCCAGGTTAGGCACCGCCCAGTCCGAGTACAGGTACAGATAATTCATATGATTTACAGATACAGATAATCCTGTACTCCCTCGTCCTTACAAATGAATCGTTTACAAAGAGACTTAAACTCTCCTTTAATATTGTGTTCTATACATTTGTCAGATGCTACTTCCCTGTCTAATCTAACTTTGGGCATTTAAACACCTATAAAAACTGCATAACATTGCTTTTAGATGATTATCAGTTACATTTTCTAGAAAAGACCATTTCCTGTGGCAGTGGCATCCTATCTCACAAAAAAAAGCCCTTCATGGTACACTGGATCAGACATACGTTTCTTTACATTTGCATATGCTTTATTTAAAGCATTTGTAGGACTTTTAACTAAAACGTTGAAGAGGTTAATGTGTTTGGAATAAAATACATCTGCTTTTCATGCAAAGTAGGTAAGTTTAAATCAAATGGACCAAAATGCTTCACTCAGAAGCAAATGTTCACCGTATTATGTAAAAAGAAAAAAATAACTGAGCTATACTTTAAAAATTGATAGACAGAAGTTGCTTTTTTGGTCACACTTTATTCGGATCGTCACTTTAAACATTCTACTAACTTTGCAACTACATGTCAACAAACTAAAAAATTAGAGTATTCGTATACTGCCGACACACTGTAAAGTATTTGCTCTAGCACTAGTTTTTAATAAAGTGATGTGCTTTTTATTGTCATTTGTTATCATTGTACAACCAGAATGATGGAAACTTGGTCAGTGTGACATTTGTCCCACCCCCTCCTCCTGTGATTGGATGGTTAGGCAACATACACTTATAACCAAGATTAAAAAGCTAGCCTAGAGGAAAAAACACTTTAGTGGACACACAGCCTTAGTAGATATTAGTAAAAGTCGACAGTCTACTAACAATGTAATCACTGGTAGTTGACATGTAATTTCAAAGTTATGTATAGTTAGTAGAATGTCTAAACTGGATTATCAAAATCATTTCAGTGAAAAAATGTCACAGGTCAAGTCTTTCCAGTGAGTAAACATCTTGACATGATGTTCACCAAAATTATTGGTCACTTAATTGGACGATAGTGACTGTGAAAGGAAGATCTAGTGATTATGTTAGTACTGTTAACTCCTTTGATTTTCAAGTATCTATAAAGACCTGTAGTGTCGAATTGGTGGACATCTGATTACGGTCCTGGCTGAATTTATTGTTATCAGCGTCGCAGGCATCATCCGCCCCACTCTTGTCCATATTCAGAGGGGGAAGTCCAAAGGTGGAATTTTGATCCAGGCCATGGAGTGCCATAGCCAGGAGCAATTCCTGCTTTGTCTCCACTGGCATTCGACTTAAAAATAACTTTCCCACAGTTTGTGTCTCGTCCAGATATGGGCCGGTGCAGGCCAGGCTGTTTTGTTGGATGAAAGCTTTGGGGTGTGGGGAGCCCCTTTGGTATGTGACTCAAATATAAAGTCCCATTAGACAATCATCTGATAGTTTAACTCAAATGCTTTTTTGACACACAAAGTAAGGCTGTGATGTATGTGAGTTGACACTTCCAGTTCTAAAATGACTAAAGGGACAGAGAAGTAACTGGCAGCAATGCAAGTATCACTGCTTTCCAAAATAATTGTTTTTATATATTGTCTGCATTTAGTTTAGAAGTCCCATACTGGAAAAAAAAAGAGTGGGGTTAGGGTTAGACAGCTTAAACCTGTTTTATGCTTCGGTACAGTGTGTTGCAGCTTTATTAAACAGACGGCATGACCGTACGCATTTTAAACACATGGGGAATTGTGTGGAACTAATGACAGTGTGTCTGCATCAGGTTATATAAGAGGACTGCAATGTGTTTTAGTCCAAAATAGAATCTTTTTTAATAGGCTGGCTACAAGTTAGTATTTATTTTTAAATTACTTTCTATTATGTAAAATGCTATACATGTTAAATGGTTTTCTATTAGAGACAAATTGCAATTTTTAAATATGTTCAAAGTTCATCTGGCCATTCAATATTCAATTATATGAAATATGAAAATTATATATATATATATATGTAATGTACATTAATTTTTTATAATATATTTATTATATTAATAAATATATTAATAAATATGTAATATATTAATAAAAAATAATATATTAATAAATATTTTGTTTTAAAATAATGTTTTCAGATTGATTTCTTGTTATAATACATATTACAAAAAGTGATGTCCGGCCCAGGGAAATTGACATCTTCACCCTTTATTTAAATATTATTAAAAATTAGATTTTTGCATTTTGTGTTTTGACTTGTTTTATTTGTTTTATTTATGATAATGTAATGATACATGCCAATTATTTTTCCTGTGAGATTTTAGTTTTTCTATGCATTGTTTTATTATTTTTTGCATAGTGAAATAAAACCTGTAGTTGTAAATTGCCTCTTTTTTTAGAGGCAGATAAATATCTTTACCACGGTTAGAGTTTTGTTTTTCCTTGATATTTAAATTTTTTTGTATTTTAACTAATTATAATATATATTTGTGTAATAACTCTTACATAGGAGTGTGTGCGTGTATTTATTTATATATATATATATATATATATATATATATATATATATATATATATATATATATATATATATATATATATATATATATATACACACTCCTATGTAAGAGAAACTATACAAAATGTATAACATATTTAATTTGTTAAATGTAAAGCTTTAATGTTTAAAAAAATATTTCACTTTCCCTCCACGTTTACACAGGCCTACAATGATGACTTTAAAATGAGCTTTTTTATGTGTGTCTCTAGTGGCGGATCAAGCAGTGACCATCAGGTCCAAACCCCACAGGTAGCCTTTCACAGAGGTTGTATAGAGATGTACCAGAGCACAGATAATAAGTATTGATCACCGAAGAATGTACCTTATTGTTGTGTAAAGATTGTTCACAGCCAGGCATAAAGAGTAACACTACTTCAAAAAAAGGGTGTCTGTGTAAGTAGGTCCGCCTTCTATTTTGTGGAAGATTTTGAGCCCCATTGTAAGCTGAGGATGATTTTAAATGTGTGGCTAAGATAAACTTTCCCATTGTCATTAATGAGGACGGCTAATACTGAGTGACAAGTGCATTTGGAGAGGGAGAAAAAAGAGCCGTTAAATTTGTCAAAGCAGATCATTTCAACTGAGCAAACTTAAGGCCTTTGGGGGGTGTTCTCAATTCTCATGAAGCCGTAGCCTTGAACCATTTTCAGAACATACAGAAAAAGAAAAGAAATGCTGGAAGAATCCTGTCTTTTTTTTGCTGTGTCAAGAGAAATTAGTTTTCAATATCATATTGGCCCTGCTGAAATGTGCTGCGCTTGAGGTGTATACCTTTTTGGGACCCTTTTCACATTTCTAGAGTTTTCTGAAGCGGAAGTCGCCGTAGTTAAACTTCCAAAGTGATGAACGGGAGACGACAGCAAATATCATTTTTGTATTTCTGTTTGTTCCAATAGCAAAAGAAAAAAATCCATGACCACAGTCTGTTAAAACGGTTTGTTGTACATAACAATGTTTTTGACACTACTTAAGACTTTGTTACCTTCTGGATTTCACAAAGCCAATGACTGATGGAAGTGACAATTTAGCAGTATAGCATGAAATCATTAAAGCACTCAAAAGACGAAACTTGTGCTCAGGAAGGTCTGGAAACTTTGATATTTTTTGGCTCTAGGAATTTAACCAAATGTACTCTTGTTAAATCTACCTTTGAAAAGTTGCCGGTCAGTACGTTTTTGAAATGTTTTTGAATGAACCGAGGCTTGCGTTTGATTAAAATTCATTAAAACGGTAATATTCTGAAATATTATTATGGTTTAAAATAACTCTTTTCCATTTGAAAATATTTTGAAAAGTGATGCAAAGCTTCTTCAATATATTATGATCCTTCAGAAATCATTTTAATGTGCTTTGGGGCTCAAGAAACATTTATTATTATTATTATCAAATTTGAAAATAGTTTTTTTCAGACTTTTGTGCAAACCCTGATACTTTTAGGAAGTTCAAAATATTGTTGAACAGTGTTTATTTAAAATACTAATCTTTTGTAACATTATAAATGTTTTTACTGTTACTTTTCATCTTTGTAATGTATCCTTGCTGAATAAAGCTATTCATTTCTTAGAAAAAAACTATATTGTGTATATGTGAAAAGTTTGTAGTGGTAATATGGTTATGCTTATAGTTTGTGTGTAGATACTAAGAATAGACAAAAGATTTTTGTGTCGAGTCCCTAGTTTTCATTGGTTTGGAGAATAAGAATGTCATTTTTCTCGTCACCTGTGTACATTTGTTGCTTTAAAAGCTAAATCATGAGGTGACGGCTCAAATCATCTTAGTGTTATCCTGCAATATTACTTCTAAAACGCTGTGTTGTAACATTTTAACAACTGACCAGGTTTCAACTTTCACCTTGTAATGTATAAATTCACCTGTACAGGGTCCTTGAATGGATTTTCAGCAAGTAAGAAATCCGTTTAGAGTGGTTTTATTTGAGTTCTAGATACGTTGATTTATGTTTTGAGACATGATTTGTCAACCCGGTTTGAGGAAACGGTAGTTTTTGCTACATGCTTAAGCCCACATTTTATGTAATCCTAACCCTTGGGTGAATAGACCTTTTTTACTTTTTAAATTTCAATTTTACCTCTTACAAAGCTCTTTACTTGCCCCCATGACATCTCCGACACTTTTCTCTAGTTTATGCCAGTCGAGCCACAACAGATGCTAATGCAAAAGCCACTGTGTCCCTTTTAGCATCTCTCTGCCACATTTCCACAGCTCCTAAGTCTCAGCCCGTAATTCCGTCTGTTAGGCTATTCATGTGATAACTATGTGAGGAGATAGTGCTATGAGAGACTCACACAAAGTACCATTCCCTGTTCCTGCTACCCATCACTTTAGCTAAGAGCTAACCGATATCTAAATAAGATGTCTTATCTAATCTCAGCTTTTTTCGAACAGAAATGCTAACCAAATCAACCCCAGTACTACTTTTTAAAACGTCTCGTCTTACCTTTCATTCCTCTGCTGAAAATTGATGCCTATTTGGCAGATGCCAAAGCTCTTAGCCGACACATTGTGCAAGAAAATATGACAGGTCTTAATTATCAGTAATGAAGCAGGAATAAGCTGCACACTTAGATATAATATACTAAACGACCTTTCGGGGGGCTAGGAGTGATGATTAAAGGTATCCATTTCATGAATCATGCCTCATTTAGTCGCTAGTCTTTTGTGTTGGCTAATGAGCGCAGGGCGATGTTTTTTAAGTTGGACGTGTAAATGGTTGGAAAGTGTAAAAGCTGATTAAACTGATTTAGTGTCTTGAGACCGGCTGAGCATTACTTTAGTTTAGCGGACGCTGCTAGCTGTCTTTATCGCAGGTTTCTTATTGAGCTGATAAAGACTGCTGTCTCTTGCTGTTTATTTTATTAGCATGCTAAGATTAGCATGGGCTAGGGAGAAAAACATTGATTTGTTTTTTATGTAATGACAGTCTAGAAATGCAATTTAAAATGTATTATTATTGTGGCACGTATTACCAACAGGATAAGGCACAAGTTATGTCAGAATGATTGTGTTTACGACGTACGAACATTGTTATATTAATAACTGTGGATTTTCTTTGAGATTTTTCTAAGAGTTAGGGCCATTTCAGTGAGAAAGCAGGACTGATGCTATGGATGCAACGTCAGTAGTTCACGATAAATCTGTTAAAATCTATGAAACTTTGTTTTTTCTTCATTCGCAATAAAATTAGCTAAACTGCATGTACAGATTATGACTGTACTGTACAATTACAATATAACAATTCGGTTTACATCTCCTTGATAAATAAAGCAACACTATTAAATACTACTGTGCATTTATTTTGTTGAAATAATAAAGAAATTATAATACAGAAATGCATTTAGAAGTAATATTTTGTAGAAATATTCTTTATATTTTTGGTCAAAGTTGAGTGTGTTATTACTGTTTTTTCCAAAGTGATTTGAACACACTTGACGTCATATTTACGACTTTCCAACTTGTCAATACAAACTTTCCAAAAAGTTATAAACTCCAAAAGAAGTTTATAACTCACAATTCTCTTTATGTGAATACACCTGACATCATAATAACAACTTTCCAACTTGTTTAGCTAGCTTAAGCTTCAAAATGTTTTAGTTAGGAGGCTTAAAGCTATGGAAGTAAAAAGGTATCAAATCAATAAGGTATGTTGCGAGTTATAAAGTCAGAATTGTAACAAAATTACGACTTTGGTTCTATTTCTCTCAATATAAACTGAAAAATGGTCAGAATCTTATTGTTTAGTCATCGGCGTAAACAAGCTTCCATTTAAAGCAGTCGCACTCTGCAGTAAAAACCCATAAAGATTGCGTTCTGTTCCAAAAACCTGTGGGATGTTACATGACAGTTAGCAAACTCGCTCAAGCTCTTTGAGATCTGGAGGCTTGAGTGTGGGGCTGTGCTGTAAAATTCCCTCAGTATCTTTCTCCTAACCACCGCCATCAGCCACAGCTGCCTCCACACGAAGATGCCAAAGTGTTCAGCTGTGGCTTTGGGTAACCAGCATGAAGCTTCACAAAACTCTCGTTATCTATGTGCAACTAAATGACTGTAATGAGTGTAATGTAACATCTTCACTTTAGTTTTAAAGATGTGTGACAGTGTAATTCTGGTTATTATGTATAGAAGATACATACGTTTATTTTTAAAGGTTTTTCTCCTTTGCGTTGTAAAATTACAACTTTTACGTAGCAGTCCATAGACTATAAAGCATCAAAATATGCTATGGTAATAAAGTATTCATTCATTTTCTGGCAGAACAATGTTGTTTTTCATTACTGGAAAACACTAGCTGAACAATTAAGCCTGTGTTGATTAAGATGTAAATTCTTTTTAATTAGAATGTAAATTCTTACATTTATATGAAGACATCAACTGTCAACGTTCCATGTGATATGTTTTTTTGTTCAGCCCACTGACTGAATGAAGCTTTCATCGTTCATTTACGATGCTAAAACAATTTTGCTCTTTCTTTTGTTCTTCCATTCCTGCGTTCCCTTTTGACATTACTTTTGTTTGTATTGGCGCTCGCATCCCATGCCGTAGTGCCTTGGGACTCCAAGGAAATTTGGAATGAAAATTGAGTTCATTCAGTGTGCACCAATTACTTCTGCTGAATATTTCTCAATGCAAATCAAGCCTGTGCTCATGAAAGGTCCACATGTATTTGAAATATTTAATTTTCTCTTTTTGGGAAACTTGCAACAGAGCTTCTTATGGTTGATGGTTTCTTTATACATTGCATATGTGCGCATACACAAGCATATTCATTGACGGTCGTGTCAATATTTCTTTTTTCAGTCAAAATCATTTCCATTTTTAATTGTGAGGTATCTACCATACAGTGTCACAGTGAGCGAAATTGGCTATCTTCAATGCTCTGGGGACTGGTGTCAGTTTTAGTCAGATCTGGATCAGGATTATTTGGCTAAGTTAATGGATGTTGGCTGTCTAAGTCTTTGTTTTGTTGAGCTGCGGTGCACGTGTTTAGGACAGAGAGTGGGAAGGTGGTGCTGACTCTCTAGCTGAACCTTGGGCCTGAGCTGGAGAAGGAGAGCCCTAAGGTGGATGTCCCGATCAGGGTTAATCTGGGCTGGGACCTGCCTCTAAGCCTTCTGGAGCTGACAGGGTGAGAGCCAGAGGCATCCTCTCTTTCTTCACTATGAATATGTGGCCTTATTTTCTCAAGCTGTGTTAATGTCTGTGAGTGTTCTATCTCTGCTTTTCTGATATTTGATATTTTCACATTGCAACCATCTTTATGTATATATATATATATATATATACAGTAGAACCCCGACTTACGAAGCGCTCTACGTACGAAAAATTCGACATACGATAAAAGATTTCAGGTTTTTTTTCGCCCGAGTAACGACAAAATGATCGAGATGCGAAAAAACATTTCCGAGTTTTGTTTTGAAATTCGCGCTGATTTTGGTTCGGGTTGAATGAAGGCTACAGTTTGTCCAATCAGAACAATGATGTCTCACTCAAGGAATAATCCAAAACTGGTATTTATTAAAGGTGCATAGATGTGTGGTTACGCATGATCGATAAAACCTCAACGATTGGCACTAATTCCTTATATTTCACTCAATAAACTATATATACAATCTTCAGCCGATCTCTTTTACCTTAATCATCCGTCAGCTCTCTCAGATGGAAGGTTTTGGAATAGTCCATTTCGCACTGAATGACAGGGATGGCTGGAATAGTCCATGTAAGAAGGGGAACACTTTTTACAATCCTGCTCTCCTATTGGTCAGCATTGTGCCGAGTTAACAAACTTTTTCTAATCACTCACCATGGATGTGAAGATTGTTGCTGAAATTAAAAGGAAGAAGAGGATGCTTCACATTGCATTGAAAAGGGAGACGATTGGGAAGTATGGAGCTGGGATGCACTTCATCCCATGCTAAATGTTGTGTTTTTGTAGGGCTTGGAACGGATTAGACAATTTCCATGTAAAAGCCTGACCGACATACGAAAGATCGACTTACGAAGCCAACCTTGGAAGGATTAATTTTGTAAGTCAGGGTTCTACTATATATATATATATATATATATATATATATATGTACGCAATGTCCAGATCCTGATGGATGGACGGATAGTGTTACCCTTAGTCATGTTTGAGTCTGTGCACTTCCTGTGAGGTCAATGTTACACTTCCTGTCGGTGAGGTCTATTGTCACTTCCTGTGTGTGGTGTCATGTTTTGTTTCACTTCCGGCTCATTTCTATGTTTCCTCTCGGGCCCTTCCTGCACCTGTCTTGTCATCATTCATCGTTAGTCTACCCAGGTGTTCGTCATTCCCCTGTGTATATAACCCTCTTGTGTTTCCCTTGTCTTTGTCGGTTGTCGATGTTATCATGTGGATGCTGTCGTTTCAGTCCCCAAGTGTGTGGATGCCATTATCGCCTTGTTCCAATGTTTCTCCGAGTTCTCCAACTAATCCCAGGTTTTTGCACAAGTGTGTGCCATTTCTGTTCGGTTATTTAAAGTGCTTTGTTTCCGTGTTTATTAAATAAAGAGAGAGTTTCAGTTGAGACCCGTTGCTTCCTCGTCATTCCTCTCCGCATCGCACATGTCCTCAAGGCATGACAGTTAGCAGTAGTGTAATTTTTCTTACAATGGTACATTTCCTATTTATTAAAAGGACTTTTGATGAGCATGTTCCTCTTGATGCTACTGATCTGATCTCAGTCATTTGGTTAAGGATGTTGCAGTCTCTCATTACTTTTTTCTGTGTGTGTGTGTGTATGTTTGGATGTAGCACAACCTTGCTCTTGCTTTTCCAAATCCCTCTCTGGCCCCTCTAAGCTAACTTGTTGACTAACAAGTTGTGGCTCTTTTCTCCTCTCGGCACTTGGTCCAAGACAACTACTTGAGACGAGAGGGGAACATTTATCCTAGAGGCCACTTGTGGCTACTCAAGCAGAAAGCTGTAACGTGCTCTCTCTCCCTCTCTCTCTCTCTCTCTCTCTCTCTCTCTCCACAGCATTCCACATTTTTAATGAGTTTCTTCACAAACACTCTAGGGCCGCCTATTCTCTCTCCAGTACTGTCTAAAAGGGGATTTGTCCTAATTAAGAAGGCTGGACATGTATGTGATAGCCCACAGAGCCCACACATTACTTTTTAATCACCTTTAGTTTGTAAAATTTCGGAAACCAATGATGACCATAACTTTTTAAATATTTTTTTAGTCTTCTTTTTTTCCTGCTTTGTTTGTCAAGTTTAATTTAACATTCCCCCCCCCCCCCCCCCACACGTTTTGTCACTAGCTTAACATATATGCAAGCTCTCTTTCTCTCTCTCTCTCTCTCTCTCTCGTTCTGACAAATTCAACTTTCAAAGGACTTTTTGTTTCAAAGTTTTTCAAGTCTCTTGAAGTGAGATTACCCCTTCTTGTTTGTATTTGTGTGTCTTTCTCTCTCCCTCCATGAAAAGAAGCGGTCTCTCATCTGTCCCTGCGCAATTACCCCACAGAACTCCTCCATGCATGCGACACAGCTTTTGAAATGGCCCTCTTTTCTCTTTTTCGAGTTATATTTCATTGTTGACGCTAGTGGGCTGTGTCTATGTATTTAGAGGGTAATTGGTGGGAGATACAAGCAGCCAGTGAAGTACATCCACTTATCTCACTTCTTTTTTTTTTGCCCGCCCGAGCATCTTGGTGAGCGGGACAAAATGCCCATAATGTCTGTTTTATACCTAGGTGGACAAACACAATCAAGGGCTGGTTCGGCTTTGTCCCCGCCGCTGTTTGAAATAGTCTCTGAGTGCATCATTTGTGCCAGGGCTGGCTGCGGGCCCTCCAAGACGGCAACCTTTTGAAAAACCCCTCCCTCCCATCACTGAATGGCATAATCTAATGATTTCACTTACACCTCCCTTATTTAACACTGTCATGGAAAGCAAGGAATCAGCCATTTATAATTTACATGTCATTTGCTGCCTCATATTGTGTGAAATTTAATTACGGCCCCGCTCCGATTGTGGCCGGTGCTCGTTTGTCTCTGGCGGGGCTCACAATGCGGCATTGATGTGAGCTGGGGCGGCGCTGGCTGTGTCTCTTTTTATCTCATCACCTTCTGCTGTAGCCTTCAAGTCTGCTTGGTCCCTTCCTTTCAGTCCTTTGTGAGGAAAATGAGAGAAGTTGACCCCTCATTTTCATTTAAAAATCCAAGGGCCGTCATATAAAAGATTCACGTTCTTTTGAAAGGATCCCATTCAGGGCTTTTAGTACAATGGAATAAACTGATATTTTTTGCACAGAAAGCGATTACCGCTCTTAATCGTGCCGTAACGATTTTTGGAAACTTTTGACTATGAGTGAGAACGGCTAGTCACAGGTGCTTGACTAACTAGCGCAGACGTTGTTCGGTGACGTCAAACAACTTGTGTGTGTATGTGTGTGTTTATGCAAAGAAAATGGAGGAAACTTCAAGGGTGGGAGGGTTTCTTTTCGGGCTCCAGCCTTCGGAATCTCTAATGGCTTATTATTCAACATTTTAGTCAGTTTCTGAAAGTTTCCTTTAAATCAAAGGCGCCGCCACGCTGTAATTGCAGGCTGCTCGGCCTCCTGCGGGGCGATTCATATGACTGTAATCCACCTGACAACTCAGACTCTGCTTTGAGCTGGCAGCCGGCCCGTTTCTCAGCCAAACACTAAAGTCTGAATTAGGAGAATGAAGAGGATAATTATTAGATTCAGAAACAGTTTCCCAGCAAAGAAAACTGTTATTCACGGCTGGGAAATGTGCATTATGACATTGGTTGTAAAGAGTGGTTTTGGGCATTGGTGTATGATGTTGCAGCGAGGAAAGGTTTACTGAAAACAGCAAGCTGGAACGCTAATGGCCGAGGCCTTTGTGAAAGGGTGTTGAGAGATACAGAAAGGGAGAGAGAGAGAGAGAGAAAGGGTGAAGGAGCGCTGCTTGGGGTTGGATTACAAATCAAAGATTGCTGAAGTGGAATAACAGCATTCCACTGAGTTTTTGATGCTCACACATCCATTTCTCAAAATGCTTTGCAACACTTTTACTCATCCCAAACAAAACATTGGTTCACTGTATTTTTGTTCAAATTTTAATGAGAAGCTTTGGTTCACAGTCACATGCATTATTCATTTGCAATGGCAGATGTTGCACGTTTCATGAGAAAAGTGTAATTTCTCTATAAAATGTACACAGAACTTTCTATTCATCAAGGCATGACTGTTAAAAATACAGCAGTTTCCACAAAGATATTAAGCATTAAGCAACTGTTTTCAACATTGATAATAATAAGAAATGTTTTTGAGCACCAAATCAGCAAATTAGAACAATTTCAAGAGAACATGTAACATGTTGGTAACCAGACAGTTAAAGAACAAAAATGGCTACCGTCGACTGTCTGGTTACCAACATCTTTTTTTGTGTTCAACAGAAGAAAGGCGCAATTTTCCTTTTTGGGTGAACTATCCTTTTAACATAATGGCTATGTCTATGCAACTGATGTAGAACTTATTTTTGAGAATGGCACAAAAGCCTAAATGTGACCTCCCCCACTGTAAAATGGCAACAGACCCGCTTCCAAACAATGTTTGGTACCTTTCTGGTATCTACAGTTTCTGACAGGACTCGCAATCGCCTCCTTGCATCGTCTAGCCAGTAAAAACTGTCACTTCCAGAACCAGCCTGTGCTCTGAAAAGCCAAGAATAAATAAAACATCCATCTAATGCATCTCCTGGCTGTCGTCAACACAAGGTAATACACTTCTAACCATGGACAAAATTTTGGAGGATCATACAAAAGGAAGTGTTGTTTTTTGCTTTTCTGTGCAATAACTAAGAGTGAGATTGACTCATGCCACTTCTGGCTTGAAATAGCCTCTTTCTGA
The DNA here is from genome assembly GCA_037043235.1 of Rhodeus uyekii. NCBI lineage: Eukaryota > Metazoa > Chordata > Actinopteri > Cypriniformes > Acheilognathidae > Rhodeus > Rhodeus uyekii. Next base: position 11,737,313 of record JAWRVZ010000003.1, on the reverse strand, counting down.
TTCCCTCAAATGGACACCTTTATTCAGAATCTGCTCGTACTCCTCATGAATTTCATCAAGGCGGAAATGTGACCGTAAACCTGTGCAAAATGTTGCATGATGAGAAGGAAAGTGATGCATCTAACGGTTTTTTATGTATCGTAGTTCTGAGTTTCGTCTGTGCAGACATTTTTAAACTCCCATGGGATAAATTTAGTTTATTAGACATTATATATCACTAAAACAAACCAGCCTTGATCGACTTGATCACGATCCTGTCTAACTTTAGGTCATCGGACCACGACAGTGACCTCATAAAGACTAGATTAGCTTTGTGTTTTACGGATAATTAACCCCAAGCCGACATCTTTAGGCTGGATCTACACACGTAAATTGACGAGCGTCGCTTTCATGCCGGCGTTAACAACGCTGTCATTAAAAAGCTTGTTTCTGTGGCAGTTACTACATGCTATATCACACGTTTTTAACAGAGATTAGCATCTATATGCATTTTACGTCAACATGCACAGAAAGTGTGACTGAAGAGCATTAGATTGGGTTTGTCCTATGAATATTCATTTTCATAAACGCTTGCTAGTTAATATTCATGAATTCTCGCATGCCGGTCCTTCTCGACACCTGTTTAAATGTTTAGATGGCTTTTTCATCTTTTGTGTAGTGAAGTCTGAGAGTTGAATTCCTATTTTAATAAACCATGTTATTGTTTATTGATAATAATTTGTGATTAATCAGGGTATTTTGCATTTCATCTACTTAAGAAAAAGTTTGTGTGTGTTTATTTATTTTTATATATATATATATATATATATATATATATATATATATATATATATATACACCAAATGGCTTAAAAAACATACTAAACTTAAAAAGAAAATCTAAAATGTTTATTCAAGGCAAATGTTTTGTGTGATGGGTAGGTTTAGGGATAAGGTTAGTGGATAGAATATACGGGTTATGCAGTATAAAAATCATTTTGCATATGGAGAGTCCCTGTAAACCACAAATTCAAGAGTGTGTGTGTGTGTATGCACGTGTGCAAAGCATGTAAATAGCCTTCAGATATGTTGTCATAGTTAATCCCATTGTAACATTCGCAGTGCCTTTGTATTTAATCTGAAGGCAGCACTTACATGTATTTTGCTCATGCAGTGTGTCTTGCTCTCACCCCAAGGCCAAGCCTCACACTCTTCAAATATTTAATACACACACACACACAAACACTATCTGGCCTGTCTATGCCGTAGCCGCTGCCCTTGATTCAGCTCCAAGCAACAAACACAAACACATATAGGTGCACACACTTATAGAGTCTAGCAAAGTATTATGACCTTTAACTAGCTTTTGTTTTGCGCTGAATTGCAGCTGCTACACCACAATTTATTTTGTGTTCTTTTCAAAGCACCATCTGAAAATGATTTTATAGTTTAATTGCGACATGTTAGAAAATATTCTTAGTAGACATCAAAATATAAAGTGCGCTGTTTGCATTAGTATTCAGTTTTTGTATGGATTTATTCCTACAAGTTTATCTTTGACAGTTTTATTGCTTTTATTTGTTTGTTTCTTTTTACATTTATTTTTTGGACAAAATAGAAAATAATTTTAATATAAGCCATTTTGCAATCCAGAAACATGAAAATAATCATTGCCATCATTATTCCCTTTGAAATCACAATTCCTACACTAAAATCGGCTCTTTCTTTTATATTTATATACAGTATATTATTTATATTTTTGGTGAAACTTGTATATGAACTTTTTCACATTAAAAATAATACTTTGTACTTATTGTGTTCATGTTGTATTGTAAAACACTTTTGCAGCTTTACGGGTTAGGTTAGGGACAGGTTTGGTGGTAATATCAGATGTAATTACTTACAAGTGTATGTAAAATGACTGTATTGTATCAAATGATAAAAGTTAATACATAGTAGTAAAAAACACTTTAAATAAAGTGGGAACTATGTTTCTGGATTGGACACTTTTTTTTAATTCTGGACTTAATTTAAAATATTCTCATCATCATTTCATCAGTGCTGTTTCCAAATGTATTAAACAAATTTAATACAGTAATTTTCTAATGCCGCCACAGGCTCTCACCTGGGACATTCCACACACATAGATTAAGCCATTCTGGTTTTAAATAACCTGTCTCGACAGGAAATAGCATGCTCTTTTATCTAACTTTCTCTACCTATGTGACCATAACTGTGCTCAGTTCAGCATATTCCAAAGGTCCTTTTACTTCCAGGTGAATATGTTCCTGATATATTACAAATGACCTTTTCATGCAGGCAATCCATAGAGAATCTGAAGGGAATCTGTTTTTCAAATGTGACCAATAAGAAGAGAGCATCTGTAGCAAGCAGTGTGCCCTTTACAAGGTCTGATTGGCATACAGGTAAATATTTACAGAGTTATGGGTTTCTCCATTCGGCCTCCTGATCCATGTGTGTTTCCCCCTCTCTCTTATAGTATGATTTGATTATTTTTATCCTCTCACCTTTAGGATCCATAGCACCCACAGACATGAATTTACCAGTAAGGATGTTTTATTGTAGTCTTGAAGACTGTTCCACCCTGGTAAAACATCTGCTCGGGTCCTGTTCCTGTGTCAGGAGTGCAGAATCATTCAAAGGTTCTGGGGAACAATGCTGCGTAACTCTAGATGTCCAGGGCTTATGGGCAGGCCGAAAGATTTTTGTGTTTTTAACAGTAGGGTTGAATTTCAGTTCAAGATTACTGCCAGACAGAGGTGTTAGGATAGGCAGAGAGCTTGGATTGCTGAAAAACAAGCTTAATTTCCCCTTCAAAGGAAATCTAAGAGCGAACACAGAATTGTCTTAGGAGTTTCTTCTGCACAACTTAAAAGGCTTAACTATGGTGAGAGTAAATAAATGAATTCAGAATATACACTAATCTGTCGCAGATAAGTACGGTAATACAATGCTCATGAATCTTTATTTAACTTTTAATTTAGCTTTATTGTTATTGCCTTTAATTGACAAGTATTGGCTGATATTTAATTGTCCATGTAATGTCCATGCCCATTTCTGCTAGTTTTACTTTTAGGTTACTTTTGCATCATCTATCGCTTACTTAAAGTTTTTAGATAAAACAAGGGAACAAATAATTTCAATGTGGCTGCTCTACTAAAATCAGGGAACAAATGAATAAATCATGGGAAGGAATTATTCATTTGTTGCCCTGATATGTTGTAATACTGATATGTCAATGTAGTGGCAAAATCTTTTATCAATTCTGAATAAGAGACAAATATCCCAATTGTAATTTATAAAGGTCTGTTTTCTTGCAAGAAAAAGTCAACAGTCATCAAACATCCGAAGAGTGTGATAAAGAAGGGAGGGCTGCTCCAGCACTTATATCTCTAGTCAAGGCTAAAGGCTCAGTTGTAATTTTCCATTCCTTATCAGGAACACGTTACCCTCTCTAAACCTCAAGAGTATTTCTTCAGACTTATTATATTTTACTTACTTGTTCTACAGAATAAAAATCGAATTAATAATCAATCACAATAATCAATAATGTCAAGAAACAAAATATAATCATATATAAGAAGGAACACCATGTAGCTTGTATTTCATGAGAATTACCCATTTTGATTTCACATCCGATACAATATTGTCTTCATATTTCAATTCATGCAACTAAACTAACTGCAAAGTGCTAAAACGCCTCAAGTTTGTGTATAACTTGTCTCACAATGTCATATTGTAGTCTAATAAATACAAAACTAGAAGTCCTCACTAGCTTGATATGTGTAACACAAAAAAGTGACACAAATTATCGCCTAATACTTCTGTTATTAGTGACTCCAGCCAGAGTTTTGGAATTCCTTTGATGCTGTTCTTATAGGAAAGACTGTTTTGCTAATCTCTGTTTGAGGAAATCATGCTATTTGGGTCACAAAGTATTCACTCACATTACTGATATAAACACTGTTAAACTGCACAAAGTTGTTAGTGTGGAATTCCCTCCTGATCTCCCGCTAACCTGCAATGCTCACGCTCCTGCTGTGTTTTTGTTGAGGGATTTGTTTATGTCAAGACCAAAAACACGTGTTTGGGGCAATGCACTGCTGAGCCACCAATAGCGTGAAGATAAAGTTACATTCTAGAGAGACTTGGGCCTGACGTTTTGGCTCTAGTGACGCAGGTTGTTAGTATTGCGGGTTTTGTTAGCACGATCTGCTCATTCATGCCTTTTCTTCTGCTTATGGTCTGAGTTTTGGTTGGCGTGTGGGTTATTTTAGAGGAGATTTTGGGTCTTTGCCCTGCCCCGCAGTTGCGGGTGGGGGTGTGGGAGTTACAATAGAGAAGCAGTGCCATGCTGCCATCACCATGACGGGCTCTGGCTCAAAGGACTGTGCTCTGGTCCAGAAAGACACCGCTTTATGTCTGTCTCACTGACTGGGGTGTCCTGAGACGCTCCAAAAAGAGGAGTCAAGGGTGAGGTGTGTAGACTAGACCCCCTTTCCATCTGCTGAGTGTGTGTATTTGTATTTGAGTTAAGCTTGTGATCAAATGTCCGGAAACACAGCTTGTCCTAAATTTATATTATATTATATTATATTATATTATATTATATTATATTATATTATATTATATTATATTATATTATATTATATTATATTATATTATATTATATTATATTATATTATATTATATACAAATATTATATTATATACAAATATTATATTATATACAAATATTATATGCATTATTATTAAATGTTACTTTTCTTCATTTAAAAAGGAAAAGTAACTTTATTTTTCAGCAGTAGTTTGAGAAGCAGTGCTGGTGTGTGTGTGTGTGTGTGTGTGTGTGTGTGTGTGTGTGTGTGTGCGTGCGTGCGTGCGTGCGTGCGTGCGTGCGTGCGTGCGTGCGTGTGTGTGTGTGTGTGTGTGTGTGTGTGTGTGTGTGTGTGTGTGTGTGTGTGTGTGTGTGTGTGTGTGTGTGTGTGTGTGTGTGTGTGTGTGTGTGTGTGTGTGTGTGTGTGTGTGTGTGTGTGTGTGTGTGTGTGTGTGTGTGTGTGTGTGTGTGTGTGTGTGTGTGTTATTTAATGACTGCATATGTGAATGTGTGTCATTCACGCTCACTGTGTCTCTCCTGTTGTTTCTCCAGCTCTTTTTTGCCAGCTGCTGTCACTCATCTGTCCCGTCTGTAACAGCATTGACGCTTATCCCACTGTCTGTTAAAACCTGGCTGGGGCCATTCAGCTTTCTCTACTGTAATCAACTGTAGGATTTGTGAATGGAGAGGTAATACGATTAAACACATTTATAGGTACAAAATATTACTGAAATCCTTTCTCTGAAAATGCCACCTCTTCAACATAATAAAATCAGCAGAGTGCTCAAGGTCACTAGCTTTTCCTGTATTATATAAAATAAGTTTGTTTCGCACTCTGCAGATGCGTTTTTTAATTTTACAGTATTTTAATGCACAGTTTTTGTGCAAATCGGATGAATTAGGCCCTCATGTTTATATTTAAAAGACCTCCATCATCTCATTAGATTTCCCGGAGGGTGTTTGAATGAATAACGCTCGTTCCTCCACTGAAGAGTCACTTCACCTGCTGACTTACAAGTGGTGGACCGAGAAGCCTCTCAATAAAGCTTAGCTGTGCTAGTTCATTCAGAGAGCGATAAGTAGCAGTATTTGGTCAGCAGAGCTTGTCACTGCAAGTGGGTATTGAGAGGAGGGGTTTGGGGCTTCTGAGGACGTGTGAAGTGGCTATTACTCTAAATTACAAGCTTCAATATAAAGCTCTGGCAGGCAAAGGATACACACACTCATACAATGCAAAACTGAAGCATTATTGCTCAGAGTACCAACAGCCACTTGTCTTTTCCCCCCACAGACAGACTGATAACCCTTCTTTACACTTTCTGTAAAGAAAGTGTTCACTTTCTTTTCTTCTTTTGACTTTCTTCAACAATGAACAGAAAACAGGGAACTTAAATGCGCATGCAAACAAGGAAGTAACATACCTGAACTGAGTAATTAAATTAATATCCATACAAATATGTTGTATGTATGTGTGTGTATTTTACAAAAAACGTATATTTGTAAAATACATGCACTCAAACACACACACACACACACACACACACACATATATATATATATATATATATATATATATATATACATACATGTATGTGTGAGTGTGTGTGTGTGTGTGTATGTATATATGTGTGTGTGTGTGTGTGTGTGTGTGCATGTATTTTACATTATATTACAAATATTATAAAATATTTTATTCTATATTATTTGTTTCTATATTTATTATTTTTTTAGATATTTTATTCTATATTATGTCTATTTATATTTTCTCTTTTTTTTTTAAGTGTGTACAAAGTGTTTGTACTGTACTGTAATTTGTTCACTGATTGGTTTTACTCTTTTGTCTTTTGGCCTTGTTTCCTCTCATGTTTATCATTTCAAACACAGCTGCATTAACTCTATTGTAGGGGTCTGCTGTGTATAGACCCTTCAGAGAGATGCTCAGAGTAGAATTATAACAGAGCGCGTGCATCTGCAGCCAACAACGGAGCTAAACATAATTGTGTCTTGTCATATTTAAATGCTTCTCAACTGCGGAAAAGGGACAAAATATCTCTCCCTCTCTCCAGCCTTTCATTGGTCTTTTTGCCTCCTCACTTCTCATCCTCTCTCTCTTTCAGCAGAGACACAGCTTTAGCCTCTACACTTGTCAGAAACAGCCTGGCATTTGAGCGAACAGGGTTTGGCAGAATTCGGTAAGTGATGGGGCTGAGATGGAGGGGGCAGCACAGCCATAGGCTAGAAGCACCTGGGTTTCCTGTGCTCCTTTTTAACCCTTCATATATGTAAACAACGTCTGTGCTTCAAACTAGAGCAGACCTCAGCCAGACACAATTGATTAGCACATAAACACCCTATAATAACAGAAAGCTTCACTACAGATTATGCAATAATCTTCTTCCACCATTGTTCTTATTTAGTGGCAATTAACATTTCTATTTTATTCCCCTTTTTTTATTATTATCGTTGTTGTCGTTGTTTTTAGTTGATTTTATTAATATGTACAGTGGTGTTAAAAAGAGTTTGCCCCCTTCCCTTTCTTTTTTTTTTTTTTTGCACACTTAAATGTTTCAGGTCATTAAACAATTGTAAATATTAGTCAAAGATAACACAAGCAAACACAAAAAGCAGTTTTTAAATGAAGGTTGTTATTATTAAGGGAAAATAAAAAAGTATGAAAAAGTGACCCCCCCCCCCCCCCAAAAACATAACTTAACTGTGGTTTATCCCACCTGAGTTCAGTTTCTCTAGCCACACCCTAGCCTGATTACTGCCACGCCTTTTCTCAATCAAGAAATCACTTAAATAAGACCTGCCTGACAAAGTGAAGTCGACCAAATGATCTTCAAAAGCCAGACTTCATGCCTAGATCCAATGAAATTCAGGAACAAATGAGAAAGAAAGTAATTGAAATATATCAGTCTGGAAAAAGCTATACATCCATTGTTATACAGCCAGTGAGAGCCATTATCCACAAATGGCGAAAACATGGAACAGTGGTGAACCTTCCCAAGAGTGGCTGGCTGACCAAAATTACCCCTAGAGCAAAGCGGCAACTCATCCTAGATGTCACAAAACACCCCACAACAACATCCAAAGAATGTCAGTGTTCATGACTCCACCATAAGAAAGAGATTTGGAAAAACGCCCTCCATGGCAGAAGTAAAAGAAGAAAACCACTGCTGAGCAAAATAACATTACAGCTCGTTTCATTTTTGCCAGAGGGCTTATTGCTGATAACCAAGACCTTTGGGAAAATACACTGTGGACTGACGACATAAAAATGTGAACTTTTTGGAAACTTTTTGGTGTCCCATTACATATGGTGTAAAAGTAACACCACATTTCAGAAATAGAACATCATAACAACAGTAAAATATGGTGGTGGTAGTGTGATGGTCTGGGGCTGTTTTGCTGCTTTAGGACCTGGACGACTTCCTGTGATAAATGGAACCATGAATTCTGCTGTCTACCAAAAAATCCTAATGGAGAATGTCCGCCCATCTACGAACTTGGGTTCTGCAGCAGGGCAATGATCCAAAACACACCAGCAAGTCCACGTCTGAATGGCTGAAGAAAAAATAACACTTTGGTGTGGCCTAGTCAAAGTCCTGACCTGAATTCTGCTGTGGCATGACCTTAAAAAGGTTTTCATGCTCAAAACCCTCCAATGTGGCTGAATTACAACAATTCTGTAAAATGAGTGGGACAAAATTCCTTTACAGTGCTGTAAAAAACACATTGTAAGTTATCGCAAATGCTTGATTGCAGTTGTTGCTGCTAAAGGCCCAACCATTTATTGTGTTATTATTCCTTGTGTTATCTTTGACTAATATTATTATTTAGGATTATCAATATTATAATAATATTAATATAGGATTATTATTTATTATCCTTATTATTTAATGTATCATTTCATTAATGTATGTAATTATATTTTACTATCTCTATATTTGAGTTTTTATACATTTTATATATTTTTATGAATATAATATTTATATATATGTGTGTGAGTGTGTGTTTGTGTGTGTGTATATACTCTTTTATTCTTATGTTGTTTTAATGTTATGTATTTTTTAAGAATGTTGTTATGTTTTATTATTTTAGTGTATTTTTACATTTTGTTTGCAGCTTTTGCAGAGATGGGGAGAGATAGGGAATGTGTGATCAGGAAATATCGCAAGCTAGAATTAAACTTGTGTTTCCAGATGAGCAACACCACTCATGACCATGTGCTCAAACTAGTAAAGTCACGTCTCCAACCCTTAATGGCTTTTTCTCGAGACTGTGCACTGAAATTCTTTACAGATGAACCTAAATTAAAGGTCCGTTGTTGTTTGTTCCTCAGCTGTAGAGGGTAAAGTCTTGCCTCACTTTCGATCAGAGGTATCCTCCTCCTCTTAAGTCCTCTTGTGACTAAACATACAACCAAATCAACTCAAATTCTCACAGCCATGTACACGGAACAGACATATCTGGGGTTTCCATTTCGAATTGGGTTAAATGTGACTGCTGCAGGCTGAACACGCGTCCCGTCACAAGTCCCCTTTGCATTGTGCTTAGTGGTGTGAAAATATACCCCGACAAGGCTGTTTATAACCAACTTACATAAATTTATTGCTTTGGTTAACTTTTGGCATGCTTAAAAATGAGAGAACAGGATATGTCTTTTTGATTTTTGTGCAAAAAACTTGTTTTTGAATGAATACTCTAGATTGTAAATGTCATTCACTAGATATTTACACTGGTATTTTCAGTTTTGAAAAATTCTAATTGCACTTATTAGAACCTCAAATTAGAAGTATTTTCAAATTCCTAATATATCGTAACTATCTGTGTGCTCATTTAACACATCATTTAACATGCTGTTTACTGTTGATTATTAATTTGAATTATACACGTTTTTACAATCCTGTTCAACTTCCACATACAGTGGTATCTCGAGATACGAAATTAATCCGTTCCGAGGCGGCCTTTGTATAATTAGTTTTTCGTATCTTGGAACACATTTTACATGTAAAATGGCTAATCCGTTCCAAGACCTCCAAAAACACCCCATTAAATTTCATAATAAAGCTAAATTGACCTATAAACAATGAAATAACGTAAAATGTCGAAGCTTACCTTTCGAGTGAGGCTATCTCCGAAAGTGGCGGCAGAGGAGGACAAACGGCAGATAACGTACGTACGTACGTACACTTAACTTTACGAAAAAACATAAAAAATGTAAAGTTTGGGGTGCGGAGTGGCTGAGCTAAAGCACGCCAGCACGTACGTATAGAGGATGCATGATGGGAGGGATGCTGTCCAATTAGAGAGAAGGATCTCATGGCTTGGCTAGCATCAGGAACCAATGGGAGAGCAGGAGGATGGTGGTGAGTCTACTATAACTAAGATGGCGGCGTGCGGCGCGAGTTTCAAAATTGTTATGGGGCGAATCTCTGACTTTCAGAAACCTCTTGTCTCTTGAAAACTTTACGTATGTAGAGCAGTAAAAAATTTCGTCTTTGCTTTCTTAACTTGGATTTTTCGTAAGCCTTTCGTATCTTGAGGTACCACTGTACTCTAATAGTTCATCAAATACCATTAAATCAGTCAAATGTCCTGGATTGTGTTTGAATTTAATCAGAGCATAGTATATCCAACTTGACTTGTTGAATTTTGCAACAAATACTATACTCCTCTTCAAAAACTCCAACACTGTATTATATCAAAGCAAATAATCACCTAAAATTTATTTTGATAGTACTATTTATTCTAGGGTTAACCTTCAGCTCAATTTTTTTGCTGCCTTTGACATCAACACAGAATTGATCTAAATGTTATAAAAACTGAAAAGTTTTTCTTTTCGCGTTTTTTCCACGTACCAATGACAACATTGTCAAAAAAAAATCCTGGATCTGCAAAAGCTATTAAAAATGCTGCATTATGATTCCAGGCTAGTTTGTACTACTACAGGCTAGTGTTCACAGGACAACAGTGTTTTAGGGGCATGAAAACAAACTTTTGAAAATGGGTTTCAGAGTTTTTGAAAACGATACCATTATTGAGAATTTGTGAAAACGGTTACGTCATGCGTATGCGTCTATAGATGCTAGTTTCTTTACAAAGTGACATCGCCAACTACTGGCCTTGTAGCATAATACAGAGATTTTAGTCATGTGAGCAGGGATCATTTTGACAACATTGTTCTATGTATGCAACAAATTCAAAAGGAACAACTTTTCAATTTTTAGTACATCCCTGTCAAGTAAACATATCTTTCAGATTACTGCCATTTCAATCTATTTATATTATATTAACCTATATAGGGCAGTTCTACACAAATTATATACATTTTCAAGACTACTGTACCATTTTACGTTTGTGTTACTGTGCCTAGTTTTCAGGCCAATCGCAGTCACACGTACCTGACTGTTCTCCTGTAAAGATTCCTCTCTACATTTCCCTCCCTGCTGGGTCTCCCGAGGGGGCAAAATGACATATTTTTACCCTACAATCATTCCTTACACCTAATGGTAAGATACATGCATTGTTTTTGATTTCTTCTTTAGAGTAAACAGTTGCTTGAGTTCTTTTGTTTGCATCTTTGCTATTTCATGCGATCATCGAAATAGCAATCCTGGTGTACTGAATGAGTTTTCTAACTGGGAACTCTCTTTTCATTCATTAATGAAACAAGACACACTTAAATGACACAACATTATTAGCATGCAGATCGTTTTAAAGGCAACAGGCTTGTGGCAAAATGCCACAAGAATCACATATATAACACTTACAATTAAACAGTTCTGTTTAACATTAGTTACATATATTGAACCAGTATTATTTTCATTTTGTTATTGTTTTAATAATATTTTTAATTAGCTTATTAAATTTTTTTTTATTCAGTTAATAATTTTAGCACTTCAACTTCAACTTATTTCAGTTCATTACCAATTCATAATTTTAAGTTTTTGTTTAGTTGAGGTTTTTCAACATATATTTTTATTTTATTATCTCTTCATTTAAGAGATCATTGGTGGTTCCAAACCTCTAAGACTTTCGTTTGTCTCCAGAACATAAGTGAAGATATTTTTAATGATATCTGAGAGATTTCTGTCCCTCAGTTGACAGCTACGCACACTTTGATGCTTCGAAATGTCATAAAACTATAGAGATCATAAAACTAATCCATATGAATTGAGTGGTTTAGTCCAAATTTTCTAAAGAGACTCGATCGCTTTATATGATGAAACAGATGGAACTTATGCATTTATTCACATATGAACATCAGTTGTGGTCAGCAGAAGTAAACAGTAGCTTGACTTATTTTGTTTGCCTCTTTGCCATTCAAGCAGGTTCGTTTGAGCTTCCTTGTTATGTTTGCTGATCAATGTTTAAATGTGACTAAAAGCCTAAATTCAATCTGTTCATTATATTAACTTTTTGAAACGTCAATGAAGGAACAGAAATTACTCAAACTCTCTTCCCTTCTGTTCTGAAAATAGACGAAAGATTTGGAACAACATGAGGTTGAGCAATTAATGAGAGAATTTTTTAATTTTTGGGTGAACTCTCCCTTTAACAGAAATGTTTTAATTGATTTAACCCTGCAATAAGCATCATTTCTTCAGAATTTATCAATCTTTTAAAACCAAAAAAAATTGTATTTGTTAACATGTGAACTAACATGAACAAGCAAATAACTTTGACTAACATTTCCTAATGTTAACAAATGTTAAAATATGCTTTAAAATATATATTGCTCATTGTTAGTTCATGTTAATGCACTCACTAATGTTAACAAATGAGACCTTATTGTAAAATGTTACTAATATATATATTCCAACACATTTTTGATAGATAGATAAATAAGCTGAAATGGCCTAAGTAATTTTTTAATTTAAATGATTGATTGTTGATTTCTATGAAGAAAAGGGACAACAAAATACATATGCTGTATAGATTATATTAAATGATACACCGTTCTTATTTTCAGCCGCATTAATGTTAGTTATGTTTAAAAAGTGGCCTTCAGTGAAAAGTATGTATGTATTGAATTCAGAGAGTTATAAAATGAAATTAATTTTATTATAGAAATTGTTCTGCGAGACTTCTAGGGAAGACAAATACTTATATTTTGACATAAACAAAACTGAATTACATTGAAGACACAATCTACCGTTTTAAGCTACCAAACATTTTCCTCCTCCAGTTCAGCTGTCACCGTGTTCAACAGCTTGCTTTTGTCTGCAAGCTTTGGAAAACAAATTCTGGATTGGCTTCCTTTGAACTCTGTTGCTATTTTTGTCTTGAAATGATACAGAGATTGTTTGTTTCTACAGGTCCACATTTGAGATAGAAATGGGCAGAAGTTCTTGATATCAGCTGATGATGAAAAAAGAGTGATGAGTAAGCCTGCACAAATGTTCTTCTGCTCACCGATGCAAGACCAACTTAGTTTGACAGTCCATCCACGGTTGTTCAAATTTTTTTCTTTTCTTTTTTTTTTTGTCATAACATACAATTGGCCATTACATGTACAAATACATCAAAATGACTTAAGTTGGAAACTGAAAAACAGAGATTTTTTTTCCATTTTACGATATAATACCGGGCACTTTACAGGAGTCTGTTCTCTTTTATTCTTCAAGTCTTTGTGTCCAAAGAACGATAGAGAAGTGGCACTATCCCAGTACAAAAAGGTCCTTTAGAATCTCCTCTTTTCCTTCCATGGTAAAATACTGCTGAACAGCCCTGCCTTGAAGCCGAGAGAAGTCAGGAGTTGAAGGAGCGCCTCTCTTTTTTCCTCTTCTCTGTTTTCTTTTTTGTTCTCATGTGTCTTGTTCTCACTGTAGTCTGGGCCAGTATTGGGACAGGTCTGGTTCACTGCCTGGCACTTGGACTGGTACAGACACTCCAGGCGAGATTAGACCTGTAGCATGAGGAAAAACAAGGAAATATTTAGGATTGTCATATTATGTAACTTAAGAAAGCAATGTAACTTCTCACAAAAATATATATATATATGAAAAGTGTAATAAAAATATGATATCATAAAGAGTTTAATATAAATAAAATATATATTTTTTTTAAATGCAGAAGAGTTTAGGCTTATCATGTCACTATTGCTAATGCTATTTTAAGCATTTTTCTATTTCTAAAATATGATATATGTTCTGGTTATGTTACACATTTCAAATTATTTAATTGAGTATAAATAATATAAAATATGATATATCTATAAGATTATTAAAACTTTTTAAAATACAAAATATCTATGTTATTAAATTAAGTTTATAATATAGATGTGTATATAATTTAATTAAATATTTAAATATTATGTTTTATATATGTTACATTTCATGTATATATATATATATATTTCGTTTATCTCCGGAACATAAGTGAAGATATTTTTAATGATATCTAGATTTCTGTCCCTCAGTTGACAGCTACGCACACTTTGACGCTTCAAAATAAAACTATAGAGATCATAAAACTAATCCATATGAATTGAGTGGTTTAGTCCAAATTTTCTAAAGAGACTCGATCGAATTATATATATATATATATATATATATATATATATATATATATATATAATTTAACATATACAAAAAATAATATAAAAATAAAACTATATATATATATATATATATATATATAAACACAGTTACATAAAATGTAACATATATAAAAATAATAATAAAACTATATATACATCTATATATATATATATATATATATATATATATATATATATATATATATATATACATAATGTAACATATATTAAAATAATAAAATTTAAATATTGAATTCAATTATATACACATTTATATTATAGTTGTATTTTTATTTTATTTAAAAAATTTATATATAGTTAAAAAAAATTTTTGGGAAGAATAAACACTTACCCGTTGAGGTTGTGCCTGAGGCGGCCATTGATTGGCTGTTCATATGTGCCTGCATGTGCGGTGGTGTGTATGTGTCATAGCTCCGCCCGTTCACCGAAGGACTAGTGGGCAACATGCAGGAGTAGGATGACGTTTGGCTGGGCTGTGGAGGGGGTAAGAAGGGCAAACCTGTCAGCAACACTCACATCTGATATAAACAGCCTTACAGACCGGTATGTTGTAGTTGCGTAAGATTTACGGTGGGTGCGTGGAAATATCGAATTACTAATCCTTGGAAACAACAGGCACAACAGTGTAGAACAATATAGCACATTGTGAAGCATTAAACTGACATACTTGCATAGGAAGGTTGTTGGCCATGGTGAAGCTTGGCATTGGTGGCAGGGCGCTGTATGTGTTCGTAAGGGCTGTGTCTGATCTTCCCAACATGGAGCCTGATGTAAAGGATACTGTATAAAAAGTTTAAAAAAATAATCAGTTTGGAAAAAAGTCTAAACACACCAACAATATGAACGTCTTAGAGTATTTACCTGGCGTTGTGGGCTGAGGGATTGGCTGATAAACGCTAGTGCTGAAGCTGCTACTGATGGGTATGTGACTCGAAGAGTTGCTGGCCTGTCTTCTTTGATTTCTTAACTTTTCTTCTCTCCTCCATTTTGCTCTTCTGTTTGAGAACCACACCTGGAAGGACGTGCTTTTAGTTCATTTTCAAAAACTTTCAAAACAACGTAGAACAACTTGTGTCTAGTAGGATAAAGTAAGGATTTAGTATTTTTCACTCTGCTGTTTAAAAAAAAACATGAAATCTATTGATGGCAGTTTTCTTTCCTGTGTTTATGTATTAACTGTTGACACAGGAAGTTTTTTGGCCGGGCATACTGAAGCAGGATTTAGGTGTCACAGTTTTTGATAGTCAGTTGAAGGTAGCTTTAGTGGGTGGGACTTTCTCATTGAATACGACATTTGATTGGTCGAAATCAATGTAGTGCAGGATGAGTCATCTATTTTTTTTGCAGTGTTTTTTCCAGGAAAGAGACTAGATTTTAAGTGCATATATCTGCTAAAAATGAATAATGTCAATGTATAATTTTTATAGATATGGACTTAAAGCCACATATCTGTGATATCGTCAAAAAGTGATATTATTTGAATACCCATTTTTCCTGTTTTAAATCTGTTTTTGTGGCTTATTGTGTGTTCACTCACCTGTATTCTTGCTTCTGGTAAATCTATTTTCGCAGCAAGTCTCTCTCGCGCAAACACGTCAGGATAGTGCGTTCTCTCAAATTCTGGTGGAAACATACGTTTAAATAAAGAGTTCAAATGTCATGCAAAGTAATTTAGCTACACGTTTCAATCCAACAAATGAAAGTTAACAAAAAAGATTCTATTGTTTGGTCATCGCTAGTGTACAGATGTGTGGGGACGATTTGTTGTTCTCGACAAGCCACATGGAAGGTCACTAACCCGTCACCCATGTGATCAACGAAGATATGCTCCTGACTGTCTGCTCTTGTGTGGAAAATTACTAGTTTTGTTTATCTGTCTTTCTTTCTTAGCCAATCAGAATCATTTAACCGTCATCATTTATATAGTTAGTACCCTCTGTTAGAGTATAATTGCTGTAACAATGTTATTGTAAGTGGGGCGGCCTACGAACTCCTTGTGAGACTTGAAGCTTCTGCTGATGAAACTGCAAACTAAACTTCACTAAAATTTCTTCTATTGACTCCTGGTCTTCATTCAACATATCTGGTCCTCGGGTCTTAGCTGTAATTCCCCTACAGATGCTTTACCATTAATGATCTCCCTGTTTACCTTTTTCAAGTGCTTCTATTTGTTCTTGTGTGAAAGATGTGCGGTTCCTTTGCAGTTTTCTTTTTAGCTGAAGCCTCATTTGTGTTTCATCCGAGTCCTCCCCATTGGAGCTTATTGAATTTGTGTTCTCTCCACCTCCGTCTGACTGCGGGCAGCCATCTGGAAAAGGAAATATAAAAAGTAAAATAACTCACAATTCTCATTTTCTGTTTGGAATCTACGCTTTAATTAGGGAATGTTAGAGTTTGCTTGTCATATTTATTTAGGGAGAATTTGGTGCAAAGTTAGCGGAGCGTTTTGTAGGGTACTGTATCATCCTCTGCAATGTTGTGGGAAAACAATTCGAGCACGCTCGCTTAGATCTTTCAGCATCAAGTCACAAAGGCTGACGAGCTTGAGGGCTTTACAGAAATACGATAAAATGTCCCAGAAACCTTTTCAAATGTTTTTAAAAACCAAACACTCTTTCCCCCACCCTCCTCCTCTTTTCATCCCAGAGTTCTTCAATTAAGCTACGGCCACCATATGGGCGTTTGCAGAGCTATTGAGGTGACCACCAATACTTGAATAGGAGAGGGATGCTTTCACAGCCACACAATGCGGGAGAGTAAGGGTAACTCTTAAATACTCGCTGTGAGGACGGATGGCAAACTTTCGTGGGTTGAATTTTGAGGACACAATTGGACGAGGCGACAAAAGGATTCTCTCGAGCAGTCATTGTAGCACGAGGATTCCAGTCAACAGACTTTTCAGCTCGCCGTGTTAACCTTTATGCTCTACTGTCATTAATCACTGTCCCTAGGGCCGGCCCGTTCAACCTCGGTTTGGATTTATACCTTCTTATAGGCGCAGGGAGAAAACAGCCAGGCCACCGTGAATGAGACATCGAAATGCGAAGGCTCTTGTTTGTCACAGACAAGGGGATAGTAGTGCCAATTGTGAGTCCATAAGCTTTAACCTGCTGTGTTGTTGGACACCAGTGCCTAATTCATCCCACCAGATACATAAGAGGCTAAATATTCAGTTTGGAGTTTGAAAAGTCTAAATAAACTTCTGTTTTACACACAGTTGCCAACTATAAATGAAACTCATTGTACATGGGTGGTGGTTTAAACAGTCACGTGGCCACAGGTCTAACTTTCAGTCTGTGTCAAAGTTATCATTTGGAATATTTCAATATTTTTTGTTCATATTTAAAGGGTCTGTTAATTATTTGTTAAATAATGCTCATAGAACGTGTTATGTTATCTATTATCATTCAATTATTTCCATACAACTGTCTGTCAGTAAAATATTTTAATATAGAAGCATATGTAATAATGTAAGGTTATGTTTTAGTTTTGGGGTCTTATTGAACAAATGAGCAATTTTCATTTCGAATGAGCAATTATTGTTTCCCAAAGCTATGAGAATAGCTTTTTTTTTTTTGGAAAAACATGCAGCTTATTTGAGCAAACAATTTGACCATAAATTAGTTATTTTGTTCTGAAATTTAGTTCAAATTTTCTTCTTCTTTTGGAAGCAGATGATTTGATGAGGTGATGAACAGTGCAACAATAATAACCTAAAATTTAAGGTATATAGGTGTATGACTCAGACTAAAGCAATAATAAATAATACAAATATTTTTTCATACTTTTAACTGGTATGATAAAACACGGTTACCAAATCTACTGACAGGCATATAGTGTGAAATATTAAACTGCACATTAGGCCCACTGGCTTAAAAGTAATTTATTTATGAAAAACTGTGCGTTTCTATGTTCCAAAAAGTTTTAAAAGGTCTTTGTGTTCAGTATCCACACTTTTCAAGAGCTAATCCGAATGTGTGGCCTGTTCTCAAAAGCCTGACCAACTGTCGCCAGATTTAGGATTTGTTTTCTCTGAGAAAGGCGGTGGGAAATAAAATCATTCCTTATTGGGGCGTTGTCGTAACCGGTGAGGCGGAAGGCGAGCAAAAATGTGGCAAAACAACCGCGGCATCTTTCAGCTGTGGGGGCCTTGATCAAAACATGCGAGGACCCTTGGAAAAGGGAAAGTGTTCAAATCCTTTAGACGGCTTTAGCACCCCGGTCCTATGGCAGAGGGGAGGAGCTGCTATAGTCCTCTGAATGCGATGGAGTTGTGTCTCTTTTAGCGTCCTGTCAGCCCGGATGAATCCGCAGTTTTATTCAGTGTTGCGTGACATTCATCAGATTGCGACCATATTTGAAACCTCACCCAGACTAATGTCTGTGACCGCTATATCCGAGGTGATAGATAAAAGTAGTTTCGCTACTTACAAAAAATCATTATGTTTGTATAGACAATACTCTCAACAACAACAAAAAAGCCCATCACAGATACCTATTATATTTTAAGCCTACAGGCTTTAGTTAGTCATAAATCAGAAATGAAATGCTAAATACTGATGGTAAGTAATCGATAGAATAAAAATAAGCACTTCATTAAAGTAATAAAAAATAATCTAGTTACATACAAGGCCACGTGACAATAAACAGTATTAAATATGCATATGCATAGGATATTTATAGGTATATGCATGTCAGGGGAAATCAGACGAGTCCATATGAGTATCTTGAATTATATTCTTAGTAGGCTAAATATGTCTAATGTTACTTATAAAATACGTGTGAAATATTATAGGCTGTTTTTGCTCATATGAACCAGCTTTAGGATGCGACAAAACACTTTTCCCCCCACAAGAAGTAGTTGCTGCAAGCTGTCAAGGATCTGACACGCCGATATTAGGCTGTGCACACATTAATTCTCTATTTACGTCTGTCTTTCGTTGTGTAGCGCCTTTAACACAGACAACTCTAATTGGCAAACGTTGCCATATCATGTCCAGGGTGTCTCCGGTGGAACATTTCCACAGATGTCTCAAACTAAACGCGTATTTATGTCGCCTTAATGGGAAACAAAACGTCCTCTAATGAGCTATTACATAGCGACACAACTGTACACATTTCTCTGTGTGACAGAAACATATTTTGCACAGGGAATCGATGTATCATTCTTCATAAACTGTGAAGGTGGATTGCAACTCGAATTATTCTTCTTCATTGTTATGTTATTGTCATGCCACATAATTTAATTCTCAAGAGTCATTTAATTATTCATATTATAACAGTACATTAAGCCCCGTGCTACCAACATAGAATTTAACCACAAGCATTTATTTAAATATATAAACGATAGATGTAGCAATTCTTCAAAGCGCTATTAAATTAAAAAATATATATTATTATTATAATGATAATTGTTTTACCTTTTTAGATAGGCCTAATAATTCGTCCTAAATGAATCCAAATAGCAATCGGCGAACACAATGCCTATTTTGCGCAATCTTCTTCTAAGGAAAATAAAATAGCCATACCTTGATTGGGCTGTCCTGGCACTGAGGTTCCGGGGTACCAGCCCGGACGGGTCCCCCACGTGCCGGTCTGACCGTTCAGCATCCTCAGCTTTTCATACATGCCATCTGCGCCCATCTGTTGCTTTTCGCTAGCCAGGTTGCGCAGTACTCTGTTTATCGATGACACCTGAAAGACGAACCCAAAGATGCGGCACATTAATTAAAGAGCGCGTCCACGATGTGGCATCTTGGCTTTTGGAACGAAACAATTGGCCCCATTTCTACGCGGGCCTACATGCCAGAGCATCGCATCGCTTCGCATTGTCCTCTGTTGGAGAGGAGATTACAGCAGTGTCCGGGGAGGACCGATGCTGGAGAAGGTTCGCCTTCAAGGTCATTAGTGCGTGCGTTATTAGCATTAACTCATAATGTTGTTAATATATTCATGACAACTTTTCAGAATGAACTTACACTGGGTATATTATCGTTCGTGCAGACCCCCTCCGATAGCAGCCTGTCTCGGATTTCCCACGCGAAGATTGACGGACACTCCCTCTTGTACTGGGCAATTTTGCCGACCACCTCGGGAGTCGCTACTCGTGGTTTACTTCCTCCGATCGCCCTGGGTCTGATGGAGCCCGTTTCATAGTATCTACCCAAGATTTTACTCACGCAGCCGTTCGACACCTAGATGGAAAACAAAAGAAACAATTCACATACATTATTTAAAACTAGCGTGAAATGTTAAGTGTAAGCTGCAAGCAATGATAAGCTTACGTTTTCATTGTCCAGCACTTGGACTTTTGCATCAGCATGGGTCTATAACACAAGAAATACCTTTAACACAAAAAATATGTCTTCAGTGGTACGAGAAATGATGCACTTTTTAAAAATGCATGTCGGCCGCCAATTGTAAAAATTGCCAAATGGAAAAAATATTAGATCCATCCCGTACGACCACTGTTTATGCACTCCAAAATGAAGTTTGAAATGAGTCCTCGTTGCTCGCTGGCATTAATAATGCAAAGTTGTTGTTTTTTTGCTTGTTTTTGTTTTTTTGTTTTTAAATTAAAAACGACTTTGCTATGCAGCTGGGGGGAAACAGTGAGTATAAAACAGCACACATGTGAAACAAAACTAGTATAAAATTATTTCTTTTTTTATGGGTGAAGAGTTAACGTGAAAGGAAAATGCGCGTTCTCATCACCTGCAGAATCCGGGATATATCACACGGCCGCGCGCCGCTGTGAGCGAGCTCAACTATTTTCTGTCTCGTGGAGTCGGGCAACGGTCTGCCGTTGACGAACACACCGCCGAGCTGGTTCACTCCACTGTGACCTAAAAAAGAAAAAAGTAAGTAATTCACGAGCCACGCTCCAAACACAGGCTCTATTCAACCCGAATCCAATCACAGCTGTTTTTAATAGAAGCTTTCAGGTAGCAATTGTCTAAAATGAGTCAAGCATTACAAGAGCGTTGTCAACAAATCTCAATATTCAGCAAAGACCGGTATAAATCGCTTTTAAATCAGCATAACCGCTAATTATTGCTGTTGTTCAGCTGTCATATGTTTTCGACTGGCCTCCAGATGTGCTCGTAATATCATAATCTCCTAATACACAATTGTAATATAATTACACATGCAGAACATTGATTAAGCGTCAGCGCTCTCGTATGATCTGGAGCAAAACATCTCCAACCCACTGAGCCGAGATTTGCGCATCTTTGCAAAGCCTTAAACGGATCAGATGGCGTAATGCTATTTGCGGCATTACATTAAAACTTCTTAAACGCTGCAATGATTTAAAGCATAGCCCCACAGATTAAGTAAAACAACTTAAGAAAAGCATCGAGCGGTGCACAGCATTTCCTATGTAAGCAATTGGCTTATGTTACTAAAGCCCCCCCACGCACCCCCCACCCAAAAAAAGCAGACCAAAGGCACCAAACCTGAAGCCAAAACGGAAAAGCAGCCTTCCCGGTTTGCTTTCCTTCTCAGCTCCCTTCCCTCCGAAGCCTCGCGTTAAATTGAGTCCAAGAGCACAAGCTCCTTTGCAATAAATAAGCTCCAAATATAGAAGAGGGGGAAAATATGATGAGCCTGCCTGACATTTGTCTTTAAAATAAAGCTAGCTGCACGTCAAGTTTGAGCTTAATTTCTGGAAATAGGCGGAAGTCGCCCTGGATCATGCATGGAAGGCTAATTGAAAAGATCAGTTGGAGCACTTGTGGCAGGCATGTCACTTTATGACATCGCTCTGCTTTTGAAAATCGCATCGTCACGACAAATAGTAGCATGATAAAACGACCCTTTCTGTCTGCATTTGGATATCACTCAGCCTAAATTGGACTCTACTCATTTCCCCTTTAAGGGAAGCTTAATTTTAAGGTAGCCAGGGGCTGTGCGCGCGTACGTTCACGGGGGCGCGCCTCGCCCTTAATATATTAAAAGTGACATTTCTCCCCCCCCCACCCCCCAAGTGACAAACCTCCATTGCCTATATTTAAGCACTTGGAGCAAATCTGCTGTTTAGATCTGTAGGTTTATGCGTAAATCTGCAGAACGTTATCTAAAATCTGTATCACGCACGAATGTTTTATTTTTCTTAAGGGTGCTTTTTGGTTTATTCTATCCCAGAAACAACTACTAAAAAACATTATACTCTTAACAACAACAAAAAAAAAGTCAAAAAGAGAATCTATTCCAATTCTGGCGAGAAATTGAATTGGGAACTCCAGTCTTTTTGTGCCGCGTAAAGACGCATTGAAGATTAATTGGCTTTGAAACCATATGCCGTATGGCTCTTAAATGCAGCCACTTGATTTGATCTGCCCAACACTCAGATTAGGATATAAAATCAAACTTTCGCTTGAAAGGTTAAGTCTTAATCGTTCTATAATTCCCCACGGTGAATGGTGTCGGTCTCGCCCAGTGGCAATCATTGCGCGCGCGGTACTCTGTTTCTAATCAATTAATAAGAAGACATATGGTGTCAATTTGGACGCTCCACTCTATATACACCCAAGAGTTATTAGCACAAAGCTTGGGTTGCCGCCTGTGACCTTTAAACAAACCAAAGGCCTAACCCGAATGATATCTTTTTAGTAATACACGCGAGAAATCACACATTTGTGTACACTAATTATCCTGAAGAAGAAAAAAGTTTTTAGGGGGGATATTTTTTAGCCGTGTAATATATATATGTGTGTGTATATATATATGAGAATTATATACGTATACGTTTATATATATATATATATATATATATATATATATATATATATATATATATATATATATATATATATATATATATATATATGTATATGTACATTATATATACGTATATAATTTTTTTATTATTGTGGGGATATGATTTTTATTTATTTATCGCTCATATAGTTCCATGTGCTCTACTTCTGCTGACCTCATTTTACATGGTTAATCCAAATTTTTGCACCTTCCAAAAGCCCCTACAAAAATCATCTTTTCTATGGACGTCAGAATGAATAACTAAAACAGTGTACCAGTCGTTAGTATGAGGACAGAGCAAATAACTGGCACTTACAACAATAAAAACAATAGAAATGAGAGGATGACATTCAACACACCTTCGTTACAGATGTCATACACCTCTTGTCCAGCATTAAGAGAGAAAATACGTCTCATTTATTGTAATCATAACTTACTCAGTACTTTCTACAAATGACTAAGTATATGTTTTGCTAGTTGGCCTTCACACATCTCAAAGACAGACACATCAGCGCATGTAATTTATTCATGCTCTACAACACTCAATGCTGCATCAAAGCTCAGTCTATTATTTCACTCTCGCGGTGTTTCATAAACATGAGAGACGTGCCATCAGAATCATGCAATGTCAATTTCGTCTCTGCTAATGGACTAGGTGGATTGGCCGCCGATGCTAACATTAATTCAGCAATTATTTAAAAGCAAGTCAAGCAGAAACATCCTCTCTCTCTCTAACACACACACACACACACAATTATGCAAAGAGCATATGGGTTAGACACTCTAACTAGGTTGTGTAGCTATGCAGGCTTCTATGTGACTTTTTTAATTCAGGAAATTTCTAACTGAGAATGTAATTATTGCTCTGTCAAATATAGCCTTATGAATTGAAATAATGGCCTGGGAAGTTCCATAAAACTGTAAAATAGTTAAAGTCAGGCTTAAGCAGTGAGTTTAGCTTGCTAGTTTGAGGGAAGTGTATGAATGACAGGCAAAACATTTGGCAGCATGCACACGCCCGACACCCCCGACGAAGAGTGTAAACTGCCTTCACTAATACACCAAAACAAATGCCTTTCTGGCTAGACGCCTGTCACGTTTTTTCCTCGTTTTTATTTCTCTCGCACACCTTCTTATTTCAAATAAACGCATTTCAGAGAAAGAAAAAACTCCACTTACTGTTTTGCATCATGGACGCGACGCCAGACTCCCACGTGGCCCGGTTATAGTATTCTATTAGTCATAAAAAAACAATAACATTGGTCAGTTTCACATTTTTAAATCGAGTGTATTGCAGTGCAATGTGAGTTAGACTTGTGTGCAAGAAAGTTACGGACAATATTGTGTGGGCTGAAGCTTTATTTATTGATTTTTTTTGCATTCATGCTGCAAAAAGTAAGAACAAAAAACACTGTCTCCACAAATACACTTATGTCCAGGGTTTAAACTTGCCTGGAAACAGAGTTGACTGTCCGCTTAAAACAATTTATAGACTCTCATCTGCTTCACTCTATTAAAATATCCCTAGGACAAAGCAAAACAATTTATTAGTACACCTAGCCGTAATTATTTCTTTAGCATTACAACTAAATCTAATATTTGCTTCTTTTTTTTTAAACATATTGTTTTTATGACTAATGTGATAATTAATTTGTTGTTCGGTTTAATTAGAATATAATCCTCCGTGTTAATTAAGATTTTTAAGTTTTAGTTCAAGTTTTCTTATTTTAAATGGAATCGTTAGTGATTATTATTATTACTGAACAAAATATTGCCGACATCTGCTTTTTCCCTAACCTTCATGATTAGAAAACTTCAGATGTTGTGGGCAAGGCCTATTTTTTTTTCTTCTCCCCTTCAGTCTCTTCTAGTGACACACGCTGTCTACCTCGCCTGGCTGCGCTGGAAAAGTAAAGCCAGGAGGGGTGATGGGTCCCCGACAAAGCCCCGCTGAATTTTAACAATAGCTTTCTTTCTCCCTCTACACCAAAACCCAGAGAGTAAAACCCGGGCTCTCTAACTAGCTACACCGCTTCCAACTAAACGTACCAACAACTCTCAGAAAATACAAAGAGCTGAAGGGAGCGAGTCCCCCTCCTTTCCTCCTCCTCCTCCTACACCCGGTTCATCACACCCCCTTCTCCCGCATCAGCCAGTGCAGCTCACTATGACCCGGTGCCCGTTACCTCAATGCCTTTTTGTTTGTCTCGGTGCGCGAAATAGAAAAGTAATTTCTTGTTATAAGTATCTGGAGGTAATTGTGTTACTGGTATGTGTCGTTAAGGGCTGTAAAAAATGTACAACAGCTCAGTGGGGCGCTCAATTGGTAAAAGACAATTGCAATAAAGAACCCATTCAATACATTTACCGAAAAGGAGGCCACTGAAGAAATACTCCCTGCTTTGATTTTTCTCTCTCTTCTTTTTAGTAAATGGATTGTGTGCGCGGTTTACAGTGCACAGCAACAAATAAATACACACACACACAAACACACACACAAATCGCCTGCATAGAGTCGCACGTGTTTCATTAAATAACATTTAGAATTTACAGATAATGTACTGTATTACTTTTCAAAATTATTTGCAACTGTTTAGACATACTAATAATTTGTTAACCAACATTTCGCGTTTTCTCAAATTTTTCTAGGAATGATTGCAAATCAAAACAAATATAATTTATTGCAAATCAAATTTTTTTTACAAAGTAAACCATTTAGTATTGCTTGCCCACGTGGGATATTTAAGGTCTTATGCCTGCACTCATCCTTTTAGTTAATGGTGTGTTTTAATAGTGCTGTCTGTAATTGACAGGCCCTAATCTGCATTTTGTTCGTTCTAATGTGCAACATGAACGCTGTTAATTAAACACACTGATTCAAGCCTTTGATATTGTGCGGAAAGTACATTAGAGAGAAAGTTTAGAAAGTTGAAAACGATGTTGATTTATATCACAACAGATTTATAAAGCTACTATTTGGTGCCTGTAAAATACTGTCGAGTCAGACGCATTCAATTTACATCATTTAAATGCATATGTGTACGATAAAATGTCTAATTTAATATTTATAGATTTAGATTAGATACAAAAATAATATCGATTATATTTTTTCGGTTCGTTTATTTTATTTTATACTAACTAAATAATATGCGCAGTAACCTTAACTGTTGAGTTTGAAGTTTAGACATTAATGTAATTCTGCTTTTTAAATCTGGGACAAAGAAGACCTCGGTCCCCTGACTGAAAAGCAAAACACCAAGTTCACGGTGCGATTTGGTGATGGCGCCCGGCTGAATGTGAATGGTGTGATTCAACCTGACACTCCACCTCATCGGGTCATTGCGCTCCCATTTTCAGGACTGATCTCGGTCTTGGCCTACTGTGACTTTTTGCTTTCTCTGTCATAAATAAGAAGTTTCTTGGCGCAAAACTTGACATAGCTGAAGCATAAAAAGGCAAAGAGCGTCGGTGAAAATCAATGACTTGGTTTGACACCACGAGGCTATGCAGCTTTAGGTTTTCTCTTTCAGTTTTGTTCTTTTTCTCAAGGGCACGAATAACTTTAGCAGCTGTATCATAAGTATTATTCTCAACCCAATTATTTACATTTAGCAAGACTTTCACTTGTAAGCGGTGCATATGCGTAAACGAGTTCTTCAAAAGAGAAGAATGTCTTAACTTACCTTTTTGAGGCATAGTTCCGACAGCTTTCGTGCCCTCGCTGTACTTCGTTCACAATAAAGCGAAGCCTCTGAAGAAAATCGTCCTCAAACAGTTTGTCTTTTATAGTTTCCAACTGATCTCGGGTGGAAAATTTAAATTCCCTGCGAAGGAAACAGAGATTGACAATAAAATGGGATGTCAAGACTGCGCGAGACTGAAAAATGTGCGCTCGTGGGAGTGAGTGAGTGAGAGAGTGAGAGAGAGAGAGAGGGGAAAAGAGGGAGAGGGAGCGAGAGAGAGGGCGCGCACCTATGCTGATTGGTGATAGCACTCGTGTATTAATGTATGTGTTCCTGGTCTGTGCCTCGCCTCCTCTCCTCTTCAGTGGCCCATTAGCTGAGCCTGACCTCTGTCATCATCTCCCAGCAAAACACTTCCTCCTGCCCCGGTGACAGAGCGGGAAACAGGGCCGAGCAACAAAAAAGTAGGTTTTTAAACCTACTTAATCACTCCTCATAATCATATGATTCTCTCACAATTTTCCATTGAAATGCTTCGGGCGTTCGGGCTATTGAATTCTAGGCGACTTGACACTTTTATAGAAAAAAAGTCTTTTACATATACTAAGCTACACAATGTTCTAGGAATTACCAAAGTACCGTGATTCCAATTTAACATGATACTGCAACTGCACCTATAGTCAGATGATAAGAAATAGAGTATGCAATCGTTTCTGTAACACTTTATTTCACAGAATCAATGTTATATGCAGTTACTATATAATAACTAGCCTATAAATTACAACTAACTACCCCCAAACCAAACCCTATAGTGCGTAGCGAGTCCTTAAATGTAGAATTACGCTTAAAACAAAATACAACCTTCTTCTCTTAAATGTCGGCCTGCTTCTATTCACATTGCACTTAACCCCGTTAATACTGTGTTAATTTACGCTGGTCTTGTCCATTGAAACGAGCGCAGACTTTCCCCACGTGTCATTGTTGACTCGGTGTCTGAGAATGTCATCAGCCTTTACGGCGCGCGCTCAATGATCAGTTGAGAGACCCCATACTATTTACATTAATAGCGTGATTTGTTGTCGTTTTTCAGCGGGGGGAAAAGAAACTCCGTGTCGTGGGTTGCCAAGGGGGAAATGAAAATATCATTACGTCCATGGCCGGACACTTAAACTACATTTGTTGATTGCTTGGACATTAGCACACACCTCGGTAAACCCCAAAGCAACCCCTCCGCGCCTGTGTTCGAGGTTACATGCGCTGCGCTCTCAGCTCGCCACTCGCAGCTTGGGGTGTTCCACCCGTTCACTGGAGTGGAATAGATTCCGGGTTGGGATACAAGAACTGGAGAGGGGAGAGGGGAGGGAGGGGGATGTATAGCATGGTGGGACAGCTTTAAAGAGAGACAAAATGTGTTGGGACGCACGGAGCATAAAATTAAGCTGTGGTTGCATACACTTGACTTCGTTTTGACGTGTGAAAAGTGCTAAAAGTCGGAGCTCATCAATAAACTATCGCGAAAGTGAATGCGAGCTCTGACAACCATTGCATTCCCCAGTATAGCACAATGAGGAAACAAACGACACTGCCAAAGAGTCTGCATCGCAATGAAAGGCCGCTTGAATGGGAGTCGGATAATGAGCTGGCGCGACCGTCATGCACTGTCATCTCGGGTCCTGAGGCGCGCCCCCGCCACGCCGTTTGATATTTCCCAATAATTCCTCTCTCCTCCCCATATAAAATTTTTGCTTGTGAAGGATTGCACTGAGATCCAAACGTTTGGTTTTAGTGTTTTGGGGTGCGCGCGCGTATGCTAATTCATGCTAATTCCCCTTTTGCTATTCATAATAGTCGTAGCAACCAAAATGATGATTGTCCTTTAAAAAAGACCACTTTAAATCACTTTTATAAAGTTTATAGTTTTTTGGGGCAACCTGGTTTAGCAAAGAATCTTATTAAGAATTGCGAGTTTTAAAGTTAGCTAAAAAGGTTTGAATGTTTCATTAGCTTTGGTTCTTCAGAACCAACTAGCCTATTTGTTTTTAAAACTAAATGAAAGGTTTTTATGGATGATTCATGACATCAGGCTGTAAAACTATTTAGCTTCTAATTCGAAAGTTTACTTGTAAGAGTAAATATAAAGTACATCAACGTGTCTATATATTATATTCACTCTGAAGTTTGGCCACGCAGCTTTTAAAGATACAACTTGTTTAGATCAAATATTTGACTATAGTTCGAGACGTTTCACATGGATGGCCTCTTGTAGTCCTCCCATCAATTAGCACAATTCGGATTAGCAGTTGGTGGTGTTTGGTCATGAAAAAGAACCTAATCTTGTCGTTATTTCCCTCAGGCAAAATAGACTGTGCCTCGCCTTCCCTCTCCCTAAAAGTTTTCAACGGGAGAAGAAGAAAAAAAACTAATGGTAAGGGGAGGGGATAAGAGTGAATGCAGGTGACGTCAGAGAGAGAGAGAACGAGAGAAAGGCTGGCTCTTATTACGGCAATGTGGGAAAAGTTTATCGTTATGGCCAATGCAAGCCACACATCCAGGCACCATGTTCTGGGGGAGGGGACTTCTCTCTCTCTCTCTCTCTCTCTCTCTCTCTCTCTGTGTGTGTGTGTGTGTGTGTGTGTGTGTGTGTGTGTGTGTGTGTGTGTGTGTGTGTGTGTGTGTGTGTGTGTGTGTGTGTGTGTGTGTGTGTGTGTGTGTGTGTGTGTGTGTGTGTGTGAGAGAGAGAGAGTGTGAGAGAGTGTGTGTGTGGTTGCCCACAGCAACATAGACCACCGCACTGGCAAAGGCCCTGCGACGTAACTCTAATATCCAAAAGAAGCATGTTAAACATTATTCCATTTCATTAGTCTATAATACACAGAAGTTGTCTTGGACTGATAGTTGTACCTGTTGTTTTTTTTTTTCGTTCTTTCTTTACTGATTTTACCAGAGAGGAGAGAACCAGAGAAATGTTTTGCGGCTTGTATGGAGTGTTTAGATTGAAATTATTTCGATAACATGACGTGTTTCGGTTGTCAGAGTTTATGGGAAGAGTAATCAAGTTTTTGCATTGCATGTCAAATGAGAACTTTATTCCTAACAACTGTGTTTTATATCAGTAGCCATACTGAATAGTGCAGTTTGCATATTGGTTTATAATACTTAAAATATTTATTATCTTACATTTAAACACACAGTTTTTGGTTAATCTAATTTAGCTTTATGTGACGAATTATAAGGTATCAAGGGAAATTAATGTCATATAAAAAATCTCCTTTATGGCAGCTACAAGATTTTTTAAAAGATCATTCATTCATTTATTTTTATTTATTTACAGTATTTTAGTACTTTAAACTTTTTTATCTATTTTTAATCTGTAACTTACTTGCAAAGGTATTAATGAAATACTTAAAATCTGTTTTCCACTTTTTTGTTTATTTAGTAATATTAAATTAAGCTTTACGGATGCGCGACGTCCCATATTTTCATAATAATAAAAATGCTGTTACTTAGTGAATCGATTAAATTATGTTTACTCTCATCTGACAGATAACATATTTCCCACAATCATTCCTCGTGAGGATCTCTTGTTTGCAGATGTCTTTCAAGGCTTTAAGTTGCTCATAAAGCACTTTCCTGGCATGGTGTCAAAAACGAGTATTAAGCATTGAAGGAGAATGAATCAATTTCACAGCATAGTTTTATAGGAAAAATAAATTTCCGCATGCCAATCATATTTCTGTTATTGTTCAAAATTAACAGAGCTAAGAATGATGTCAGCGCAACAATGTGGTGCCGTAACAATCGTTAAAACATGATATAAACCTTGTAAACTTACCTCGTTAAATGCTATGACCCGATCCTCGCGAATCATATGTGAGTGATTTCGTTATGAGAGGAACGTTTCCAAACGGGACAAGGATCCGTTTCACAAAACTACTCCCAAAGTAAATAATATCCAGTCCAACAAGCCGAAAGGGGAACCGCAGGGAAAGTTGTGAGAGATTGTAAACCCCTCTTTGTAGCGTTGATGAAAACACTAGCCTATTTAACGGATGAAAGCGGGTCCAACTTTGGACTGTCCTTCGTGTTTCTTACGACACACGCAAACGCCTGGATGAGTTCAAAATACCCCACTTTAAACGTGGTCCGGAATAAAAAAGACGTCCTCTTCTCACCATCAACTTTCTCTAAATATTAACCTCAACCTGGCAGTGATTGGCTGGAGTGACGGCTCACGTCACAATTGACGCCATTTATCATTCCCCAAACCGGGAAGTTGAAGGAAAGGCTGTGTTTCTGTGTGCGGTGATAAACCATAGGAGCTTCTTTGAGGTTCCTCAGATTTAATGTAACAAATTGAGCCATAGTGAAAGGAATAGTTTGAATCACCAAGGCACGAATTCTTTAAAACATGTCCGACTTTTTGTTGTGATAGATTAATTTTTAGGAGTAGGGTTCAAATGAAATGCACGCGCAACATTGCAAATAATTTATGCTGTTTAACCAGCAGATTATATTAATTATCAGGCCAACAATTAAAGTGTCTTAAAACTCGCCTTGTTTGCTACACTGAAAACCCTAATAAGTTGAGTTTACTAAACTGATTGAGTAAACTCGTTCCCTCAGTTCAATTGAGTAAAGGCAAAAAACGAAACTTACATATTCAAGTTGACCTATCTTGCCGCTCACGTTGATTGCACTTAAATTGTTAAGTTCACCAAACTTGGTGCTTATATAATGTACTTAAAGAATTAAGTTCACTTAACTTGGTGTTCATTTTAAGTGTACTTGCCTATTTAAGTTAGCTCAACGTGAAAATGAAACTAAAATTAGAAATTATTTATAAATTACAATTATAACGTTTTTATTTTTGACTGTAAGCTTTGTGCAAACATACAAAACTAGAAAAAACAACAACATACTGAGATTATTGATTGTCTTTATTGGCCAACCTTTCATATTAATGAAATTACAATGCACATAGGAAGCTCGTTTCGTTATTTATTTCGGATGATAACACAAAATAACGTGTATATAGTCTCTGTCATGGGATCCCACCAGCCCCAGAAAATAAAAGCTACAAAAGTTGTCATTCTTGTATCATATTAGTAGCTCAAAGGTACATATAGGTGCCAAAAGTGTACATATTAGTACCTTAATGTACATATTAGAAGTGAGAGTGACAGCTTTTGTACCCTTTTTCTGGGAGTGTGTTATGATTCCACCGTTTAGACCCCGTGAATCCGGCGCAGCCCAGCAGAGATCTTGAGATCTCCACTGGAAACCGCACGGCCTGGCCCCGCTTATCAGCCTGTCAATAAAGCGAGATGGGGATGCTAAAGCCGGGCCAGGTGCTGTCTCTCCCTCTCTCCGCTGGCCTGCACTCCAGAGCGCGATCAGGCGTAAACTTAAATCTGTCCAGCCAGCTTTCCCTTACGCCGACCCTCTGAGAGAGAGAGAGAGAGAGAGAGAAAGAAAGAAAGAAAAGGGAGCCCCCGACACACATAACCAATCTTGTTATACATGCACATATATACACACACAAATGTATATAATAATATATATATATATATATACATACATACACACACATTAAACACACACAGTGTTTAAACATTCTAAACTATTGTAAAGAAACTTCAACTAGCCTACTGTTCTTCACTCTTTTACGTTTTATTAAGCTAGATTTTGTTGTTGTTGATGATGAATGTATGTGTGAGAAAGAGATAGGCCCTACTTCTATATGAATAAAAGTTTTTTTTGTATCCTGAATGCCTAAATAACTTGTTTTATTATAATAATTGAATAAGTGACGTATTGGATATAAAAATATAAATATATTTATATTGAATATATTTATACTGAATATAAAAGACAATTTTATGCTTGTGGTTTTTGTGCTCCTTTATTAATTAGTGGCTAATCAAAGCAAAAACTACTTCGATTAAAAAAAAAACCCGTGACGGCCTGTTTAATTCATCATGAGCAGAGAATCACTCGTGTGGGTAATTTATCCATAGCAAAAGCTTTCCTGACTTGTGAAAACACCTGACAAAATATTTATGGCACTAATGTGATTTCATTGGAGGTGGATTTTGGTGATTATGAAGTAATTTAATAAGCTTGTGTGTGTGCGTGTGTGTGTGTGTGTGTGTGTGTGTGTGTGTATGATTTTATTTGTTCAAGCGACATTAGTTGAATTCCCTCGGGGTGATTGGATGCAGTTTTCTTTAAGTTGACATCTATGTCCTGTGTGTTAGGAATTCCCTTTTGCTCAACGCGAAAAGACTGAATTCGATATTCAATGTATTTATAGGCGCGTCATCTATAAAGAACTTTGATTATTTTCATTTAATCCCAAACTGTTTGCCGAAGACGTCGTTTTTGACTGCAACAAAATACGTTTCGTTATCTTCATTGAAACTCACAACAGCATTCAGAGGCACTAAGAAAGATAGAGAGAGAGAGAGAGAGAGAGAGAGAGAGAGAGAGAGAGAGAGAGAGAGAGAGAGAGAGAGAGAGAGAGAGAGAGAGAGAGAGAGAGAGAGAGTTCAGACTCTGAGATTAGATATTGACAGGGACCAATAGCATAAAGGGAAGACTGACACCTGCATACTACAAAATTATATAAATGGATCAAGCGCATTTGTCATTTTCTTGTCAAGAAAAAAGGATAACCTTAAACACTATTGTACCTGCATGAGTGACATTAATGGAGTAATTGATTTTTTCTTCATGCACAGAAATTATTTTTTATATATTGGGCGTTTTGACTGGTCCTCCCATAGGCTGATGTGTATTTTCTTTGTGCTTGCAAATGAAAATGAAAGATAATTTTGAATGTAAAATGGCAGATGTATATCGTGTGTGCTTAAATTAATCAAAATACCCTTTTACAGTTTGCAATTGTATAAAGTGTGGGTTTTTTTACTCTTAATGGTACTATTCATTGACTACATTGCCAAAGTAAAATGATAAACTTTGATGAACATTACTTTTTTTTAGATCTATTTTTACTCAGAACATGGCCCATCAACTTTCAAGCTGCGCATTAAGATTATCAAATGAGTTGGAGGGGAATTTCTTGAGCAGACAGTGATGTAAAACATCACAAAATTGAATAATGACTAAATGATGAGGATAGACTATTCAGTAGAAAATTCCACTCCATAAATGGACAAATTCTGTGTTCTTTGTGATCAGTTAGGTCAGACATAGGCCTCATGCCTCTGGAAAAACTGCCTTCTTCTGAGATCATCCTCTTCTTCATGAGGAGAGATGCCATGATCATTCATGCTTCTGCACTGTTGCTTTCAGATCCATTTCTGTGCATTTATTTCTTACCTTTGTTAAAATATCCTTCAGCGCAAAACATTTGACTTTAGCTGCCCCTTAACAACTGTGGAGTGTGAAGACCTAAAAGGAAACATGAAAACAGATCAATTTGTCATGGACAAATTTGCATTGGCTTCGAGTTTGAATTGAATATAGATGCATCAATTTTCATCTTACCAAAACATTGTTTGTTATATGTCAGTGTTTCCATGTAATTGTTATATGCACAGCTGTGCATGGCACCTAATCAAAGTTTTGTTCATAGAGACAATGAAGGCCTGGACTTGGAAGCCATCCAAGTTCACAAGCAAATGAGTGCTGGGAAATATAAACAATCTCATTTAAAAACATTATTTTAAATGTTCTTAGATATAATTGCAAGATGTGCATACGGTTTCAATTTTCTCAGGGTTGTGCAAAGGTTGAACTTAAATATTATACACTTTATATCAGTCTTGAAAGCCATTTTCTTTAATCACATCATATGCTTTCCTTTTCTATAAACAGTCCAAATGACCATCCTCATTTATTTCTACAGGTTATAGAAATTGAAACATTCACTGTCCTATCAAGTGACATTCCCTGTTACCATTCAACATATATGAGTCTATTCCCATAAATTGGGCCCATGCCGAGTCAGAGCAACCAACGTAAAGCAAGACATCAAGCGGAGAATTGGGTTTCCCTTTGGCCGGTTTTCCCTGGTGACTCTGTCCATTTACATTATAATTTCAAATGCCACATCTCTGGGTGTTTTATGCCATTGTTGGGATATCCGAGTGTCCACTGAGACCAGGACCCTTGACAATTTCTTATAATTAGCATCCCCCATCTTGCCAATATCTGAAAGGCTTCCATCCCAATCTTAATCCATGCTAATTTGGCCTGCGCACCTCCAGGTGTTCTTTCCCAATGCATACATTGGAATAAAGCTGTCGGGCGCCTCAATAAGTGATATAACTGATGTGATTTTTGATCCTGCTGGGAATTCAAGTTTTTATCACAGATAAAAAGAGTTAAATAAACATCTCTTCCTCTGTCCCTCTTTCTGAACTTCAACTTCCCAGTGATAATCATCTTAGAAGACAAGGAAGCAAAGGAAAGTTTCAATCTAATGTGAATATGGGACTAATAATGATATTGGAGATGAATTAGTGAACTGTAGAAGTACAAGTAAGGTTGTATTTCCAGCATACATGTAGTTTGAAATTAAGCGAGAACACATAGGGTTTGTTAGTCTATGGATTTGATATTGTATGGATTTATCCTCAGCATTATGACAATATGGATGAAGCATAACAGAATTCCAAACTCTTTTGCTCGTTTATCCACATTGTCTGTCTGGAAATCTCGTTAAACTTGTGATGAGGATTGTTATATTTCATGAAACCGCAAAGCAATTTTCTAGGAAACCTGTGTAACAGGAGGGAGGAGATTATGAATAAAACTAAGGTCATTAAATCGGGCCGCATTGCTCCCAGCGAAGCGAAGACGAAATGTAAAAACACCTAAAGTGACAAACTCAACACAAATCTGGCTGATACATTTAAATAGATTC
This sequence comes from Rhodeus uyekii, assembly GCA_037043235.1. NCBI lineage: Eukaryota > Metazoa > Chordata > Actinopteri > Cypriniformes > Acheilognathidae > Rhodeus > Rhodeus uyekii. The sequence goes on along the minus strand of JAWRVZ010000003.1, from coordinate 11,701,817 downwards.
AGCTGTTTGAATAACAGGGATACTAACACTAAATCAGGCAATAACGACGACAAACCGCCCGGAAAATAGATTCATGGAGTAATGAGATTTTTCCGCTTTTATCTAGCTGACAAATTTTGTCCTAAAGTAAATATTTTGAAGATAATTGAACTGATTAGCTACTGCTCGCGTGCTCATCTGAATTTCTGAATGCGAGTTGTAAAACAGAATACACTTTCCGCAGTGAAATCATTATTCAGTTTGTCGAGTGATATTACAAACGACGCCACGAGTTATTAATGCAAATGCACGCGCATCCATCGCGTTTAGATTTACGTAGAAAAAATGTCCAACATATCGACGGTCCGCGAGGCTTAAAATATTGAAAATAATACAACTTCTAAACACTTTTTTATGTGCTTAAATAATATCAGTCGCACTGCCCATAACGAATTTTAAATAAATTAATTAATTAATAACTAAAAACGACGTTTTATATCTCACGAATGAAGGTGTTTGTTGTTGTTGTTAGTAAGAGAATCTCTCGCGGTACAAAACGAGATCATAATCTGCGTCCGTCGAATGAATCCTTAAACGCTCGTATGTTGACAGAAAACCATCTGTTTACGTTCCTGCCTCTGACAGAATCTTAAATATGCTTTTAATTAAGGCCGGGATAAAGCTGCAGACCTCATGATGAGCGATAATTACAAATTACACTACAAATCCGACAGATGTGACAGGGGGCCTTCGTCTGAACACGGAGAAAATAAAACGCAACCAAGTTGTGCTGGATTCATCTGGTGTCTTGAGAAACACCGTCTTTGATTACCCAGACAGGATTTGTTCTTCTTCTTCTCCGTCACGATTGCTTTCATATTTCTTTGACGTGCATTGATTTGGAGGCAGCTGTAAGACTGTGTCACAGGAGAGAGGAGCAGTCACAACGCATTAGTCTGATGGCATAACTTGAACGTTGGGGCCCTACAGAGCGCATGTTGAGAGACCATGTGATGGCTTGTCTTGGCTCCCACATAAATGGATAAAAGGTCTAATTAGTCAATTCTTAGTCAGTTACAAATCTGATGGAGGAGCATTTAGATTCTGACGCTTGCTTCATCACTCATTACCTGTAAAATATGACGTGATCTTGTCTGTAAACAAACAGGTTTTACTGTTTAAGCACAATCACTGAGTTGAATTTAGGGCAGTTTGTAATAATAACTCAATAACTCAAATATTTTGAACTTTGAGCTTTTGAGTTCCTCTCTAATCAATAACGTGTAGTGGCAGAGAAATACTTTTCCCCCTCACTTTCACCCGCGGAGAATTGAAAGAGTAGAACACGTTTCATCAACAGTTTATTTAATATTTCTGTGGTTGTTTTCAACTAAAATTAATTTTTATTATCATGTTTGAGCGTGTGCCGTAAAGTTGAAACCTTGAAAACACACCAAAAATGTCTGTACTGTTAACTTGACTCTGGTTTCATTTCATTTCATGACTTTTTTATTTGTAAAAAAAAAAAAAAACTGCTATTGCGTTATTTTAGCCTATATTTTGAAACTTCTTAAGCGATTTCAGCTTAATCCAAACATGTAAAACCAGCCAAATGACATGTGTAAAACTTATATATTTTTAAATATTATATATAATTTTTTTAAACAAATAGGCTACTCAAATGCTTTCAACTTGAATAGATGAATAGTGAATTACTGAATGCAAAACATTTTTGTACATTTTTCTGTTATTTTCCTGCCTTTTAAGCATGGATGTGTGTTTTTTTAGATGATATATAATCACCATTTTCCGTCTGTGATAGTGTTATAAATCCGTGATAATCCGTGTCTATAAGAAGTTTACTTTATTTCCCTGATTATGTTAGATTACGTGCAGTTTTAAATCACTTTCCTCACAACATTATTGCAGTTTTGTCTGTTGCATGCGGTGACTAATATAAAGGTGGAGGTGAATTATGAGTTTTAAGAGCACGCGTTTCGCTGTGGATTTATGACTGTGAAAGGGACCGATGCTTCAGTTTTAATCGCCTTCAACAATGCTTGATCGCCCTCTAGCGGTTCGTCTGCATCAGAGGAACAGAGAGAAAAAGAGGTTCAATTAACTAAAACACCGTCAGCACATTTGCACAAATCAAGTTCATGTAACAACGAAACATAAACACAAACGCGTATTCAAATTGCACTAAAATTTAATGTTTGACATAATATAATCAAGACGTAAAAATCCCAAACCAGCAAAGTTTCTCTTGCAAGTCTATCTCTGAGGCCAAATGTCTTGGACACCTATGCAATAGGATTATAGGTGAAACAAGACACACACACACAAAACACTTTTGCCTATTGTATGTGCGCTTGCAATTGTGCGTTTTTGACACATGCATAGTCAGTTCTTAAAGATGTATGTAACGTAATTTATGGTAATTAGTATCTTGGCCGCGCAGATGTCTTAGCCTTCAATGGTTGAGGCGCTCGTGGTGCTGAAAGGACAGCGACCAGTGATAAAACGATCGGGGTGCCAATAATGGGGGATGAGGAATAAAATTAATAGGTTCGTGGTGTTAATCATTTACAAATAAGTGGGCCTACGTGAAACAACGTTTTATTAACCAGGAAAGTTAGTCAAAATTTGATTAAATACGCTCACGAAGAAAAATCCCTTTCATCTGAGGCGAGGCAATTTATTTAAATAGCAAATATCATACACGATGGTAAATCAAAGTGCTTTAGGTAGGAATAAATGAAATCACCAACAAAGGTGAGAATTAAAAAAATAAAAATAAACAGCTTAGCATAAATGAGGAGGTAACCATCATAAATCGATATGGTATTTGTTGTTATGCACACTAAATGGCAATAGGCTATGGTTAAATTCACGTGACACTTTCTGAGGATGTTTTGTGTTGCTCGATAGGAAATCGGAGTTTATATTTTAAAGCTTTTTTTCTCTTTTCCCCCCTTTTTTTTGCGTCACTTGAGTTTGGCAACTAAGCCAAGAAGTTTGCAGAAGTTTTTTTCTAGCGTGCCCACGGTAGACAGTGTGCGTCGGGACCTTTTGGATGGTAATGCCCAGTCAATTACATTTCTTTCGAGATCATTAAACACAAATCCGCCTTGTCTTTTAACAAGGCATTCCCGTGTTTTAATGAGGGTCGGGGAAGGTTAGAGTTACTTTTAATGGACGCTTCCCCCCTGCAGCATCACCGCTCAGTATTTTACGCGTCTGCGTGTGTTCAGACATTGCCAAAAATTTGCGCAAATAAGAGTTCTTACCCTTTACCAGCAACACTAACGAGACTTAAGATTATTTATGATAGGCCTCGTAGCCAGACAAAGTTTTATCATATCAAACTTATATTTTACAGAACATTTGTGTGATCTCATGTTGGTGAATCGTCAATGCACTTCACTAGTCATCCGCTGTCGTGTAACTAGAATGCAATTTCTTCTCGATTCTGACATGAGAGCACGTGCACGGGTCTATAGTGAGCAAAAGAATTGCAATGTCGAAGTCATGTTTCAGTGTTCAAGGCCCGGTAAATTACAAAGAGAGAGCAATTGATTTCTGGATTCGTTTCATGATTCGTTGCATTGCATTAATTCTGCAGGATGACATGCATGAAAAACACTGTTGTCTCAACACTGATGAGGAACCCAGCTCAGAGTGATACTAGATCTGATGTACTTTAAGAGTAATTGGTTAGAAAATGGTTGTAGGAATGATATAAGACATTTCACCTTTAATACACACAGCAAAAATACATCTGCTTATCAGTCCTTTATCATCTGAGGTGCAGCTTTTCCTCTCAAGCCATGATAGCCATTCCTGTGTATTGAATTCAAACCACAGTATTACATTTAAAACGTTTTATGGTAGATTGCAGATTTTCTTCCCTGATGTCAAGCTAGCACAAGTCAGAGATGATCTCTACTAAATGAGGTGCTCCACGCTTGGCTAATGATGCTTAATGAAGTATTCCGGAAAGTGAAATTATCATTCAAAAATGTGGCAGGAAGAGGCAAACAATCTGAAGGGTTGTAACACTCAACCACTCAGCAGCCCAAAGAACAAAAGTACCATGCTGAAAATTAAACTAATGATGAAAAAATATGCATTAATTTTGCATTTGAGAGGACATGGAAAATGTCAGAGATATTTAAAAGGTTAATCTTTAATTCAACCACTAATAAACACAGCAGGGGAAAAGGAAAAATTAATCAAATGTTCTTTCACTGGACATATTAAATAATCTTATAAATTAATAACTGTCTGCCCGACAGTGTTCTCTCTCTCCCCACCCTCTAAATCAAGTAATTATTATTCATATCAGTGGAGGAGGCTCAAATAGAAAGTTTGCGGACAGTATGGAGAGGGGTCCTGGTTATTTTTACATTTGTTGTGAGACATCTTTGCCACATTGAGTGGAAATGTTTGCTGTCAGATCATTATGTTGGATTCTGTGTGATTAGATTCAATTGGACAATTATACGCATCCTCATGCATAACAGAAAAAAAATATATTTTGGGCATTGTTTTAACTACAGTGGAGTAGGGTTATGTCGACGGACTCGGGGGTCGCAAAAAAGCGTCGAGAAAACCGATGATCGAGATAACCAACGGCCAATATGGCGATTTGTTTGATGAAGCGATCGGCATGCTATAAAAATGTACATACACTGTATATGTTTTCTAACAACAAAAGGCATATGTGCACCAACTAACAGCAGAGATTTACCAGTATACAATAAAAAACACCTTTGATTCTCCATACAAACCTTTAATTATATTCTCCAACATTGCAAACACAATTTCGCTCATAACATATTTGTGAGGCCATCACGCTGTACTAGATTGCATACTTTCTTGCGTTCTGCCTGTCTAATGTGCTTTCTCAACAAATTCGCTTCGTCCCGTCTTTTAATAACCTGGTTCTTGAATCCGCAGCGGCGCTGAGCAGATCGCACGTCAGAACAGAAGTTCTTCTGCGGCTGCGCTGCACTGTGAGACAAGCGTCACTGGAGATTCACGTGCGATCCACGTGCAACGTGAACTCAGCGCATGCGCAGTGAACTAGGTACGATCTTAGTCACGAGATAACCATGTGAAGTTGCGAATTTGTCCCTCTTTTGTGCTCAAGATATTAGGGTTCGGCGACATTAAAGAATCGACGTAACCGATGAAAAACAAATAGGGAGTTTGTCGGTTTCACTTCAAAAACGTTGATATAATAGCGAGTTAACCATGGGTTGAGATAAGTGAAATCCTCTGTATTTTAGTCCATGTGAAAGTCAAGACATCATTGTTGGGTCCCATTGACTTTCATTGTATGGACAAAAATAAAATGTCCGTCATTAATCTTTCTTTGTGTTCAAAGGTTTATAACGACGCAAGGTAAATGATGACAGAACTTTCATTTTTAGAATATGCTAAGTATTTCTTTAATCTTCACAGGCATGCCAAGAGCAATAACGTTCTTCTACAACTTTGTAAAAACATGATGGATGTGGATTGTGAAGTTTGCCACCTTTTAAAAAAGATCTAAGTTTCATATTTTTACCCTTATTATTGATCAAATACATACTATGCTATTGATTGTGAGCAGTCTCTCTAGAAACAACAACTTTGAGATTATCCTTCACTTTCTTAGGACTCAGTTTTCCACTTGAGCTGAGTCTATTTTGATGTATGAGTGGGAAAAGTTTGCTCTAGTCGACGGGCTAAGGTCATGCTTATGTTATTGAACTCAGTGCCAGGCACGTATGCAGGGAGCGAGAGAAGGACTTGGAACAAAAGCGGATTCACCTGCTAGGCAGCATATGCCTCCACACTGCCATTCCCTACAGGCCGACAGCACACATCCAGTCAGATCTGCCGCTCTATGCCCAAATAATAGCTCTCTGCTCTTGTTACCACACACTACAGACCTGTGAGTGTAAAGAAGACACTCAGTTGTGTGGGATACGGAAGGACAAACCGTTATTGTTGGCTGTCTAGTACTCAAACGTTGAGGTTTTCAGTCACCTTGAGTTTATGGTTAAACTCAAGGGAATTGAGGGAGTTGAATGGGGAATTGTTATTATTTCTTATTATATTGTTTTCTATGTTTCATAGTATTAAACTTTTATACAATATAAACAGACAATTAGAAGAATCATTCTTGTACTCACAGGTGTAATTGTCACAATGACAATTTGGAAATACACTTTCCAAATGATCTCTTTTTCGGTGGTAGTGATGTAATAGTGATGCTTTCATACACTCGATACAAGGCAGATTTCTTAGTCACCAACAGAGTTTCCATGAAAGATATTCTGTCCATTGCTCTCTGTGGTGTGACCTTAAGCTCAATGGGGAAGCCATGCTGCCCCAAGCACCTATTAATAACGCAGAAATGTGATTATTCATGGTAAATGTCTCAGCTTGTGTAATCAATGAAGCATTGTCCTCAGTATGATGAAGATTTCTGTCAGATAGAATATCTCTCACCTGAACTAATATTTTAAGGGGAGTCACAGCCTTTTTGCTTCAACTGCTCATCCACTCACTTTCACAAATTAAATTTCACTTGTAGCATTTAAAATAATTTATATTTTATCAGATATTGGCTTATCAGTATGTGACAAAATTTCAGGTGCATCCCTAGCTCCTATTGTACAAACCTCTATAAATAGGTATAAATCAAGTTTTTTTTTTTAAAGGCACAGCCACTGACCATTCACCCGCTGCAAAAATAAACTAGGGTTGTAGGTGTGTGAAGCCAGAGTGTTCTCATGCTGAAGGCTTATGGGCTGTAGAAGGCCTTCTGGTTGGAGTATTATCAGCATATGGGACTTCTGATCCTATCACTCACATTTACCTCCAACACCAACTGTGCATCTGTTCCCGCCATGCTGCATATCCAGCACGCTGCTCAGCCCTGCAAAGCCAGATGTGCCGCGGTTTAAACACACACACACATCTTATGAAAGTGGGCACTGAGTCCAGGCGGATTGGACAATGATAGAGCTTGAATGGTGATGGAAGTGGTTGAACGAAATGACATGTTTCTAAGGGTGTTCGCACTTGTAGTTTGGTTCTCTTGGCTTTATGGTTCCTGGTTCGCTTAACATTCACACTTTAATTTTTTTTTTAAACCAAACACAAAGATGCAAAACAAAAAAAGCTCCTATGCTGAAATCACATACTTCCTGATATAGTAGGCGAAAAACAATATGTGACAAGAGTAATATTTCTAAATTTACAGTATTCATAAAAGAGTAGGCAAAAAGTACCTGGATGACTTGCTACTTTCGGTGAGATTCTGAAGTGTGCATACGATGGACACTTACTATCCGTGAGGACGCGGGACAGGATTTGTGAACAGCAGTGAAGTGACATAACTTATTGGTAGGTCAAATTGCAGTGACAACCTGATAAATGTAGTCCGTCTAGATCAGTGGTTCTTAACCTGGGTTCGATCGAACCCCAGGAGTTCGGTGAGTCAGTCTTAGGGGTTCGGTGGAGCAGTGGTCCCCAAACCCCGGTCCGCGCATCAAATGGTATTGGTCCGCCCATGGAAATACAAATACATCCATTTTATTGTTAGGAGCTGAGCATCACACAATCCACAACAGTCGAGCATCGCTGAACCCCCCTCGACCCCCCCCCCCCCCCTCCCCCCCAGGGGTTCGGTGGATGCACATATGAAACTGGTGGGGTTCAGTATCTCCAACAAGGTTAATAAGCGTTCATGCTTATTCGAGAAACAGAGAAATTGCACCAAACCAAAGAGAAAAGTAGGCTGCAAATGTTTTGGCCGGAGCTTTCCTGTAGCTCAAACGGTACAGCGGGACGCTTGCAACGCCATGGTCATGAGTTCAATTCCCAGGGAAAGCAAGCATTGATTAGAATGTCAATCTGTACCTTGAATGCGATGTAAATCGATTTGGATAAAACATCTGCCAAATGCATAAATGTAAAAAAGTGTTTGTATTATATAGTTAAAAAAGTTTGATTGTCCAGTGAATTGCATATAATTAGAGCAGAATTTTTATTGAATAACTGATTGTTATGAAAGCAACTAATAATTGAGAACAGCGGTTTTTCTTTGAACATTTTTACTTCTGATTCACATTCACTCTGCATGTGCTTGTTTTCTTAGCACTGTAACGCTCCATTGATCAGTGATCATGGGAGCCGAACAGCTGAGAGAGGACATGATGGTTTGGGGATAGCGCATATGTTGCCCGCACCCTGTTTGCCAGCTGCAGCCCTTTGTATCACTGCAAGCCCGACAACTCTTTACTGGTTCTTCTGTCAGGTAATAACCACCAGCCTCTGACTCTGCCTACAACCGGCTGTGCGGCAAGATGGATTACCCTTTGATTTCTGCAACGAGGAGATGATTTCGTTTGTTGGGCTTGATGCTCTTCAGCACGTTAAGTCTAATGATTTCTCTTTTCAAAGGAACTCGTGAGATTTGTTCCTGATGTGCTTTATTGTGGAGCCAGATTCATTATGAGTGGTAAACAGACAGGAGAACACACACACACACACACACACACACACACACACACACACACACACACACACACACACACACACACACACACACACACACACACACACACACACACACACACACACACACACACACACTCGTCAGCAGAAGATTCTGCTCAGCATATTGTAAGCCTTTGATTGTAAGCAGGTGTTCAAGGATGCATGCAAGTCTTCAAACACAGCTATACTTTCACTTTCCTGACTAGTATCTCAGGTGGTGCAGTCTGAATTAATAATCCACTTTACTTTTTCATCTTATAGCCAGTAGCTCATATTGTATTGTAATGAATTAAAATATGTTAGTAGACTCTCTTGTATGTATATAATAAGGATGTGTTGATGTTAAAATTCTGTCCGCCAGTTGTTTTCAAATTATGTTTGATAACTTATAAATAAACATTATTAAATTCTTTTGTCATTTAGTCTATATAAATTAATAAAATGATAGTTTAAACTAAAATAGGTGGTTTTAAATATTACATTTAAGCATTGCAATATTACAAATGTACAGAATGAATTTCTGTAGAAATGTATGAAGACTTGCAGTCTTTGATGACTGGACTGTTGAAGAATGGCAGATGGAGAGCATACGTGACAAAGTGAGCATTTGACAATATTCAGGTGAGGTTTATTCAGAATTAGATATTAATTAGACTGTTAATCAGATATCAGTGAAGTTTACTGATGTAAACATAGAGGAAATGAGCATGCACAATTCAATATCCAATATCATCAAGCATATTATTTTTGTGGAAATCTTTAGTGACTTTTAGCTAAAGTGAAATCATTACGCTTGTATTTGTCTTTATATGAGTGAATCACATGAATCACATTGAATCACAAAAGAGCAATAGACCCTTTTTACATTTCAAAGTTTTCAGTCAAACACATAGTATTAATACAAAATTGATATCCAAGTTAATATAACACAAAGTATAGTATTATACATGTTTTTTTAAACTTTGGTCACACTTTAGCTTAGGGTCTAGCTAATTATTAATTTTGACTTTTGCATCAATAAATTTCCAATTACTGCTTAGTTGTTAAGTTTAGTTATTGGTTAGAAATAGGGTAGGATTGCGAATGTAGAATAATGTCATCCAGAATAATAGTTCATAGTGAGAATTGAACCGTAACTTTTTAAATGTTAATAACTGTGGAAATGTCTGTAGGAGTCTATAATAAATAAATAAGTCATAAATAGATAAGCACCCAATAAGTGTAACACTTGGGAGCGTGTGTGATGCCGAGAGAGACGAGGCATAACAGTTTTCCAACTGAATTCAATTTATTAAAAAAGGCAAACAAAACAAAAATCTTTAAACACAAAAACAAAACAGCACTCTTAGTGCAAAACAGTTAGTACATTTTCATTTATGCATTTGGCAGATGCTTTTATCCAAAGCGACTTACATTGCATTCAATGAACACATTGAATCAGTACTTGTTTTCCCTGGGGCTCAAACCCATGACCTTGACATTGTAAGCACCAATGCTCTACTGATTGAGCTACAGGAAAGCCTTATGCAGCAAAGCTACAGGAAAGGTAATGGGGGGATTGGACGCAGCTGACAAGACAAACAAGGTGACTGATGACGCAACAGGTGAGGAACACATGGGAGAACATGAAAGGGAACAGGAAGTGCAAGAATGACACAACTGGCAGGAAGTGCACGACTGACGCGACAAACAGGAAGTTCATGAAGGACAAGACTGACAGGAAGTACACAAAGGACAAGACTGATGTGTAACAATAAGTTGAATAAGACCGCTCTGGTGCGGTTGGACTAAAATATATACACAACACGGACCAAAGACATCTAAATGAACCAAAAGCAGGTGATGTCAAACTAAAAAGGACAGAATACTCAAGCACACCTGATGTTTCTCATCATAGGAGCTATGTTGCCCATTACAGTTCGGTACAGGTGTCGGAAACAGCGGTCTCCTTACAGCAGATCTCTATTTGTGTGTGACAGAGGAATTCCTGATGCTGTTTTACAGCGGATGCCATTGAATAAACGGTAAGTCTATCCCTCACAGTCTCGTTTTCCTACTTCTCTAAGTAAGGTCTATTAGACAGATTTGTGCAGGATATAGTTTTACAAATCTCGTGTTCCCAGAGGTTACCAAACTATTGCACTTCTTCCAATTGCACAGTGTGTTTTAAATAACTTTACATTCAGGCCACATAAAACCTCAAGCCAAATTCTTCCATAAGTATACAGTAAACTGGATAAGCAGTGTTTTGTTGGAGTTGAGAGAGGTTAGTCAAATAAATTGCTAGGGCGGTATAAACGAAGCCCCTGACACTGCTCAAAACTGTTTAATCTCTTTTTCATGTGCTACATAATTCATTGAAATGGGATGAATTAGAGATGAAACGCTATCATATGTTTATAAATACTCCAGCATTAGGATTTTACTTCCCCATAAATCTGCAGGCGACTGCAGTCAGGACCCGAGGAATAAAACCCCAGTAGGACAATGATGTATTCCCTTGCTGCCCATCGAGACGTTCATCCTGACACGCACACACTTTTCCTCAAACATTATTCCCTCCATTGATGCCCCTCATTTCAAATCTATTTCAATTTAAAGATGCTTGACATGCCAACAGCGGAAGAGTGACTAATGTTGGTGCGCTATACATCAGAGCATACATCAGAGTAAAGGACTCTCTCTCTCTCTTTCTCTCTCATCCCTGTCCTTAATTTCTCACTCTCTGTTTCTGAGTTAAATGAGTGAGTGAGTGAGCAGCGGTCCGGGTTCAACGTGGTCACTGCCAAACAGGGGAGTAATTACCAGATCAGCTCTGCTAAAAATGCAGGCAGGGTGTTCGGTGACCTATCATCCACTAATCTGCATAGTGAAGTATAGCTTCATAACTGTAAATTGCTGACTTAATTAAAAGCTGGGACCTTTCTGTCATTTAATTACAGGGAGAAAAGGTTATTGCTTAAATGCAATTTTCCAAATGCGATTTCTTAACAGTTATTAACGGCGTCGCTATCATTTATTGTTTCAGATTTTTCAATTTAGAAATGGCCGCTGCTGACAGAAGTAATGAGTCGGAGGGGGTGAAAACTCAATCTCGATAGCGCACACACGGCTGCCATTTGTTTCCCACAAGTGGAGCCGATAGCTGGGGGAAGCTTGAAAATGTCACGAGGACGACGGCCCTTGATTACTGCAGTTTTTACTATAGCGATTAAACCTGAAGTGGAGTTTTCAAGTGAAGTTCATTAGCATTTCTCAATTGAGCAGGATAGGGCAGTGATTAGAAATGTGGAAAGATAGGGGGAGGAAACGGATAAAGACGGGCTTTTTATATGGGAAAAGTCACTTTTCCTCATTATAAAGTTTTACACAAAGAAATATTTTTACAAATGATTTGACATGGAGTGAGTCACTACACTGGGGCACAGCCAAATATTGTTTTCCAAAAGAATAATTGGCAATAGGTAGTCTTATACTGTCTTAGACTTTTGTGGCATAAAGTTTGCTGCTCATAGACCTTAGTCTGGGTAGCGCCTTATTTCATTTTTGACAGGAATGCGGTGAAGGATAGAATACAGTACATTTAATGCATTGTACTCCCGTACATCTATCCCTCACAGCCTTGTTTTCGTCTGCATGAAATTCTGTGTGGCATCTAACCGGACTAAGGTCTTGGCCACGTCCACCCAAAGCCGGTGCATTTCCTGTCCAATCGGTTTTTTTCCTCATTCTAAAAAAAAAATCCGTAAACACTGCATCGTATCAAGAAATATCAGCGTACACACAAAACCACTAAAACCGACTGAAAACGGTGTAGTATATATGCCAGACCAGTATGGGGCGCTGTAATTCTGCCACAGATACACACTATACACGGAGAAGAAGACTTTGAGCATGTGCATAACATTGCGCGCTTTATATGAACCAAGAAGAAGAAGACGAAGATGGTGAATGCAACAACTTCAAGAGGAAGAGTGGAGTCTTTCGTATGGACTGACGATGAAGTCGAACTACTACTTAGAGTCACAATCGACTACAAGTCCACTAAGCTCCAAGAAAACGTTGACTTGACCCGGTTTCAAAAAATAGCGGTTTCAGTCTCCCAAAACGCCGGATCCGTGTGGACGAAACGCCAATACGATAAAAAATTTATACGTATACAGTGATGCCCGTGCTCCGTGTGGACGGGCCCCTAGTCTAGTCCAAAACTGCCCAACTAAACAGGAAGAGTTTAGCGATGCCATCTGACTATAGCGACCAACCAAAGTTTGTTTTGTTTATGTATATTGTGCATGGATAGAAATAGATTATGCCACAATACTAGACTGGAAAATGCAATTAAATTATGCCATATCAATCTCTGGAAACAATAAATCTATGTAACATAGGTTACACTGCATATCACCTCAGTCCGAAAACGGTTTGTTCGAAGAAACCGTCTCTTTAAACCCTTCCTTTCTGAGAGCCAACTCTGCTCTGATTGGTCAGACGGCCCAGTCTGTTTAAACTGCCTATTACCATATCTGAATTTCAGCACTTGATACACAGTGATACGAACAATAACAATGACGTTGGTTTTTCCATATCAATTCCAGCATGTCCTCATCCTTTTGAAATGCATATAAAGTGAATTTACAGAACTGAAAACAGATCTGTTATCTGTAGATGACACGAACCAAAGGTCTCAGATACAACTACAGTATTTGAGGGCGGGTCATAGCAGATCTGTGACAACTATAGGCTACAGGTTAGCAATATACAAACATTTTCCATCAGCTTTCCTATAGCTCAAGCAGTAGAGCATTGGTGCTTTCAACACCAAGGTCATGGGTTTGATTCCCAGGGAAAGCAAGAAATAAAATGTCAATGTGTTCCTTAAATGCAATGTAAGTCGCTTTGGATAAAAGCGTCTGCCAAGTGCATAAATGTAAAAACACTGGTTTTGGTAGTTCAGAGTCAATTCTTTCTTCAATTTGATCTTTAAAACTGCTGACATTTTACATTCACAAACGGTTACATTACACATTGGTAAACATTCGAAAAAGCATAGTATCTTGACTTAAAAAACGTCAAAGTTAATTCAGTCATTTGGATTTGCATGTAACAAACAGTTTTCTTTTTGGCTCACTTGCTTCAATTATTCACTGAAGTATCACATCAAGTGGAATGGCCTACAGCTCATGTTCATGTTTGCACTCTGGCAGGTAAAACGTGCTTTACCGGACCTAATTTATACCGGCCAATAAACACGTCAAGTCAGCATGTCCTTCTGACCTCCCCAGCCCTACCCCACAAGCCCCATTACATGTTTTATGGCACAGATTATATTGAGTTCAGTCCATTTAATCAACATATGCGTCAAAAGGAATTGATCTGCTTATTATTTGAAGATCTGGTTAGGGCCAGGCTAGGGCAAATCCAGTACCAATAACATTTGGAAATATAAACTTTTACGAGCAATAAATTATGAATCCAAGTATTGTAATGCTAATCTGGGTTAAATCATTCCTCTTAAGATTATTATTAGGTGAATACTTTGAAAGTATTTTAGCACATGTTGATGTGCAATTATGAGCTCATTGCTGCGTTCATAGCTGTTGTGTCATCAACTATATAATTTTCCCAATATCAATTCTATTTATTACACCTTCTTGGGAAGATATTTCAGTACTGTGACAATTGTTAACCGTTGCTTTTTTCAAACAAGTAGTGGTTAAACTTGAGTAAATCCTCTCTCTATTCATTAGTGTCAGAAAGTCCAATTCAATCTACTGAATCGCTTCATCTTAAACTGACCTCTCTCATTTTTAATATTGGAAATTTAGTTTTATTCCAATCGTTTAGTCCTTGTGTTTTTTCCCCTTTTATATCATTGGAAGTTTTTGATTAATTCTAGTAAATCAATTAGTTAAAAACAGAAATCTCTCATATCTAGTTTTGGAAAATTTTATTCATACCATCGAATTGGTTCATCCTTATTGGGATCTTTCTCTCAAATGTATCGTTGGAAAGTTTGATTCTCATGGGTCACTCAAAAGTTTCAAAAGTTTGTCTTGTGTGCTGCGTCCAATCCCCCCATTACCTTTCCTGTAGCTTTCCTGCATAAGGCTTTCCTCAACGTCAAGGTCATGGGTTCGATCCCCAGGGAAAACAAAAACTGATTCAATGTGTTCCTTGAATGCAATACAAGTTGCTTTGGGTAAAACCATATGCCAAATGCATAAATGTAACATTTAAAATGTAAAAGTAGCTTCCAAGGGAATGCTCGGGTATTATAGCAGTGGTAAATTCTGGGTGATTGGGGAAATTTTGCTATTGAGATGACTTTTCCTAGGAAAAGTGTCCTAATCAACCTGAATTCACCCTCATTATATTTGATCATTGAATTTGAATGATTATTGTCAGCAATTTTACACCCCTATTAGCCACTGCTTCTTGTTGTTGGTGTTGGTTTGTAATTGCTTTGTGACTGATTAACTGTGGACGGTAATTTTCAGTTGTCTCTGCCAGGTCCGATCGAGTGTCTAAATCAAGAAGAAAAACTCCAGCGTTCCTCTTTCACAGTAGCACTTTCAGTACATCTGCGCTTTCCCCAAAACACTGGACATATGTTGTGTCCAAACGATTCCCAGCGTGAACCTGATCCTACAGTGACATGGAAACACCACGCTGCTCCAAATAGAAGCCACTCTGCTCTCTAAACACAACTTTTCACTTAATTAAATCACTGATTTACAGTGTTCTCCTCTCTAGCGGAATCACACACTCCTTCCGCCCCCCCCTTACCACCCCTCCCCGTTCTCACCCTGAAATATTCATGTTGAAAAGAACACATTTATCCAGGCTGCTAACATCGTGTCATTGCTGCTATTGTCTGATGTCAACCTCTTAATTATAGCTTCTGATAGCGATACAGTATTTCCTTCATTTCTGTTCATCGCTCAACCTCTGCTGTCCCCCCGCTAAAGGTGATTAGCGACATTTTATGTCATATCGTTCGTCTGTTTGACAGCCAGCGCAAGTGAACTGGATTAGATTGGACGGCCAAATGAGATAGGCCTGAATCAAATTAAAACAGCAGAGATTATACAGTCTTTTAATTATGCTCGCTCCATTCAGACAAGGAATATTACCTCTGTGTCTTTCTTTTCTTATAAGCTGATGTAAATTGACCATTTAAAAACCTGCATTCATTCATAAAGTAACATTTCGTGGCCTGAGGAATGTGCTGCCACAAAGATCATATAAATGCCATGTTTTGTGAAATAGCTATAGCAAAAAAACATGTTATGTCATGTCTCGCTGTAAAAAAATGTTAGAAATTATGCATCGGATGCTCTTCAAATGAAACCAGTCCTTTATAGCATTTTCTGAAGTGATCTCCCATGAGCCAACATCCCAACGGTATAACCTGTCAACCCTAAACATGAGGAGTAAAGGGGAAACTTAGCAACACTGTGACCTTGATGATAGTGCGGCAGTCATCCGTGAAGAACCTTGTTCCACCCGGAGGAGCTGGAGATATTTAGGTCCATATACCCAAGTCCATTTAGCTTCTGCTAGCATCGGTTCAAGATAAAATAAAGGACACGATTAGGAGACAGGTAGTCCCAGAGCAGAACAGCCCACCCTCGGCAGGTTTATTCAATGTTTTGTCTCAAGTTACCTTTTTTTTGCACTAGTATAGTCAAGTGTGAAAGTCACTGCAGTGTTTACTCAAACATAATAGGGTTAGCTAATTCTAGATAGATTTTTCTCTCCATTATAATCAGCTTAATGTGTGGCTAACAGTAAATACTTTGAAGAATGTTTAATCTTGTGCATAAAGTGAAAGTCAACCAATCTTCATGATATACAGTAATACCTCGGTTTACGAGTGACTTAGTGTACGAGCAAATTTTCCCCTCTTCCACGCGCATTTTTTTGTGCTTCGCGCGCATTTTTAATGGGAATATCCTAAACACAGCCTCTCACAAAGCCCATCACTCCTTTACTCGTTCATTCTCTCAGCGTCGCTCGGTTTGGTTGCATCATTCACCACAGTGATACTTTTATAAGGGATTTACAGCGGTTTTACCTCATGTCGTTAACATTAATTGTGATCGCTTTTGTTCACGTAGTGAAATATACACGTACAGTAGAGCATATAGACAATGACCTCAAGATGAGTAAGAAAGAAGGGAATTCTCCCAGTAAGCAGTAAAACCCTCCTCTCATCTCCTTCACGCCAGCAGCACGCTACTCAAAGCTGAAGTGTGCGTTACAGTAAATTGGCAAGTATTTTTAGAGTTTAATTGTCAATTATTAATTAGCATTTATATAAGATCTTAATGGTTGTTTTAACTGTAATTAATAGGGTAAAACCAAAAAAATATTTAAAATGGGCATTTATGGTCACGTGGAACGAATCGAGTGATTTTTAATGCATTCTTATGGGGAAAATTGTTTTGGTGTACGAGCATTTTCAGTTACGAGCTCATGGAACAAATTAAACTCGTAAACCGAGGTTTTACTGTATATGGTCTCATAACATCAAGTAAAAGTAGTCAACAACAAAAAATACGTTTACACTTCAAAATATGTCATACAGAATTGAAACGACATGAGGGTGAGTAAATCTATTTAAGTATTTATTGTGGAGTATTGTACTTGATGGGAAGGTGGTAGAACCGTGTTGAACTGTGTGCCAATGGCGTTCTCTCTTGCAGATATTTCATCTGGTCAGGGTTTAAGGTTGCGTGTCATGTTCTGGACTAATGCACTCTGACTTCAGATTTCATAAAAATTGCAGAAACCTCTTTAACATCTTAATTATTCATGCTGGTGAAAACATGTTACATAAAAAAGCAAGATTAGAGTATTCACTCTATGATAAAACAGCTCCCCTCGATTGAGCTAAAGTGTTCACACAGACCAGAGTAAGATCAAACAGATTCAAGTCTATGAAAGCGTGATCTCCATTAAATATTCAAGCTATTTTGACAAGTCTGTAACATTGGGTTTGTGTACTAAGAGAAAGATGTCATAACGTCTAGCCCTTCATTTCATTTATCAATGAGAAGTTTGGATTAGGTTCTTTAATGTGGGGGGAAATTAACAATTATAGGGATAGTTCACCCCAAAATGAAAATTCTGTCATCATTTATTCACCCTCAAGTTGTTTCAAACCTGGATGAATTTCATTCTGCTGAACACAAAAGATGATATTTTATATAACTTTGGTAAGCAGACAGTTGATGGTCCCATTGACTTCTACAGTATGAAAAAAAAGTACTATGGAAGTCGATGGTTACCGTCAATTCTCTGCTTACTAACAGTCTTTAAAATATCTTCTTTTGTGTTCAGCAGAATCATACAGTCAGTCATACAGGTTTGGAACAACTTGAGGGTGAATAAATGATGACAGAATTTTCCTTTTGTGGTGAACTATCCCTTTGAAGCTTAACTTAAAGGAATGTATAATTAAACTTGTTTGCACTTTTTATGTGTTTCAATATGGGAACCATGAGACAAGGCCTGGCTCACACTTGGTGACAGAAAATTGTGAAATTGTCCTTTTTTTCCCCCTCCTCATTTTGCCTTTTTTTTGCCTTTTTAACCTTTCTGGATTAAAATCATTGCGAAATTATACATTTAGCGGCAAAGAGGCGTGTTGTGAAATTGTGATTCAATGTAAACACACTATATTTATCTCTTAGATGTGGCCGCTCTAAGTCAAATCAAAATTAGCAACTTTTTTTATGGAATATTGCAATTTTTATAAGAATTTATTTATGCGTGCACATATATTTTTTAAAATTAATGTGCCATTGTGATCTTTTATCAAAATAACCTCCATTCTTTTCCTTCCCTTTCGTTTTATTTCCTTCCCTTTCATTTTCTTTATTTTCCTTTCCTTGTCCTTGTCCTTGTCCTTTTCCTTTATTTTCCTTTAATTTCCTTTCCTTGTGCTTCCCATCCTTTCCTTTCCTCTCCCTTTCCTCCCCTTCCCTTTCATTTCCTTTATTTTCCTTTCCTTTCCTTTCCCTTCCTTGTCTTTCCTTGTCCTTTTCTTTTCCTTTCCTTGTGCTTCCCATCCTTTCATTTCCTTTCCTTTCCTTGTCTTTACTTTACTTTACTTTACTTTACTTTACTTTACTTTCATTTCATTTCATTTCATTTCATTTCATTTAATTTCCTTTCTTTTCATTGTCTTTCCTTTCGTTGTCTTTCCTTTCCATTTCCCTTTCCCTTTCCTTTTCCTTGTCCTTGTCCTTGTCCTTGTCCTTGTCCTTGTCCTTGTCCTTGTCCTTGTCCTTGTCCTTTTCCTTTTCCTTTCCTTTCCTTGTGCTTCCCATCCTTTTATTTCCTTTCCTTTCCTGTCTTGTTTTTCCTTTCCTTGTCTTTACTTTCCTTGTCTTTCCTTTCCTTTCCTTTCCGGATATGTTTACCTGCATGATGGCAAGACATCCTGTCACACACATGACATCATAGCGATAGCAAACCACAACGATCCAATCAATTCAATTCCTGATGGACAAAAACAATTTCTCAAATCAAAATCAAGCCCTGCATTTTATCTCGTTCGAGGAGTTGTCTCACGTTGAAAAACCGGTACGTCACAATTGGTGAAGAAATGACTATTGCGATTTCTGTTTCATGTCAACTTTAACTTGAACAATAATATAATTTGCTCATAATTCTCAAAATGACATGAGGGGTACTTGATAGAGATATCTTCTACTACTCAATGTAGTAGAAGAAGAAGTAGGACGCTAAAGACCGCAGCCTCTAGCATCAGTTGTTAGTGCACCTCTTGAGGCCAGGGGAGTGAGGTTAACTGACCAACCTCACACATGTACCACTAAATTAGTCTCCTCTGTTTGGTCGTAAAGCACTTATTTTGTTTCATTATCACCCGTTAAACTCCTTTAAGTTGCAGTAGGAGGAAAATTACTTAAAGTGCATTTAAGAGAGTAAGACGCAAACAGTCCTGTTTTAGCTTTCTCCTTTGTGCACTATTAATGATCAGTGCCGTTTCTGTGTGTGTGGAATCTCCAGTAGCTAGATTGAGGACGTCGTGTCAAAGCACCCTCATCCATTTATTCTCCCATCCACCTCCTATGTCTTCTACTTCTGAGTTATTTCCTCCCTGCCACCTAATTAGGATTATCTTTAATTTGCAGGATTACAATTAATAGCTTGCTGCAGGTAAGTGATTAAGAGTTACCTGGTAATGACCCCAGGAGGCTAACTACAGAAGGAGGAGAAATGATGACAGCTCCTCAAGCCCAGTGCGTCAGGCCGCAATTTAAGATGGCCGATTTGGAACACTCCCCATGAGCCGGCAACACAATGGAGGAGTACACTTTCCCACTCTGTAATTAAGGTCCATTGAGTGAAATTACCTTCCGATAATTACTGGGTAGTTGTCAGCGTTTGTTATAGCGTGGTGAGGCTCTGTCTTCCGTGCCTGGAGGCTGGACCGGGTTGGGCCTGGTAGCCTTCACCTCATGTTGGTGCTCTCTTGAGGGGAGGGGATGTATGTGTCAGAAACGTGCCAGGATGATGAGGAGATGAGTGCTCGAGTAGAACGGCAGAAATTTCGGAATTAACAGGACTCATCTGGCAGCCTGGAAGTCTGACCTCATTGTGGAGATGGATTTTGAATGAATGAATGTGAATGAATCCATCCATCCATTCATCCAATTTTAATAGCATTTCTATATTGCAGTACATATTATATAATATATTATAGTATAATTGTAGTATACTAGTTAACACTAGTTTAGAATTAGCTTTCATTTCATTTTTCCTTGAAGAAACTTTAATGTGCATAGAATCTTTTCATTGCACAAAAAGGTTCTTTATAATGGAAATGGCTTCTTTAGATGATTGAAATTGTAGATTATTCTCCACAGTCAGAAAAAAACCTTAGCAATTTATTTTAACAAACTGGTTTCTTAGGGAACACATTTCTTCTGTGGCATCACTGTTAAAACATCCTTTTGCAACATTTGTGTGTCTGTGTGTTTGTCCTGGTAAACTATGTTATGTCCCCACAAAGACAGCAATATCCTAAATCTTGGACCTTTGACCTCGAGGAAAGCCGCTTATAAATAATACAAAACTATGTAATTTGAAATATAAATATTCTGAAAGATCTGTGATGAGTAGGGTTATTGTAAGGGAATATAATATTCAGTTTGTACAGTATAAAAATCATTATGTCTATGGAAAGTTCCCAGAAGTGTGTGTAATGTTACTCAACTGTATGTATGTATGCATGTATGTATGTATATGCATTCGTGTGTGTATGTGTATAAATTCTATGTATAGAGAGAGATAAATTGTATATGCTTGTTCTAAACTACATTACACTGACAAGAATTCATTTTAAAAGAAGAACTACAAGTTGAGTCTTTGGGACTAGCACTGGAGCCCTTCAAAAAGGTGCTCAGATAAAGGCTGATGAGAGGTGCATGATGCTCCTGCATAGGAGCCCCCAAGTCAAATAACCAAAACGTGTTTTCATGCAGCGCAGTATATATGCATCCTATGAATAATGTATAGTCAAAGTGCTATAGTCAAAGAGAGCCGACCTTTTAGGCAGAAAGATTCAGAGGAGGAAAGGTTAAAAACTCATGCTTAATTGAACCCGGTCAGAGTGGCACTAAATTTGGGCAGGACACAAGGTGTGTGTGTGTGTGTGTGTGTGTGTGTGTGGGTGTGTGGGTGTGTGTGTGTGTGTGTGTGTGTGTGTGTGTGTGTGTGTGTGTGTGTGTGTGTGTGTGTGTGTGTGTGTGTGTGTGTGTGTGTGTGTGTGTGTGTGTGTGTGTGTGTGTGTGTGTGTGTGTGTGTGTGTGTGTGTGTGTGTGTGTGTGTGTGTGTGTGTGTGTGTGTGTGTGTGTGTGTGTGTGTGTGTGTGTGTGTGTGTGTGTGTGTGTGAGTGAGAGAGAGTGAGACAAGACGGGCCTGTGAGAAACATTCTGATCACACGCCTCATGTTCATACTGATATAGAAATTGCCTACATTACAAACCGTATTATGTTCATGTTTGTGGCAATAGTTTAACTCTAACTTTACTCAGTCATAATTTTTTTTTTTTTACATTTTAATATAGTTGTATGACAGTAAAATGTAATTTTTTCTTAGAAAAACTGTTTTTCATGTTGGTGATAAGGATTATATAAATAAAACAATTCATAAAAAATATATATTATATAAATTATTCAAATAAGTGATTTTAATATATAAATTATTATTTATTTAAAATATGACATGATTTATAAAAAAATGCTTAACAAACTTTACTGGAAGAAAATAAATAATTATCAATATGTAAAATAAATATTATAAAACAAAATTAGCATTAAAAATATACATTATTATTATTATTTATTAAATTAATATAATTTATATATTAAAAAATTATATAAAAATTATCTAAATTATAAATAGACTTATTAACTATCAAATTCCAACTGTTAAGGTACAAATTAGCAGTGTGAAATTTAGTAAAAGACAAAAATATTTGTATTGATATACAGTATGTATGTCAGACTGACTGAGATTCCTGAAAACGACTTTGGGTTTTGTGTACATTAATATTTAAGCACAGTCCATTGGCAATGTTGATAAAATGTGTGTGAGTTCATTTAATGACGCCCATGGCCTGTGTTATTTCTCTGTGTAATCCATTTGTGTTCATTAATGGGCCAGCAGTGTTAATTAGTACTAAAGGCCTTCCTTCCACATCTGCAGTGCGAGCATATGTACTTTGTCACATGTGACTGGGAATGTGTGTGTGTGTGTGAATCACAGAGGTCTTCCACAGTTCACCATACGCTTATCTTTTACACAGGCCCTCTCAGTTTAAGATGAGTATCTAATTACTCAGGCGAGGCTAATTTAATGGCTGTGGACAGGTCTTATGCGAACGTCTATGTAAATTATGTCCCTCCAATAAAAATTACAGAGTCGGTCTGAGAAGCGAGATAATGTAATAAATTATATTTTAATTTGAATATTAATATTTGAATGTGGCAGCTTCCATATCAGCCAGTTTCTGGTATAATCAGGATATGGGGATAATTTTGTTGATGGGACTTTAAAGCTCAGAGAGAGGATGATCAGAGAACGAGTGATGGAGAAAGAGAGGTAGAGGGGTGGAGGGTGTAATATTGCCAGAAATGGGCTGGCACAGTCAAGGTCAATTGACTAAATGGGGGGGGAAAGCGAGAGAAAGTCCTTACAAAGCATTTTCTGGGGGAGGCGTGAGCGAGACTGTTTACACACATTGATAACTAAGGTGTTTTAATTACTGATTCGCCATGTGCTCACATTAAAAGCACATTCCAACGATCTGAATTCATGAATAGGTGAAAACTGCTGTTCTGTGAATAAACTCAGATGAACTTTAGGTTTATTTGTCATTTAAATAGCTTGTACCTCTTTTTTTTTATATAAAATTAAAAACAAATCCATTAAAATGTTGAAACAAACTGGATTGGAATAAATCCGATTGATGAGGCCTCTTCAAATCAGAAAATCTTTACTTCTTTTATTTAAAGGGACGGTTCACCTAAAAATCTGTGAATATTTGTCCATATTCTGAAAGTCACTGGGGCCCAGTGCTATTTTGGACCCCGTTGACTTTCATTGTATCGTTTTATAACCCTGTAAAGCCTGACTTATAAAATAAAAGTCCGAAAAATCTTCTTCTTTTTTTATCATAGGCCTATTTGATGCACCAGGATGTTATGGTTCATATAGTATGATATATGACAATATAAAGATCATACTTGAGGAGAAAGAAAAACAACAACAACAAGAAAACAATTTTATTCAGATGTCTGAGTATGATGATATTTAAATGCTTAGATTTATCAAATCCTAAGTGCAGCCTGATGTATTCACATATTAATAATAAAAAATTGATATATGGATAATCAGGTTAATAAACTTGATTTGCTTCAGTCCAGTATAGTGCTCATCTCGAAATATTAACAATATAAAATTTGTTTTTTTACTTTATAAAAATCAGTAAATATTTCACAGCGAGAATACATGCACTATGACCAAAAAATGTGACTGTTTTAAAATTATACTGAAAGCCGTTTTTTCAAAAAAACCAAAAAACAAAACACAAATTACACAAATTTTAAAGACCTCTAAATGAAAGTATCAATCAAATATAATACAATAATCTTTATTTTAAGGTTAACAATTTTGGACCAAAATGAGGGTGAGTAAATGATGGCCGAGTTCACATTTTTGGGTGAACTGTCCCTTTAAAAAAAAAAACACAAAATCATCACAGAACATCCACATATGCATAATTACCCCTGCTTTTACCACAAGTGAAGATCATTTGCTTGCAGCGCAGACAAAGTGTTCGATATTATTCCATATCTCCTCTGCACAGAGAACCTTTTCCCTTAAGTGATTCCTGAGATATGGCACTGTTTTAGACTGTATGTTGGGCATCCACAATATTAATAGAGGCACAGATGGTATTAAGACGCAAATTTCATATGGAACAGCTGATCATATATTAACCTTAATCTTAATTGGTTTGCATTTCCCTGCCCCGAGTGAATGACGGACAGCGGTGAGGCAGAGTGCTTCTCACCTCTCATGGCCCTACAGAGTAAAATATTAACGCGTTCGCACCGCTGAATTATATTAATGCTTTTTTAGCCAGCATTTGCATATCACATCAGCCACCTCGATCCACCTAAAACTCACTCTTTGTGACACACTTGCTGAAATTCTCTGTTTTACATATTACTGAAATGTAATATTTAAATACATCTGCATCTGTGAGGAATTTAGCGCTCATCTCTTTTTTTTTTTTACATATAAATATGTTCATTAAAATGACCATGCTGTGTGTCTGATGTTTTTGTCAGTGAATGAACCCATATGACTTTTTATCTGCAGTGGAACACAAATAGAGAAGTTTAGCAGACTGTTCATGCTGCACTTTTTTGTAATGAAAGTGAACGGTGACCATAAAAAAAAACTTCATGAAATTACTTTAAAAGTGCATATCCAATATTCCAAGTCTTCTGTAGTTATACATTAGCTTTGCATGAAGATTAGACCAAAAATCAAATCGTATAGTTTTATTTTTTACTTTTATTTTATTCTTTTAAAGTTTGATGGTCTCTAGTCACCATTCACTCTTATTATATACCTTCATTATATCGACATTCTGTATCTTTACAACAAATGCTTCCTAGATCTAGAGCCATGTTCTGTCCTTAGGGATGACAAAAAAGGGTTGGAAACACTACAGGTTATAGTGCTTAATTTAAAACGAGCCAAGAGAGACGGTTCTTTTAAAATACATTTTTGGTTTATGTAGAGATCGTAACACCTGAGGGTCCTCAGGCTCCCGAGGGTCCAGAGGGAGCCTTTAAATAAGAGCATAGATATTCTTAAAATTTGTTATAGACAGTGTTGAGGACAGTAATGTGTCATGTTGCTTAGTTACTTTCTACAGAAATAATATTGGTAATGCTCTCTCTCTCACTTCCAGGCCTCACATGTCTTTATTTTATTCAAGTTGTTGTTTAATGCAGTGATCCATCCTATAACATACAACTTCATTTTCTTGAAAAAAAAAAAAGTCAGGCTTATACAATTGCTACACAAATCTCTCAACATTAAGTGTTATTCTATCTAATGTACAACTCTTTTTTTTGTGTGCATTATTAATGTGCATTTCTTGTTTTAAAAAGTAATGCAAATAGTAAAGAATATTACCAGTACATAAAAAAAATTATCTGATTACATATTCACTGTAATACATTACCCCAACATGGTTGTTGAACTGCTGTCCACTTGTACACTAGAAACCATTTTCAATTAGTAAAAATCACAATTATTTACAAAGAAATGACAAGGAACACATCGAATTAAACATGACAATTTGATGTACAACTGCAATAACCGTTTTATTAACAATTTCCAAAAATAATTTTTCGTATTCTAGGGCATCAAATTAAAAATGTACTTTTTAATGGACTTGCAACCCTTGTATATACTAATAAATAGCCTTGAAGTGTGTTCGAGAGAGTTTGTGCGCTCCATGAATGCATGTGTGACAGAGAGTCTTTCATTTCTCCCTCCTGGTTTGAATAAAGGTTGCCCTCATTGGCCCTCCACACCTCCTATAGACCAGAAATAGCAACGACAGGCGCTCATTTGAGAGACACGAACTCCCCGGCACGCAGAACAAGCCTTTTTGTCTTACATTATGCATTTTCATCCCGCCATTAGCCGCCTAGGCTTCTTTTCCCGTGATAGCTACACAATGAGAGCGATATATTTTAATTTAAACACCATAAACCCGTTGAGTGCTTAATTAACTTTTACCATCTTTAGGGGAAGAAAGCCAATTTAGAGACGCTAGTGAGGGTTTGATTTGATATCAAATGGTTTTACATCACCCGTCCATTTGCAAGGCCTTTTCAGAAGCTGATTAACGGACTGAATTACTGTGTTGGTAAAATTCATACCCTTTCCCCTTGGGAAATCTCCTCTCTCATGCAGTGAGCATGATTAGCTCAGCTATTGTTTTTCTTTAACAATATTATTTAATGAGCTTTAAGCAGACAAAAACGAGAAGAGCTCATTTTAATTTGAATATTCGGCATATCAGCATTGTGATGTCACAAAGCCATTTGAAAGCTCAGTCTCGTTTGAAATGAGTCTTTCATTGTTTTAAGTAACAAATAAAGACGTTCAAGATGGTTTAAAATGTTTAAAATGATTGTGATGACAAGTTCTTAGAAATTTAAAATATGCAACGTTTAGGACTTCAAGTCGTTTTAACAGAGGTGTCCATATTCTGTCTGTCCTTATGTTTTGAAACGTTTTAGTTATTATTATAGATGTCATGAAATTGAAATATTTCATGAAATATCATAAAATATTTCATCATTTTATTTAATAACCCTGACGCACGCACGCGCACACACACACACACATACATATATTACAATTTCTCAATTTCAAACCATTTTCTTACCTAGATTTACCTATATTCTTACAAAATTGTATTTCTATATATTTAAAATGATTCTTTCCTGTAGCTCAACCAGTAGAGCATTGGTGTTTACAACGCCAATGTTATGGGTTTGATCCCAGGGAAAGCAAAATCGATTCAATGCGTTTCTTGAATGCAGAGTGTAAGTCGATTTGGATAAAAGCGTCTGCCAAATGCATAAATGTAATGATTATTTTAAAGATTTACACATCTTAGTTTTTCCAGTATGACTTTTTTGTATGATCTGCATAACTTTCTTTGAATCATTTAAAAGACTCCAAAACATAAAAACTGAGAGATAAATCTAAAAACTGAACTGCAAGCTCATTGCAGTTCAACAGAAACGGAAACTTGTTTGTTGTAGCCAGAATGAAAGAGCTGAATAATTACACAGGACATTAAGTGATCAAATATTAAGGCCATTAAAGGATGATTTTCAGAGAGCTCTTTGAGTGTATGGATCACATGATTTCAAAATGGAAATGGAAATGATCTTTAATTAAGAGAGCAAGCCAAACATTTTCATTAAGTCCGCATGACAATGAGCTCAGGGATTTCACTAGTCTCGGGAGACCAGCTCTCTCACTCTTTCTCTCTCTCTCTCTCTGTTCTAAGACAGGCTTTTGTCGCACATGAGGCCACAGCCTGAAGGCTTCTTCCCTCTCTTCCCCAGCCGCCCCTCTCTCTGTGTCTGCTTCCCATCGGCAAGGATGGAGGAAGCAGGCAGAAGAGATGAGATTGGGGGAGGGGGGTCCCCTTGAGCTCAGCCCTCACTCAAACTCTTATCTACATGATGTTAACAGATGTAATCCTATTACAGTCTTTTATTCTCTCTCTTTTTCTTTCTCTCTCTGATTCAGGGTGATATCTCCCGGCAAGGCCTAAGAGGGGTGGCAGATGCCCGGCTATGGCTGGCCTACATGTGCCCTGTGAGTGATACACAGTAGGGCAAGTTCTCATAACCAGTGCCTTCTTAACACTCTTTTAAGTCCACTGTATGGTTTATTTAGGGTATCCTACAATATAGGTTTATGTAGTGTATTTTAAAATCATTAAATTGGTTGAAGAGCAGTTTTTAGACATATTTTTGCATGCAAAATAGAAAATTGTGTGCGTCTATACACAGACTCACTGGCCATTTTATTAGGTACATCTTGCAAGTATCGGGTTGGAAGTACCCCCTTTTGCCTTCAGAACTGCCTTAAATATTTATAGCAAGATTCTGGATACATTCCTCAGAAATTTTGGTCCATATCGACATGATAGCATCACGTAGTTACTCCCATCATGAATCTCCCATTCCACCACAACCCAAAGGTAATTGAGATCTGGTGACTGTTGAGGTCATTTGAGTTTAGTAAACTCTTGAGATGATTTGTGATATGGCGTTTTATCCTGCTGGAAGTAGCCCTCAGAAGATGAGTACAGTGTGTTCATAAACGGATGGACATGGTCAGCATCAATACTCAGGTAGGCAATATGAGTCGCTTCAGATAAAAGCGTCTGCCAAATGCATAAATGTAAATTGTAAATATAAATGCCATGTTATTGGCTGATTAGATATTTGCGTTCACAAGCATTTGAACAGGTGTACCTAATAAAGTGGCCGGTGATTGTATACATCATATTCTACATTCAAATATTACAAAATGTTATACTACTGTTTAGTCCATAAACTCCCATCCAAAGAGAAATGAGGGGCATGAAGGGAGAGCAAGGACTCAGCCATCATCTCGTCTCTGCTCACTCCAAACATCTAGACAAAGAAGCAATGCAACACTTTATAAACAAAAGGCTAGTGTGGTGATACAGTCTAGTGAATTATAATGCTGAATAGCAGCTTACAGCAGAGAGACACATCTGTGCATACAGTTTGCTTGACTGCATCACTTATGTGTTTGCCTATGGGCTAAATCCCAGATCTGTTGTTTGAAACGGTGTATGGTCAGTGTAGTTGGAGACTGAAAAACAGAGACTTTTAAGTCAAAACTCCAATTACACAAATGTGTTTACTCATTTAGTTGTATATTACTTTCAAACATGTAGTACAAACCCAAAAAAGTGTCATATAATACTGTATGTTCCCATCTCAAATTCACAAACATACTAGATTGTTTATGCTAGCAAATAGCTGCATAGCTTAGCATTGCTACCAAATCTTCTCAGAAAATAAATTCAACTTGAATGAGAATATGCAGCCTGATACTATATTCTTAAATAATACATGGGCATCCCTGTGTTTCCTATTACCTCTTTGTTAGCCAATGGTGCCCATCTATGTATAGAAAATGGATAATAACAGCGCTCTGCGGTCTGTGAAAAGAATGAGACAGTCGGATTTCAATTACAATATACTTATTTGGATATGCATGAAAGAAAACTAGAGATAGTCACATTGTTTTATCTGAACACAAAATCCACACACCCCAGCAGAGGCAGATTACTGTGGCCTTTTGGAAACGTTACAGCCACTGTTATTTTTAGTTCCAATCCTGCATTAATAACACACAAGACACATTATCTACAGCAGACAGGATGGGGTTTACCTGACCTTGTATCAGGAGATTAAACTGGATGTCAGTCAGCCAACAATTTACACTAGTGAGCCCGGGAAGAGCAATGTGAGTGTCACTGGAGAGCATATGGAGTTGCATAAACATTTGCCAGTCGATCTCAATGGGATTGTCAGTAATGGCAGTGGTTGTTGTGACTGGGATCAAAAATTTCTAAAAATCAAAGATCTATTTTTGATCTAAACTCAAATCACATTTCAATAATAAGTTCAAAACAACTTGCGATCCTTTCTTTATAATAAACTTTTCCTCCTCACATAAACAATATTTTTGTGGCACCTTCACAGAAGAACTGAGGCTGTTTTTGGAAGTACGTTCAGTGATGTAGTGAACAGTTTTTTCAAACAGTGATATACTGATATATTTTTGAACATACAGAATCTTTATGAGCATAAATTTGTCTCTAGAGGAGAAAGAGAGCATGAGAGTTTCATTTGATCAAGATCATTTTGATAGGACTAAATAAAGAAACACATGAGCCCTAGCTATTAAATATTACAAGATAAGAAATCTGTGGATCACATGACGTGCTGCATAATGAGAGACTGTGTTCAGTGATCTGGGTCATTCTTGTTATGCAGAACATTTTGAACTCTGTAACTTTAGATAATGCATAAGCATGTGTTGTATTTGAATATATTGAAAAGACAGACCTCTGTATTTCTTCTGCAATGGACTTATGGATATTTAGCTGTTGTTTCCCCACAAAAAATTTCCATCAGAATGACATCATAAATGAAGTGTTGTTTGTTAGGAACATATTAATACCTAGAATATTTCTTAATAAAATTCTTTAAAATCCAAGAGCAGTAACCAAAAGGCTAATACGATAATGTGATTTCAGTGTATTAAGACATATATGATGGGACAATGAACATGTACTACAGTGGAATCCGGTTATGTCGACGGCCTCTGGGGTTGCAAAAAAGAGTTGAAATAACCGATTATCGAGATAACCAACAGCCGATTTGTTTGTTGAAGAGATCGGCATGCTATAAAAATGTACATTCACTGTATATGTTTGCTAACAACAAAAGGCATGTGTGCACCAACTAACAGCAGAGATTTACCAGTATACAATAAAAACACCTTCGATTCTCGATACAAACCTTTAATTATATTCTCCAACATTGCAAACACAATTTCGCTCACAGCATAAATAACCATAACATATTCGGGAGGTCATCACGCTGTACAGTAGTACCTCAAGATACGAAAGGCTCAACTTACGAAAAATTCAAGTTACGAAAGCAAAGCCGAAAAATGTTACTGCTCTACATAAGAAAAGTTTTCAAGATACGAAAGGTTTCTGAAAGTCCGAGATTCGCCCCATAACAATTTTGAAACTCGCGCCGCACGCCGCCATCTTAGTTATAGTAGACTTGCCACCATCCTCCTGCTCTCCCATTGGTTCCTGATGCTAGCCAAGCCATGAGATCCTTCTCTCTAATTGGACAGCATCCCTCCCATCATGCATCTTCTATACGTACGTGCTGGCGTGCTTTAGCTCAGCCACTCCGCACCCGAAACTTTACATTTTTTATGTGTCTTCGTAAAGTTAAGTGCACGTACGTTATCAGCCGTTTGTCCTCCTCCTCCTCTGCCGCCACTTTCGGAGATAGCCTCACTCGAAAGGTAAGCTTCGACATTTTACGTTATTTCATTGTTTATAGGTCAATTTATGAGCTTTATTATGAAATTTAATGGGGTGTTTTTGGAGGGCTTGGAACGGATTAGCCATTTTACATGTAAAATGTGTTCCAAGATACGAAAAACTCATTATACGAAGGCCGCCTCGGAACGGATTAATTTCGTATCTCGAGGTACCACTGTACTAGATTGCATACTTTCTTGTGTTCTGCCTGTCTAATGTGCTTTCTCAGCAAATTCGGCTTCGTCCCGTCTTTTAACAACCGGGTTCTTCAATCCGCGGCGGCGCTGAGCAGAGCACGCGTCAGAACAAAGTATGAGGCTAAGATAAACACACACACACCTGCTTTTGTTCTGACGCGCGCTCTGCACAGCGCGTAAGAACGATATGTGCTTTCACTTCAGAGAGTGCTGTCACTTTCACTGACAGAGCGACGTGCGACGCAACCTCAGCGCATGCGCAGTGAACTAGGTACGCTCATTAGTCACGAGATAGCCATGTGAAGTGGCGAATTTATCCCTCTTTTGTGCTCGAGATATGTGTACGGCAACATAAAAGAATCGACATTACCGAAAAGAAAATGATAAGACAAATAGGGAGTTTGGCGGTTCCACTTCAAAAACGTCGACATAATAGGATTGGCGAGT
The DNA here is from genome assembly GCA_037043235.1 of Rhodeus uyekii. NCBI lineage: Eukaryota > Metazoa > Chordata > Actinopteri > Cypriniformes > Acheilognathidae > Rhodeus > Rhodeus uyekii. The sequence continues at coordinate 11,670,370 of JAWRVZ010000003.1, read as the reverse complement.
TAACTGAGCTCGAGATAAGTGAACTCCACTATATAAAGTAGGAATGACCCATCTGCTCATACATGGATTGTTAAAAAACAAACAGGACCTGCAGGTTCAAGCATGAAGCTACATTTATCACTCTCCTTTGCAATGAGCGATGAATGTAATTAGAGGAAACGCCATAATCTAGCAAGGCCACTTAAGGCATCCCAACATATACCCATGCAAAGCGCTTTAGACACGAGTGTCAGTAGGCGCCCAACCCCTCTGTCTCCGTCCCACACATGCACACACTTCCTCATGGCACCCATAGAGGACAGAAATGGAGATGAATGGAGCCCCAGCCACCAAAGTAATCAAAAATGCATTTTCCATATCTCGGTAATTG